>JARFJB010002173.1:57500-552500 GCA_036346205.1 Vesta saturnalis | reverse complement strand
TGCGTACCGTTGCATGTTGGAGAGAGGAGTAGAGGAGAGAGAAGAGAGAGAGAGAGAGAGAGAGAGAGAGAGGAGAGAGAGAGAGAGAGAGAGAGAGAGGTGCGTGTGCGTGCGTGCGTGAGTGCGTGCGTGCGTGGTGCGTGTGGTCGTGGGGGCGTGTGGGTGTGAGTGTGGGTGTGCGTGTGCGCGTGCGTGTACGTGTGCGCGCGTGTGTGTGTGTGTGTGGATATGTGCGTTCGTCTCTGTGTGCGTGTACGTATTTGAAATTACGTATTTGAGCTTAATTTCATTTCTTTTGAAGCTTATTGTATTTTGGGAGATATTTTATGTCGAGAGGAGGGGTGTATCTTTGACGTTTATAAAATTTTGTGTAACATTTGCATACTTCATGTATATAAAAATAGCGACATATAGATCTTAAAATAATAACTTGACTACGTTCTTCAAATTTTTGATGTGCCTTATAAATTCGTGCAAAAATTTTGAATGATTAATTTTAAAAAAAATGTGTAGACATGTTTTTTGAAGATGGTTCAATCTTATGTAACTTTTCCTACACTCAATTTTATACTCCATTAATGCTACATAAACTAATTTTCAGATCTATTACAGTCTAATCCTTTATAAGGCTCATTTAATACGTTATTAGCGGTTAGGCGTTCTTTAATTGTAACAATTTTGCCTTCCAACCTAGATACACATTTGTAAGTATAGAAGGTCTAGCTATAGACATTTTAGCCACTATCGATCAATGAAACTCACCTTATCACGTTTGCAGGCATGCGTACCTGCGTTAGCATGTGTGGGATGAGAAAGAAGAAGAGAGAGAGAGGAGAGAGAAAAAAGAGAGAGAGAGAGAGAGAGAGAGAGAGAGAGAAGAGAGTGCGTGTCGTGCGTGCGTGAGTGCGTGCGTGCGTGCGTGCGTGTGGTCGTGGGCGTGTGGGTGTGAGTGTGGTGTGCGGTGCGTGTACGTGTGCGCGCGTGTGTGTGTGTGTGTGGATATGTGCGTTCGTCTCTGTGTGCGTGTACGTATTTGAAATTACGTATTTGAGCTTAATTTCATTTCTTTTGAAGCTTATTGTATTTTGGGAGATATTTTATGTCGAGAGGAGGGGTGTATCTTTGACTTTTATAAAATTTTTGTGTAACATTTGCATACTTCATGTATATAAAAATAGCGACATATAGATCTTAAAATAATAACTTGACTACGTTTTTCAAAATTTTTTGTACGCGACTCATAAATTTGCGGCAATAAATTATGAAGAATTGATTTTATAAGAAACTGTGTAGACATGTTTCTTGAAGATGGTTCAATCTTATGTAACTTCCTTTTATAAAGTTCTTCTTATTCGAAGCCAAATAAGCCTTAAAACATTAATTAAGTAGGGTTGACATTGTTTAATTGTTATCCATATTCTATAGAAGCGGGCGGCCGTGGAATTTTTTTTCAAGTTCAAATCTACGTGTCTACCTGACATGAAAGTGTAAATGTTCTTCTGAACAAAATTGTTGTTGAGGTCTATTTTCACTATGAATGTATTATAATAATTACCAAATCATGTTCATTTTTTAGTTTTTTAGCTGATAATTGCCCATCTATATGTTAATTTTCATGATATTTTACTACTTTATGTTTTCTGTATTTAAAATACGGAGTAAAATGTAGGATAGGAGAGGAACTTGGACACTGAAATGTGTTCAGATATATGTATATATATATATATATATATATATATATATATATATATATATATATATATATATACATCGCCTTCTCTACTTCCTCTATATATATATATATATATATATATATATATATATATATATATATATATATATATATATATATATATATATATACCGGATGCCCACGAGATCACTTTCCGGCTGCCATTTTTTATTTATCTATCGATTTAAATGAAAATTGTTACTCTAACCAAACGTCATTTTAGGAATTTTTGACAAGCATTTCCGACTTCGGTTTCACCGGAAATGACCTTAACTTTTGATTTTTAAATGACACCCCCTGTATATTTTTTGTTTTTCGGATTCTGGAGGTAATTTTATGGCCGATTGCGTAATATTTAAATCGATGTTTTTCCAAACGTAATTTTAAAATTGAATTTTATTTTCTCATCCAGAGTGCATTACCATCTTAAAATCATTCTACATACTTAACTCACTTCCAGAAAAATACAAACTCACATTTATCTTTGTTAACTTTTTTACTAGAACGTTCTAAACTTTATTTTTGCCGCATTATGGGCGCGTCTGAGAGTTGTTTTTAAAGCAGCACAATCTTAATGCATTGCTTTGCGTATTTTCCCAATTTTTTCAGACAACGATTGAACAAAATTTATTTTAAAACAGAGTGTAATAATTTTAAACAGTATTAAAAATGATTTAAAAAAATTAATAACATTAACAATAGGTATTAGATTATAACTTTTGGATCTTTTAACCACCAATTAAATTTTCAAAGTGCTGCCCTTCCACCTCTTGACATTTCCTAACACGAAAAACGTTGTTATCTACGACATTCCTAAGCATGTCGGGGGTAATGCTAGCAAATGCCGCTCGTATACGGTTTTCTAAGATGTTGAGTGTTGTTGGCGGAGTTCGGTAAACAATCTCCTTAATATGGCCCCACAAAAAAAAGTCAAGAGTGTAAGGTCAGGCGAACGAGGAGGCCACCGGATCGGTCCACGGGTGCAGATAACATGTTCTCCAAATCGTTCTTCTAAGTAATTTCTGACAACAATAGCGTTGTGAGCCGGCGCACCATCTTGTTGATAATAAAGGTATTGATTATTTATTTCCAACGGTAATTTCTCCAAAAAATTTTCAATTTCATGTTGTAAAACCCAAATATCGTTCTGCATTTAAATGCCCTTGGAAAAGAATCGGTCCCACAATACGAGTACCAATTATTCCAGCCCATATATTTACTCCAAATATCTCTTGAAAATTATCTTCCATCATTCGGTGTTCATTTATCGTTGACCAATATCTTGTATTTTGCCGGTTGAACATTCCATTATTGGTGAATCTCGACTCGTCAGAATACAAAATAGAATTGGCTAGGCTATTATCGCCATCGTTATGTTCCAAGAACCAGTTACAATATTCCAGTCTTCTAACAAAATCTCCCTCGTACAAATGTTGGTGAAGCTGGTACTTAAATGATTTGTATCCATCTTTCTTCAAGATCTTTCTTGCGGATTCTGCGCCAATGTCTAATTCAAAGGCAATTTCCCTTGTGGATGCTGTGGGGTTTTTAATGACATATGCTATTACATTTTCTTCCGTTTCTTCATTAATAATAAAATGTTGTTGCAAATTATCTGGTTCTTGGCGCATTTTTCTTATAAGGTAGATAATGTATTGTCTTGTAGGATGATGAAGACGCTCAGGATATTCTTGCCGATAAACTCGTTCGGTTTCCGCTGCATTTTTGGCACAATGTCCATACATAATAAGTATATCAACCTGCTCACTCTTGGTAAACATTTTTGTTCATTTTATAATAATTAAACTAAGTACAAACTTTAATTTAATTTTTAAGTAAAATATTAGATTTATGTTAATAAACAACAACCTTTATTATTACCTGTCAAACTTTTAAATTTACCATAGTGTTTCCATGGCAACCTAGCTACCTATTGTTTTCATGGCAACTCTGGTGTGCTTTGACATAGGAAGTGTATTTTATTAATGAGTAAGACGTAAATATAAAAATAAAAATGCTTTAAATCGAAAATGGGTAAAAATGACAAAACATGTTATACGTCATTACATTCGTTTTAAAACACTGCATTTAGTAGTTTTATGAAAGTGGTACGCTTCCATTTAATTTTTTTGAGCTACGGCAAAAATAAAGTTTAGAACGTTCTAGTAAAAAAGTTAACAAAGATAAAAGTGAGTTTGCATTTTTCTGGAAGTGAGTTAAGTATGTTGAATGATTTTAATATGGTCATGGCACTCTGGATGAGAAAATAAAATTCAATTTTAAAATTACATTTGGAAAAAAATCGATTTAAATATTACGCAATCGGCCGTAAAATGACCTCCGGAATCCGAAAAACAAAACATATACAGGGGGTGTCATTTAAAAATCAAAAGTGAAGGTCATTTCCGGTGAAACCGGAAGTCGGAAATGCTTGTCAAAAATTCCTGAAAATGACGTTTGGTTAGAGTAACAACCCAGCCAAGTTTCATTTAAATCTATAGATAAATAAAAAAATGGCAGCCGGAAAGTGTTCTCGTGGGCAGGTATATATATATATATATATATATATATATATATATATATATATATATATATATATATATATATATATATATATATATATATATCACCTTCTACTACTTAAATATAAAGAACAATTATTTACTAAAATCATTATCTGATGGAAGAAAATTAGAAGCGTATTTATCTACACAAAAGTATAAGGAAAGATAAGGGTTCCGGTAGGTGACATCAACGAAAAAGCAGGCTCTAACCTATCCGAGGCCCCCTCTATCATCGGTGAAAGAACGCCAACATTTCATCATCAGCTTTGCAACGAAAATAAATATGAACCTTTTTTGTTTGATTTCTCGAACGTTCGATTATCACAATTAAACGAGAACAATCGTTGGGTTCTGATAAAGATTTTATTTGTTGTGTTAGTTTTAAGAAGGTTATTGTAGATTTAGGTTTGATTTTATAAATATTTGTAAACAACCCATTGATGCATTTAGATTTGATTTACTGTTATTGCTAAAGATTATTAATATTACAAGCTTACACAATTATTGAATATATAAATGCAGAAAGAAGTCAACTCAACAGGAATCTAGATAAATAAATAAATCAAAATGAGCATGATTTTGGGCAGTGATAATAGAAATCGTTTCTTTATATTAACTTGAGCTAGTCGTTGCAACCAATTAAGAAACGAGTTAGTAAACATACAGCTTAAAATTCATTTACGCAAACCGAAATTAATTAACAAGCAAAGTAAAAATTAACTAGTAATTGACATCTTTATAAATTGAACCGTTTCAGTTTTAATAGAACGTAATAAAAAGTAATCACCTCAATCATTAAATTTTCTTCAATAATGTTGATATTATAAAAAGGTTTAAAAGAACTCAAATCTTATTCTTTGGGGCGGGTTAAATAAACAAAAGTAGTATCTAAGGGTACTACGCCCGTTGCAGTAGCTGATGTGTTTTAATGAGATCTAATGATAACTACAACGTTTGATTTATAGGCTGTTTAAAATGTTTATGTTAGTTATTGATTTGCTTTGATTGAACTCATTACAATCCGTTAATTACCAATATGGAATGTATTAGAACAGCAAACACCCTAAAGTAAAGGAAGCGAATAAATTTATGTACATACTAAGTTTATGTTCTTACGTGTACCAACCATTGTGAAATTATTAGATAAGTTATTCTTATCAAAAACAAGCGGCGTACACTAAACTTTTTATTTCCTTTTAATACCGCTTTCTAGTCTAAAATGTAATTAAATGCTTGGAAAACTAGGGAATATTTTAAACTCCTTTATTTTTACGAGAAAATTTGCATTTATTTAGTTTCCTAAAGTAGGTAAGCTTATGAAAAGTATTTAAAACTGTTTATGTGAATAGATTACATTTTTTGTATACCAGAGATGACTCCCCACGTTTTTGGCTGTTTTTCATGCATATTAATCACTTGTTACTAAGCCGTTTTAGCGGTAAGTAATTGTGCACATTAAATACTGTTTAAATTTTGCATAAAGATAATTATAATATTGATGAGGGTCAAGCCCCACGTTGGGGGCCAATGCTTACTTATGAGTAATTACCGTGAATTGCGATTTAAGCTTATAAATTTATAAGAGCCGTTTTTTTGTTCTTTTGTTAAGTGTTTCTGCACATAACACGAACTACTACAGCTTGACTTTTTCCGTCGACTGAAGCTTTCTTGTGTTGTCGTTACAAACGAGTTTTCCGTGATTACACTTGCTATCCCCTAAGGGAAACATACAAAAAACAATTTCTTTATAGCTTATTATTTTCTTGTTCTGGTTAATAGCATTAAAATTTATCCTTTTAAAGCTACACAAAGAAATAAACGTAAACAAAATGTATCATTAGGAATAACACTACCCTTTTTTTGTTTCAGGTAATGATCTTCTCTCGCTGCAAAAGGTAACAAAGTTTACATTTTGGTTAATCTCAACATTCTAATAAATTCCCAAAAACTTTACAAAATAAGAAAAGTTTTATATAGTACACAGGCGTTAAAAATTTTAGTGCGTACGTATGTTTCAAAACTTTATGGTTCGGGTTTTATGTGAAAATCGTCAGCTGCACGAAACGTATTCCGTTACAAACGCATTAAATCAATTTTAAACCCAGATTAAATCTTTGTATCGAAATAATGGAGAAGCCACAATTAGACTGTAATTGCACTTGACGCTCTTTATTCTGAAGTGGTTCTTCAGATTTTCCGTCTGTAACTATTGATTATTATAATTTAAGTATACTTTATGTAACCTTGCTACATAATTAAAATTGAGAATGAGTAATTGAAGTATTTGCATTGCTGTTCACTGTAGAGTGCTTCAGAACATTATGCTCGTATGTGAAGCACCTTAACCTATTTACTTGTCTATTTAAAAGATTAATTAGAAAGTGTTACAATTTTCTAATGTTTAATTCGTTAGCAATTCTACTCTAGCGCATTATGGGAAAATATATTTTAACCCTTAACTGGTGAGCCTATTTTTAATTACAAAAATACTGACATACTCTTAGCTAAAAGAAGCTGATTTTGTCAAGTTACCTAAAAAAAATTACAATAAAAGCATTTGTTAATAAAACAATATTATACCGTCTTTTTTATTTATTCAAAAAGAAAAAATGAAATTGTAAGTCTTACAACAAAAACATAGAAAATGGTAAATTATGTTTAAAAATATGTACCGGGTGGCCAACTAGAAACGGCCGTCGCCCATATCTCAGGAATGAATTATATGATAGGTTCGGGAAAAAAATTTTATAACAAAAGTGGCCTCGAGAAACGTCTGGAAATTATTTTCAGAATTGTAGGTCCACCGCTAGAGGGCGTATTTGACAGTTAAAATTTTAAAAAGCAAAACTTTTCAAAATTTACTCAATTAAGGGGAATATTAAATATTATAATCATATTCCTTGATAAATTTTGCATATCTTTTATTTGACAAGTTTTAGTCTATCTCTTCAAATAAGGGGTGGGGGAGAGTGGGAACCTTGTTACGAAAAAACGCCTTTAATTCAGGTTCTGCTTGACCGATTTTAATAAACTTGATGTTGTTTGAAAGAGCTTTCGTTAAGCAATAGAAAATTTGTAAATTTGAAGCAATCTGATTAACAACATAAATGCTAGAGGGCGCTGTTTAATATTTTTTTAATATTGTGATTTCTCTTTACCATTTTAAATAGAAGCATAAAAATTTAAGTATGTCTTTAAAAAGTAGACTAAATTAGTAATAAAACACTGAAAACTGCAAGTCGATATCGTTTTCCTATCCTGAGATATCGTAAGAAACAGGTAAATGGAGGGAGTTGTTCTTCCAACGTCTAGTAGGCTTGTTCGCGTTAACGGAAATTATTAAACTTAGCCTGGATGAAAAGATCTTACATTGGTATGCAGTAATTTAAAGTGTTATCATACTATGTAATGTTATGGTTGCCGCTAGATTACCTGCAGGTAATGATGTCGCTACTAACAATGAGAACAAATTATAAACTAATAATGTGATAAATCTAGCAATTAAAACCTTAAATAAATACCTACGTAATTTGTGTCGCCCTAGATGTTCGAGATGTCGTCCATCCCTTCCAATGCATGAAATCAATCGCTGACGGGTGGAGAGAACAGCAGTTTCAATTTCTGCCCTTGAAATACTTCGTATTGTCTGTCGTATTCTTTCAATCATGTCAGCTCTTGTTGTGGGTCTATCAGCATAAACGAGATCTTTTGTTTGCCCCCACAAATAAAAATCTAAACAAGTTAGGTCTGGAGACCTTGGTGGCCAAATAAACAGACTTCCACGTCCTATCCACCTTTCAGGGTATGATTGATCTAAGAAATTTCGAACATCTCTAGAATAATGCGCCGGGCACCCATTATGTTGCAAGAACAAGTCACGACGAATGGCCAAGGGTACGTCTTCTAAAAGAAGTGGCAATTCGTTGCTTAAAAAATCTAAATATCTTTCTCCATTAACAGTCTCATTAAAAAAAAAGGCCCAATGATTTCTCCACCTAGAATCCCACACCACACATTTACAGACCAACGACCCTGATGTTGGACCTCCTGCATCCAGTGGGGATTCGTTTCAGACCAGTAGTGCATATTATGTCGATTTACACTACCATCACTATGAAAAGTAGCTTCATCTGTCCACATAATTCGTGAAAGTATTTCAGGATCGTCGTGTATCATATTTGAGAGCCAGTTGCATAAATCCAACTTGGTATCGAAATCTTGAGCATTCAAACTATGGTGTACTATCTAAAATAGTATATATTATAAAGTAATCAGATCAATAAGACACATTGAAGTCCTTCGTTGTTAGTAAACGAAAAAGGACTTTAAATGCATTAACTCTCGTAATGTTATTACGAATTTTTTCGCCCGGCCTCTCATTATTTTTTATTATTGGTACCTTTTACTTTACTTTGCCTCACTTAATTATCATGCTTTTAGTTAAAATCTATTCACATAGCATAAGATAATTTCATTAAATAATTTTGTGTTTTATTGAAACTGGACATAAAATGGCGGCAAATACATTAGTCATGTTGTCCTAAGTTAACTTTGATGTAATGACATTTTCGGTATGATAAAATTGAAAAACATATAACGACAAACGAAAAAAATTTAAACATTTTTATCATTATAATACCTAATAAAGCATGCATTAATAAATAGTCACCTGTGTTCTCTTAAAATATTTTGGACGGTGGTTCGATATATACCCAAATCTGTAGCTATAGCTCTGGTCCTTGAATGAGGGTGAACATTTACATAAGCTAAAACGTTAATAACATTTTCATCTGTTCTACCTGTGCGTTGTCTTCGGTACACAGGAAGATTCACATTTCCACTAGTACGCACACGGTTTGCGAGTCGGAGAAAAACTCTGCTGTGATGCCATCTGTTTGGGTACTGCAGTGCATACACTCTAGCTGTAACGGTTGCATTTCTCATACATTCAAAATAAGCTGCCAACATATCAAATGCTTCTTCATTTGTAAGAATCATTTTGGTACGAAGAGATAAAGAAAGTCTATTAAATGCAACAATATGAATAATTTTTGACATATGCGTGAAAATCATAGCTTGCTTGTTTTCAACAGGGAATTTATTTTATATCTTACATGGCCCTCTTTACTAATTTTGTTGTCATCAGTAAATCGTAATTCATATTTTAAACTGTATTTGTTGTTGCTGAGCAAATATCGGTTTTTATTAATATTTTATGCTTTTGATTTACTAACACATCGCTTGAAAACAAATATAACATTCTTATATAATTAAAAAAATGTTGCATTTATCACATTATTATTTTATAATTTGTTCTCATTGTTAGTAGCGACAGCATTACATTTAGGTAATCTAGCGGCAACCATAACATTAGTATGATAACAGTTTAAATTACTGCAGACCAATGTAAGATCTTTTCATTCAGGCTAAATTTAATAATTTCCGTTAATGCGAACTAGCCTACTAGACGTTGGAAGAACAATTCCCGCCATTTACCTGTTTCTTACGATATCTCAGGATAGAAAAAAGATATCGACTTGCAGTTTTTAATGTTTTATTACTAATTTAGTCTACTTTTTAAAGACCTACTTAAATTTTTATGCTTCCATTTAAAATTGTAAAGAGAAAACACAACACTAAAAAAATATTAAACAGCGCCCTCTAGCATTTATGTTATTAATCAGATTGCTTCAAATTTACAAATTTTCTATTGTTTAACAAAAGCTTTTTCAAACATCATCAAGTTTATTAAAATCGGTCAAGCAGAACCTGAATTAAAAGCGTTTTTTCGTAACAGGGTTCCCACTCTCCCCCACCCCTTATTTGAAGAGATAGACTAAAACTTCTCAAATAAAAGATATGAGAATTTGTCGAGGAATCTGATTATAATATTTAATATGCCCCTTAATTGAGTAAATTTTGAAAAATTTTGCTTTTTAAAATTTTAACTGTCAAATACGTCCTCTAGCGGTGGACCTACAATTCTGAAAATAATTTTCAGGTGTTTCTCGAGGCCACTTTTGTGATAACAATTTTTTTCCTGAGACTGTGCTATAATCCATTCCTGAGATATGGTCGACGGCCGTTCTTAGTTGGACACCCGGTATATTTTATATAAAAAAATGTAAAACACAATAAAGTATAAATACTACACAGAACCTACAAATCACAAAGAAACTTTTATGAATTTATTCTACCCTGCTACAAAAATTACAAATTTTTCGAACAAGTACTTTCGGTACTTAGTGCATAAATATCCAGTTTTTTTTTCTTAACCCATTAGAACCCATAATTTTTTTTACTGAAATACTTTGATGAAACTAGCCAAGAAGGTTTAGTTTGGCTCTCAGAACATAAGAAAATAGTAAAAATATAATTTTGGCCAATTTTCTAAAATTGAGTGATGCCGTATGCCATCACTGGCCACTAATGGGCGTTGATCTGTACTAACGCAATTATATCACTAAAGGTACCGTTTCTTTTACTGTTGGTGCAAATATGAGAAATAATGAGACAGAAAAGGATAAAAATAAATACTTACTACACCTGTTTTAAACAAACGCAGATATACAGGGTCCGCCAGTGAAGTGGGAAATTTTGAAGTACCCAATTTTTTCAGAAAATGTTTTTTACAGGTTTTAGTAGAGGAAAGTACGCCATTTTATGTCTTAAAAATAATTCCGCTCAAATGGGAAACATGTCTTTGTAAACACTCTTTTAACTTAAATTGAAAATTTTCGGTTATTCGACGGAGCAGGACAGGTTGAATTCACTCAATTTCTTGTTTGATGTTCGATGCAAATTCCGGTAAGGTATGTGGTCCAATACTCTATACCCCGCTCTTCAGAAATCAGAAAAAAAATCGCATACCGAAAGATCAAGAGATTTTGCAGCCAAATTATTTTTTACAAAAGTCAACGTTTCCATGACTTGATTATTGTTTCACAGTTACTGACATTTAAACAGAAACATGGAGAAGAGGCCAGGCGTTCAGGGTGCGTTTTGCGTAAAATCGTTTTATAAAAATGGTGACTTTGGTGCAACAAATGTTTCCACCCTTACAAAAATTAAATCGTCTAAGACTTGAAAGATGGTGAAATGTTTTCTCCCAGGACTTTCAGCGAAGAAATACTGCGATGTGTACATGATGATGAAAACCTTATTTACCATGTACCACATGTACACAAGCAGAATAGTCGCTATTGGAATGACGAAAACCCAAAAAGACACCCCAAAGGCCATTACATGGTCCAAGACAGTGTGGTGTACAATTTCATCATCTGGTGTTATTGGGTGGTAGGCATGTATACTCCATTCCAGACGAGGAGGTACCACCACCCTTACTATGGGTTCCTTCATCTTTAATCTATTCTCATCCTTATTCTTCCTTCTCGCCCTCACTGTCTTCCTATCGGATTAAAACTCCCAAATTAAAAAATAAGATGGCTGTGGTTTCTAGGGTAATAAAGTTCGGACGTAAAATCCTGCCCCATTCTGATGTCCGGGAGGGCAGGGCCCAAGCGACCACGGTCATCGAAAGTATCAACTTTCTGTTTCACTACTGCAACATCCGCAGTATCAGGTCTAATCTTAATGCTATACACCAACATCTTGAACAATTACAACCCGATATTTTGTTTCTATCTGAAATACAAGTCTCCTCTGAAAGCTCCGAGTCGCCCGACTCAATTTCCTCAATACCACCTTCACTCTAACTTTCGACATAAAGTAGGCGTATGTGCCTACATCAGGGACAGAATTGCTTGCAAGAGGGTTTCTTCCTTAGAAAATAAAAATTTTGACGTGATTTTGTTTAAGCATTCTGGTCCTAATTTTGTGAAATTCTACTGTTGCATTTATAGGTCTCCTAATGACAGTAACTTTCAAGACTTCTTCGATTACCTTAGTATGAAAGTTGACTATCTCATATATCAGTTTCCATCTTGCGATATCTCAATTGTAGGCGATTTCAATATTCATAACTCTAATTGGCTTCAGTTGTCATCTACTACAAATCCTGCTGGTCATAGTGCAGAAACATTTGCTATTTCATGTGATCTCACACAAATGATTTCTGAACCCACAAGAATCTCTGATCTCTTTCTTACATCAAACCCTCTTGCTTATAAAACTTCCGTTCTTTCGCCTTTAGGTCTTTCCGACCATTGTCTAATAGAAATCATTTCTTCTGTACCTAATTCCACTGTTCGCAAAACTGATAGAACCTTGCGGTGTTTTAAGTCAGCTCGATGGAGTAATTTACGGGATTTCTTTGCATCCTTTCCATCGCGTGAATATTGTTTTAACTCGTCCTCTTCTTCGGACATCGCTCTTTCAGTATCTGCAATCATCCTCATGGGAATGGAGTTATACATTCCCAAAAAACAGTACGGTATAGGTCATGCACGTTCCCAACCCTGGTTCAATAAGGCTTGTGCTGATGCAATATCTTTAAAAAATAAATATTACATTAAATGGAAATCTAATAAATCAGTCGACAGTCATGTATAATACGTTGGTGCTCGAAATATCTGCAAAAGTGTCATCACTAAAACAAAAAATTGTTCGTACAACGAAAATGCAATGAACTAGTTACATCTCCTTCAGGCAGTCGTAAATTTTGGTTTTTAGCATTAGTAAAAACTTTGGAATACTTTCATTCTCCCCCCCCCCCCCCTGACATTTATTGACGGATCGGTAGTTGCTGATTCTGTAGACAAAGCCAATGTTTTTGTTGATGTGTTTGCATCAAACTCGTGTATCAATGATTCTGGAAAAGATGTGCCTCTAGTCAACTCTTCTTCATACGCTATGAAATCAATTCATTTTCAGTACAAGCTCTTGGAATCGATCATCAGTACGCTTGATCTCAATAAGGCGACTGGCCCAGACGGTATCCCAGCTATTGTCTTAATTAAATGTTCCCCCGAACTAGTACCAGTTCTATCTAAGCTCTATATACGATCTCTATGTCTTCTGGGAAATATCCTTCATCATGAAAGTTAGCAAATGTTCAACCTATTCCCAAAAAAGGCGATAAGACCGATCCCTCAAACTACCGACCAATTGCCATCACTTCCATTTTGTCTAAAATCATGGAAAAAGCCATCAATCAGCAACTGCTCACGTTTCTTGAAGCTAACAAACTCCTTAGTGCCCAACAATATGGGTTTAGGCAAAGTCGTTTAACAGGTGATCTTCTTTCATATGTGACCCAAGTTTGGAACAATACAGTAGAGCAGTCCAGTGAAACAGTTGTAGTGGATTTAGATATCTCAAAGGCATTTAACGAAGTTTGGCATAAGTGTTTACTTGCCAAACTCACCTGTTTGGGTTAAATAATACGCTCATCAACTGGGTTTCTAGTTTCCTTGATAAAAGACGAATACGTGTCGTAGTTGATAGATTTTTTTAAAAGAAGTTAGCATTAACGCGGGCGTACCACAGGGATCCGTTATAGCGCCTACACTTTTTGTGCTGTACATAAATGACCTTATTTCTTCAACAACTAACCCCATCCATTGCTTTGCTGACGATAGCACTCTTCACTGTAGTTCATATCAGTCTACTCATAGTGATAATCCACCTTCTATGTCAAATCAAGAAATTAAAGCTGAAATGGCAAATTCAATCAACAATAATCTAGTTAAATTTAAAGCTAACAAAACTCATTGTTGCCTTGTGTCCGCCAAAAAAGATCGATCATTTCCTGTTGTAAGTATGAATGGCACAGTTCTTAAGTTTTCAGACTCTATTACTATGTTGAGTATGAGTGTATCTTCAAATCTCTCATGGGTTGACCATCTACTGTCAGCTACCAAAACAGCTGCTCGTAAAATAGCCTTTTTGTACAGATCTAAGCAGTACTTTACCCCTCGACAACTCCTTCTGCTGTATAAGGCCCAAATTCGGCCTCATCTGGAATATAATTCTCACCTGTGGGTTAGTGCTCCCCAATACGCTCTCGATATCGTTGATCGTATTCAAAAGAAAGCGATTAGGCTTACAAATGACCCGTCCTTAACTTCTCACATACAGTTCCTTGAGCATAGAAGGATGGTTTCAGTTCTTTCTTTGTATTATCGTTATTACATCGGCTATTGTGCTGCTGAATTATACTCTTTGATGCCATCTCGGACTATCTTTGCGAAAAACATTCGGTTCGCTCATTGACATCATCAATATGCAGTACAAATCTCCACTTGTCGTGCCAAACGGGCGCAATCCACATTTTTCCAAACGGCTTCTAAACTCTGGAATGATCTCCCTAGTTTCTGCTTTCTTCTCACTTATGATATGAGAAAATTTAAGGTAGCTGTTCATAGGCATCTATTAACAATTCATTATCTCTCTATCCATTCTCCTAAGTGTTCCTTAGTGCTTTAGCACGATAGGCCAAATTTAGCCTGTTCAGGTCCACAATCATAAAAAAAATATTTCTTCCAAGCCGACAGAGAAAACAGCATAACTGCTACGCCAAACCGCTACACACACATTATGAGAACATTTGTTACCGAAGAGTTCTCTGGGTTTCGGGACATAAATTATTTTCAGCAGGACAGGGCTGCAAGTCATACTGCTAGCGTGTCTATGACTGCTTTAAGGGAACTTTTCCGAGGCCGACTCATTTCCAAACATGGTGACATTTCATGGCCTGCAAGATACCATGATCTTCCAGCATGTGATTTTTCCCTTTCTGAATTTCTGAAGAGCAGGTAGACAGTAATAGACCGGAATTAGCAATAAACTTTACACTAGAAAACGATCGAATTCAACCTGTTCTGCTCCGCCGAGTAATGGAAAATTTTCAATCTAGATTAAACGAGTGTTTACAAAAAAGTGACTGTCATTTGAGCGGAATTTTTTAAGGCATAAAATGGCACATCTTCCTCTACTCAAACCTGTAAAAAAATTTTGATAGTAAACATTTTCTGAAAAAATTGGGCACTTCAAAATTTCCCGCTTCACTGGCGCACCCTTGAAAACTTCAACTTTTCTAACATTACTTTGTTACATTTTGGTGTCAAATAAGGAAAAGCAGTCAACACATAATCCAACTTTACATTTGCTACACATTGTTCGGATCTGTGATTTGCAATTATCCTACACATCTTTTGCGGCTCTTCTCCACGGTATGCACGACGTAATGATCGAAACGGATGTCGCCTAAAACTCCCGATGAAGATATGTATCTCCCAGAAGGGCCAGGTTTTCTTATAGCAACTGCATATCGAGTGAGCTAGGTCTCGGCAATGCTCCTTCGGAATTCGAGTTGCGATATTTTATTTGTTTTTATATAAGATCCAACAATTTTGAATTACGGAATCAATATTCCATGAGAACAAATGCCACCACCATTTCTTATTACTTAAACCGATCCTGCAAGCATTGATATTCTAAGCCATTAAGTCTATTCCCTCCATGTGTCTGTTGTACCTATAAATCAAACAAGGCATTTGCACTGTAATCCTTTTTTTTTCTGTGCAGTTAAGTATCGTCGCGCTGGTATAGTTGGTTTTATTCCTAACAGAGTTGAACCAACAATAACAACACCATTATCTTTCCATTAAGCAAAAAGTATACCGTCATTTCGTTCCATTGCACTAGCCCCCGCTCCTTGGTTTTCTCCTTGAAAATCTGATTTGCTGGGAAATTTGATTCTTTGGAAAGAACAGAGAGGTTCTGACATCGTTTTTGTTCGAACAATACTATTATTACATTTTTTATATTTTGTGGTTTTTATTTTTCTATACATTCCGTTTTAGGCATCCTTTTTCCTTATAAAACTGAATAAACTTGGAGAACAGAACAAGTTATACAGAAAAATATTGTAGGAGAGAAATCGTACATTATCGGAAAATTCATCTATTCATCAGTAGCGGAGCAGATTCCTTTCCAAAAAAATTAGCATGAACTGGATCCATCTTTTGGGTTTTACCTTGGTATAGATGGAAGTTAACGAGGTATCGATTAAATGAATTTATGCACCACATTTTAAACCCGAATTCCCTTTTATAAACTGCTTCATCTAGTGTCTAGTAGGAATAAAATGTTTTAGGCATCTTTTTTTAATCAAATTCATAAATTTTCGTAATTTCTATCCATTGCCATTTTTGTCAAAATCGACATTGTCGTACGCACAGTGTAAATACTTCTGGATAGTCTAAAACCGGTTTCGTCTCATCGCATTACTGGCTAATCCATTATACATGTGTGGTTTCTGATCCCAGTAATGGCGATTTGCTGGTGCAGTAATGTATGCACCGAGAATTAGTATTCGCACAAGACATTTTAATTCCTCAGTTGTGATTTGCTGATAGGATCATTTGTTAATCTCGTGTATTTGTTCGCTTCTTCACTCAAAAGTTCCCATACAGTATTATTAAAAAAATTTTCAAAAACATCTACTGCAGAATCACTAAACCTTATATCTACCATTTGGTCTATCTTTTTCATACAGAAAATCGCCTGCCACCCAATCTGCACAATATCCCCGACTCTTTAAATCTAACCTTTTCTTCACCCATTCAATGTTATCGATTCTTTGTGCATTAGGTTGTGGTAAATTAGATTGCGTGGATGTTGATCGTTCGATTTCCTGCGCTAGTACTGTAAAAGTTGCATTCAAATCCTCATCTTTCCCAACTCTTTGGCTGCCAATTATTATTTCAGCTGGAGTTAATAGCTGTTCTTCTGATAGGTGACGCATGCCGGGAAAGTCATCTTCATTCCCTGACCCTTCATCAGTCTGAACTTTTGGATCTCGTAGTTCAATAAATATATTTACATTTATAACATCATCCATTGAAAGAGAGTAAGTGTATCTTGCAAATAAAATCCTGGCCTGATATAAAATAGAACTGTTTATGATAAGCAAACAGGTGTATCTACCTACCCAACCAAGTGCGCTCAGAAACTAGGTGATAAATTCATTATTTTCGAAATAGTTAATTTTTGGTCAGAATCCTACTACACGTAGATCTTTTTTTTTGATTCCGGACTTTATCCCACATGTAAATGGCGCTGCGCACTTTCAGAATATCACGTCAAAGTTCATATTTTTAAATGACAACCTGTCTTGTTCCTCGTGGAAATCGATGAATATATATATATATATATATATATATATATATATATATATATATATATATATATATATATATATATATATATATATATATATATATATATATATACATACAGGTGTCCAGTTTAAGATGAAATGCATGGGGATATTGGACACCGTTAGAGATACGAAGATGGTTAAATGGAGAAAAAGTTGCGTCATTATATGCCCAAGAAGTAACCATGGTTACATGTCAAAAATCCTTCCATTTACTAGACACTGGGTGATAACTGAAAATATGCGTTTTCTAAAAATCGCTATATCTTGTTTCTTGCAAGAGATACATCCACGATTTTTGCAGGATGGGGGTAACAGGTAGCGAGGATTTCAAAAATGATTTTGAAAAAAATCTAGGCCTACTAGATTTTGAGATAATGCACGCAACTTTCGATTTTCTTATGGACGCCATATTGGATTTTTGCATTTTTGAATTCTTCATAAAAAATCCTTTTCAACCATATATCATATGTTTATAATCTGCCAATGAGAAAGTGTCAAATTACACAATTAAATTTATATCAAAGCAACCTTGTATTTTAATTAAATGAAAATTAATCTACAAATTAAACTAACTATTGAGAACAATATTATTGATTATTAACATAAATCATAATAATAAAAGTGACAAAAAATAACAAAAAATAAAATTTAATATTATACTGAATTTTACTATTAATTAATCAAATGCTCGAATAAACCTTCATTCTCCTGCAAACACCATCTGCAACGAGTTAGCACTGCATCACAAGAGTTCCTTATCATCTCGCATTTTTGAATTCTTCATAAAAAATGCTTTTCAACCATATATCAGATGTTTATAATCTGCCAATGAGAAAGTGTCAAATTACACAATTAAATTTATATCAAACTAGGCCTTTGCCAATCAACCATCTATTCAATTATTGCAAGAGAATGGAGGTTTATTCGAGCATTTGATTAATTAATAGTAAAATTCAGTATAATATTAAATTTAATTTTTGTTGTTTTTGTCACTTTTATTATTATGATTTATGTTAATAATCAATAATATTGTTCTCAATAGTTAGTTTAATTTGTAGATTAATTTTCATTTAATTAAAATACATAATATGTCAAGGTTGCTTTGATATAAATTTAATTGTGTAATTTGACACTTTCTCATTGGCAGATTATAAACATATGATATATGGTTGAAAAGCATTTTTATGAAGAATTCAAAATGCAAAAATCCAATATGGCGTCCATAAGAAAATCGAAAGTTGCGTGCATTATCTCAAAATCTAGTAGGCCTAGATTTTTTCAAAATCATTTTGAAATCCTCGCTACCTGTTACCCCATCCTGCAAAAATCGTGGATGTATCTCTTGCAAGAAACAAGATATAGCGATTTTAGAAAACGCATATTTTCAGTTATCACCCTGTGTCTAGTAAATGGAAGGATTTTTGACATGTAACCATGGTTACTTCTTGGGCATATAATGACGCAACTTTTTCTCCATTTAACCATCTTCGTATCTCTAACGGTGTCCAATATCCCCATGCATTTCATCTTAAACTGGACACTGTATATATATATATATATATATATATATATATATATATATATATATATATATATATATATATATATATATATATATGGTTTGTACAAGTTTTAGTGGCCGTACTCTTTATTTTAATGCATCTGGTCTCTTTTCAATTTCGATTTATATCTGAAGCTGTCATGTGTTTAGATGGAAAATGTAGGCGCCAGAAGCCGCTCCTCTAAAGCCGAAAATGGTAGGAAGGGAAAGCACAAAGGAATGAGCAATAATAAGCAATTTAGAGTAACGCAAAAACTGTAATTTGTATACTAATATTATATGCAATTGTAATCACTGAAATTAGATCTTTGGATCAACGCAAATGTAAAGTAAAACAAAATTCTTACTAGAATTTGAAATCCAAAATTTACCCCACAAAGCAAACTTTTTTTAACGCTCGCAAATGTTTCCCTTCCCTAAAACGAAATATCTTTCATTTTCGGCGAAGCTGAAAGGAAACACAAATAAACAGCCGCTACAAAGGCGTGCTAGTAATCAGAATCAGTTAATACACTTTGTGTGTCGTACACACCCCAAAAATAATCATATTATAAATAAACATGTGCGTTTGACCCAAAATTAAATCGAAAAGACCGTTCGGTTTGCCTCTTTTCTTAATTTTAGTACATACATTAATTTGTACCAGGTACTAGAAATAAGTAAAAGCAAAAGAAAATGACTGGCAAAGTAACGTTCTCCGAACACCTATCAAGGTATATATATATATATATATATATATATATATATATATATATATATATATATATATATATATATATATATATATATATTATATATATATATATATATATATATATATATATATATATATATATATATATATTACAAAGGGAATCTGAAGAAAAGAAAATTATACAGATAGAGTAATAAGTTGAGACAGCTAAGTCATAAACTTCAATACGCGTAACACAAATTTTAAATGTCCAAAATAGTTAACCAAATTCACAGTTATGTCCATGCGAGAAAAAATAAGCGTTCTGACATTTTATCCGTTAAGATTACTACCAGTGTTGAGGCAGCAGTAAGATGAAGATAGACTTCAGTCATCATGAAAGCATAGGTAAACCTTCCACATAATGGACATAAATTGAAGGTCTCGGTCTGTCACCACGTGTGAGCAAACTCGAACACAACAGTATCGAACAGATCACTCATTATTACATCAGGTGAGAATAATATCGTTTACCCCTAAGGCCTCGTGCGGGCACAATAAACTGGTACCAATTCCTTCCGCTAGTAGATCGGAAGAATTCGAACTTTGGCTATTGGTTGTCTGCCTTCGAACACTAACAAAAGAAACCAGGTATTACTAGCAAATAAGAAAATTTAAAAGATAGCTTAACTACTTTTTCAGCGGAAAATTATTTTACATCCGCAAATAATTGTGAGCAACAAAATTTCGCACAGAAACTGTTCATAAACGTCCAAAATATGTTTTGTTGCAAAATAACTCCTCTAACTACATCCGAAATACCGATTTTAGCAATTTTAGAAGAACTTGTCAAAATGGCTATCGGCCGAAAGAACAAGAAGAACGTTATCGCTTTTTAAAACCAGAAAATTGTTAATATCGACACATTTGTACCTATTGATAATAAATCGATTTATTTAGTTTAAAATTGTTTTACCGTCCTGCCCTCCATCTAGGGTTCCCCAAACTACTATAATACACTGTCTTTAAATAGTTACACCATTTCAAGATTCCGCCAGTCTAAGATAGATCGCATAACTAGGTACTTTCTTGCAAATAAAAATAAGCTAATGAACTCTCACATGGTGAAATGTTTTTAATTGCGAATTAGCACATTACAATGCTAACGGTTTACTTTGTATTTATGTAGCTTATTCCCCTATTTGTTTGTCCGATGTAAGATTTTTGACATCTGCAACAGGGAACTTAATATGTTCTCCTTGATCCTCATCGTGAATTTTGTCTTTTGCATTATGTAGGAACGGTTGAAGATAATGAAGAGATTTAAAACTACTCTGAATTCGTCTTTAGGTAATTCTAGGCAATTTTGTCAGTTGAAAACTTATACGTAAGGTAGGATATCTGGTTTTTTGCTCTTCGTTGCTTACAGAGTGTTTCTTGGAGAGAGATTGCATTTGTTGATAATTTTATTTACCTTATTAAGACCAACCAGTTTGTTGCAGCATTCTCGTTAACTGAAGGAATTATTCTTTCTAAAATTTATGGTCTGTTAGGCGGAAAGATCTAATTGCTAAAGATTTGATAACTGCTTGGAGTTGGATTGAATGATGATGCAATTTGGCGCTAGGGTATTGATTAGAGTGTGTTGATTTTCTAAACAATTTGTGATTAAATGTGCCATTATCTCTTGTTTTTATTATAGTATCTAAAAAAGGTAATGAATCGTTAGATCTTAAAGCACCAGCTTACTTTATTATATTGTTGACTCGGTACTTACACTTAATAAAGAAAAATAAACGTTCGTAGCGCAAAGTCTACCAGAGATGAAAGATAAATACAAATAAAGTAGGATTTACATTAAGGTGCATTAAATATAATTCTAGCTGACGTTGAGACACAAAATTCAGCGCTACAAGAGTGTTATATTTTGTCAATGTAAGCTGACAGTTAAAGCAAATAAGGAAACAATGGATAACAGTTATTGTTTACAAGTTACACACATGCATGAATATAGAACATATATGTAAATTTTGTAAGAATTCATTCATTAAACCAAATGTTAATGTTTTAGCTAACGTACAACTTCCTTAGTTCAACTGAAATCACTGTACTCACTATAATAGCTACACAATTTTCACTTTTGCAAATTGGCAGCAGGTTAATGTTATATAAATAGTTAACATAAATTATTGCTTCCAAAATCAGTTAAAATGAATCTAATTGTAGAATAACCTGTTTCGATGTACTCAAACAGGTATCAAAGCCGAAGGTATATCACAATTACTGCAGGCAACCCTGAGCGTAGGTAGAAGGTAAGAATCGTAGAAGTTATTTTTCGAAGTAAACACAACTATATAACCACAACGTTATCATCATCGGTGTACAGAAAATAGTACATGGCACATAAAAAGAAAATCGCTTACAAGACAAGCTCCTCGGAATATGTAGTAACCCTTATTCAATATAAATCGTGCGTTAAATTATATCCTAATTAATTTGGGTCGTTTAAATCAAACTAAACTAAGATTTCCATGCACGCGTCTTTCAAATCAAGCATATTTTTGGAAAAAGTTACCCTTTATAATTTAAGATTCTAGTTCTACCTCTAATCTTTGTGAAACTCATATAACTATGTTATTAAATAATTTCACTGCAGCAATAAGTAAATAAAGGTGTATAACGATTAGTTAAAAAATTAGTTATACCCACAAAATACAAAATTACAAATTCATTATAGAATACATAACAAGAACGATATACAAAAATCAATGGCGTAACACAGGGGTTAATTTAGCCTAAAATTATTCTGTATATTTGCACAGCATTTACTACAAGAACATGAACGTAAACTAAAATACGCCAAATTAAACTACACACGTCATGAACTTCGCTAGATAGCCTCTTTTCCAAGAATTGGTTCTATCTTTGGATCAATGAGCCAGTTTGTCTCTCGATATTGATAATAAGCCATGCGCATACATAAAAAAAGGTAACACGTTGTACAGGATGTATCGAGAAAAGCTAACAGATTTTACAGGGTGTTTTAAGAACAGGTAATAATAGTTTGTGCAGGGTGCACCGATAACAGCTGACAGGTTGTACAGGGTGTACAAATAGGCGTTCTATTTTCAGACCGAAACGATTGCTCTATATCTCTCAATTCCGGATCAATTCTTCCCTTTTCTTATGAGTAACAATTGAGAGTAGAACATTTCTCCTTTTTAACCATCTTATTTTGTTTAATTGCCGTTTTTTATCTATGCCGTCATATACGTGAATCTATTTTTACCATACAGGTTATAACTTGCAAGCTAAAAGTCATTTGAGAGACTTATGTAGATAACTTTATTTAAAGAATTGGTAGCATTTTTAGATCTGACATTCGTTTCGTGACTAGAGCAGATTTTTAACGGAGTTACACTCTTTCAAGATAGATACGAACCCTCCTGCAGTGGAGACAAACCCTTTCTATTACAATTACAATTACAATTATCCGATATAGAAACCCCTCTGTCTAAAATGCAAATATTTGGCAAAGTTACACTTACTCGAGATAGGAGCCCTTTAGCTGGGATTCATAGAAC
The DNA here is from genome assembly GCA_036346205.1 of Vesta saturnalis. Lineage (NCBI taxonomy): Eukaryota > Metazoa > Arthropoda > Insecta > Coleoptera > Lampyridae > Vesta > Vesta saturnalis. The sequence goes on along the minus strand of JARFJB010002173.1, from coordinate 529,260 downwards.
CGAGATAAGAACTACCTTTAGTTAAGAAACTTACCCTTAGAAAAGACCAACCATTTTTACACATACAAATGGTAGATATTCGTTGAACCTCTGTGTTGCTTAAAAGTAGGAACTAGTAATAACGTGTTATTTGGTTCTAACCTTAGGAAACAATGTAATAACATTACGGTTAGCTTGCTTACACCGTATAAAGATTACGTGTGTGTAAATAATTATGCGCACGTTATTGCTTAAATCTCCTGCTATTTGTGTAATTACATTCATTAAAAATACTACCTTTCCTGCACACTGTGGCAAATAATTAATTTGCATTTGTACGATTTTATTTTTCTATTTTCTACATCAAAATGTTTGCATAATGCCGTTTTTATGAGACTATCTCATAAAAGTGTTAATAAACTCCATATAGCGTCTTATAGTAATACATTATTTAGTAAATTTATAGGGAGACCACCTTTCCAACGCCTTCTGTCGGACGAGTTGATAAGTATTCCTAAAAAGCATGCTTTACATCTTTTTTCGTTGATATCAAAACATTTGCCAAAAATTATTCCTTTGCAACATGGTAGGTGATCAACTAGAGTGTACAGTTACTCCATTTATCATAAATAAAAACTTATACTTCTGTATTATATGTGCTTTGTAAATGTGGTTTCATATTAGTTGAGTTGATCGGCCTATTTCCACAGTTTTTGCTTGTCCAGCGCGGTGTTTCGGAATCGGACTCTGCTTCTGTCATAAGGCTTAGTCCTGAAAAATATTGTTTTTACACTTCAGTCGAATTCTTATGTGATGATTTTATCCCTAGCACTTGACTACTCTCAGATTCGAACTTGGTACCTTTCACTTACTAGTCTGAAAGGTTTTACCACCGAAAGCGACAATGAAAGGCGATATTTATTATCAAACTGTCGAAAAACTACACCAACCCATTCGACAGAAACGAAAAGGAAGGTTGAGAAAAGGAATCAAGTTGTTGCATGACAATGCAAGACCGCACACCTCAACTCAGACGAAGGCCTGACTTCAGAAATACGATTGGGCAGTTATTGTCCATCTGCTGTGTAGTCCATACCTGGCTTCTTCTGATTTTTTATTCTTTCTGCCGTTAAAAACTCATTTGTCGCGTAAAAGTTTGAATACGACGACGAACTTAAGTATGAAGTATGGCGGTTTTTTTAGAAATTAATTTGCGAAGAGGGAATACAGAAGCTTGCGCCCAGCTACTATAAGTGTCTTAACATTGGCGGTGATTACGTTGAAAAGAAGCCATAAGTTCGCGCTTTTACTTATTTGATTTCTGTAAATAAGTCTGTCTGTAACTCACAAATGTACCTTAGTAACCGGACATCCCTGGTCTAATTAAAGATTATCTACCAAAGATTACATGTAAGGGGCAATAGCGTAACAAGTTTTACTGAATGTGAAATTCCCATGTACATTTACACAAACCTCTGAATTAATTAGTGAACTAGCACCACTCCACCTTACCAGCAAAATTAAACTTCGGGTAAAATAAGTAAATAATTAGCAGGTAAGAAAATCAAAAACGAAAGTCACCAAAGCGACATGAGTAAAGCAGCAAAATGTACATTTAAACAAGAAATGCAAAAGAAAAGAGGGAGCTGTATAAAGAGTAAAAGCCGACATTAGGGAGATAGTATACATGTGTAAACAGCGATTGCAGCGTTTATGATGCTAAGGATAATAAACGAACAAGTTAGGAAGTCGATGCAATTTAGTAAGGGCTATATTTACAAAAGGAACTGATTCAGTAGGAGAATTATCAGCAGAATTATCAGGTAGAGTATTAAAAATGTACCATCTTTTAGGTAGTAACTTCAGAAAATAACTCTCTTAATAAAATTATAACAATTGCCTCGATATTCGTGTCTCAGACAGTCGTTCATCGGTGTTCTGAGAAAAAGATTCAAATTAATGAGAAGTTTAGTATCAAGAGAAATCGTACAATCTAGATAGAGAATTATAGAATTACGATAAAAACGTGCATGTTTACCTTCAAATAACGAAAGTAAGGAGAAGAACTATTATTTTGTAATTAGCAGACCTAATTCCGTAACTATTTCTTGCCAAATTCACATCTCACGTGCGAGGACTCTTTTTATGAAAAAAACTCAGCGTTTTAAAAATGACTCGTTGAGCAGGATTTGCTTGTGGATGGTATTTAGCATTATAGTATAGTGAGTTTCTTGCCGTAAAATTGTACCAATAATGTCTCTACGTATAATTTGTCAAAGGAGAGCGAGTTTTACTCTTGGCGCTAAAAAAAGTTTAACATCCTTTTCCCCAAAGTGAGGCTCTGTGGCACACGTTTGTACAACAAATAGATAAAACAACTCAGGACGAGGCAAAATAGGCAAAGATAATGATGTCCTTTCAGAGATGCAAAGGATAGTTCATACTCAGAGGACCAACGAAAGGCAAGTGAAGTAAGCGAAGAGGTAGGTGAGGGACTTTGTATCGAACTTGCAGTGCCAAAACGTTACATACGCACACCGATTACACGGAGCACATCAGAAACATTAGTATAAATAGAAACTGTAACAGCTCTGTTATCCGTGTCAACCTCCAACCGTCCTTATTTACAACATAAAGTAAAACTTCGGGTGTACAGAAGCAACACTTGTCCTGGCATAAAGACCAGTAGGAGATCATCTATGAACATGTTGCCTAAAATTAGGCGTAGAAGCCAAAAATTGATAATAGTTTCCAATAAACAGCATGTATAACTAAACTAGAGAGATGAACGTTACGAAAATGACTAAGAATAGTACTAATATAACGAAGAGAGTCGGTACCTCAACACAAGATTAGTAAGGACCGTTTTTTTTTGTAAACAGGAACAACTAAACTAATCCAAAGGCTGGTAGAAAGTATAATCACACTCTATTAATTCGATATCTGGGTTATCATTTCTTGAGGTTTCTTAATTTTAAATAGTTGTGGATACAGTGTTTCCTTTAGCTTCTGACTTCCTTAGCTGTATTTTTTGATTAAAAACAAAACTTTTGCCTATGATGAACCTCTTAAGGGCATTAATTCCAATTGTTCCTTAATCTGAAAGCTAAATAATAATGAACTCGACAAAATGTTAGGTATATAGGCACACTTGATTTACCTTCCATATGCGCAATTAACATAATTTGTAGGAACAGTAGTTTGATACGGCCACGACAGAGTATTAAAACTTGGACGGAGTCTCATAGTTTCTTCTGAATATTCCGTTTTGCGGAAGGGTGGCTTAAATGCTTATTGAAGTTGATAGTTACTATAAGCAGATGATTTCATTATCTAATTAAATAGTAATTAGCGACTTCTGGTGTAATAGAACAAAATCTCCCGGTTTTGATATCAATAGTTATTAATATGTTACAAGTTTTAGACAATTATTATTTTCAGATGAACAAAAGTTTTAGTTGGATAAATTATTATTGTTATCCTTCTTGTATTTTTACTCATAATGTTGATGATTATAACGTGACCGTGATTTTATCGATTATTTGCAGGCAATTTTGAAATTATAAATTATTTGTTTATACCGTGTCTCTGAAATGTGGTATAAATTCATGCCATTGAACTTGATCACGCATACATTCTTTGGGAAGCTTTCGATTGTAACGTTTTATTTTGTCTTTCACGCATTTGGAAGGTTTTCGAATTTCTATAAATAGCATTCGTGTTTAGACTCGATTTTATTTGAGAACAGAATAGGGTGTCGGTTGTTTATCAAATTTAGATGGAAGCTTAAATTAAAATTATTAGTGAAACCCTTTTACTAATTTGAGAGGAAGAATTGTAAATAGGAGTTGATTGTAATTTTGTAGATATTGTTAAATATAGTAATTCACATTAAAGTCGCGTCACTAGAAGATTAAAGAGCACATTCAAAGTTTTACTTGGTATTAAATTTAGTGTAGAAAGCATACTTCGCTGTTTATTGAAACCTTTTAGGCGACGATTTGTCGGAGTATTTCGATAACATTTTTTGGGTTTAAACAAAGAGGTTAGCTTTTAAGTACGACGTATTAAGGTTCCGCGTCGCTAACAAATCTTCAATTTACGAGACATCGTGTCCATTGATAAGGCTTGCTCGTTGAGGAATGTTTTTTTGATGATGCAATTTTTCCGACGGTTTTAGAATTTGAATCCTGGGGGCGCGTATTACAAAATTTAAGTAATACTTTTTATGATTGGTTAATCGGCAAACTAGGTATAAAAAGGCAATGTGGCGACAAATAATTTTTCACGAGGTACAGAGATAATATAGACGCAGAGGCGCTAACAGGTTACGGTTACGGCAACGTGCGAGTACCGCGAAACGACTCTATCTATCATTCGTGCTAAAAGAACTTTCGTAGTATAGGGGCATTATCCCCCAACAAATCTTTGCAGGAATCATGTTAAGTCGTTCAACCCTCACGACATTGATTTATCGGTAAGTGCCTTTTGTCCAAAGGGACATTGTCGAAAATCCAAGGAGAAGGTATTAAGTGTTTTAACCTAGTGCTTTCACTGATTATATGGAGTAATTATCACTTTTATGCCGAAAAAACCAAACGTTCGTTCCTAAGTTCCAGACAGTTATTTCACTGTTCGCCGGTAACGAATAAATAAATAAGTGTGCTAATGGGTGACAATGTGAATTTCTCGAGCTCACAATTGGTTTCAGAGAAATTCCTTCCTTGTGGATCTTTGGTAGGCCGTACAGATGCGGAGGTTGGCTGTAGTGTGGGGTAAGTCTAGTTCTCTGGTAATCGGAGAACTCCCCCTTATGTTTTGCCAGCGTCAGGTATATCCGTCTTTCGATTGATGGTGTGGGGTCTTTTGGTATTTGTTTGTACTCGCCCCGTCTAGTAGTTCTTGGACCTTACTGTTGTAAGTGTCCATATCCATTACCACAGTCGCGTTTCCTTTGTCTGCCGGGAGAATTTTGATCGTTGGGTCATTCTTAAGGGAAATGACCGCTCTCCTTTCTAAGTTAGAGAGGTTAGGTTTAGTTCGCCTAGATGAATCCAGGACTGATCTAACCTTACTTCTGTATTCTTCGGCTTCTTCAGGATCTGATTTCATAGCTGTTTCTTCGACTGCGGTTATTAAATCTACTTTCGGAGTATACCTCGGTGTTATCGCATAGTTCAAGCCTTTGTCCAGAACCTGCCTTTCGTTTTCGTTCAACTGTCGTTTAGAGATGTTTATGACAGAGTTTTTTCGATTGATGTTAGTTGGTTCTTTCTTCTCCTTCATTAGCTTTTCGAGTTTCTTCTGCTGAATTTCCTTGTGCATTGCCTTGGTCTTCGAATATTTACTTCTGGTAGCTGTATTTATCGTATCAAAGTCTTGCTCGTTCACTCGATTTCGAATGGTTTCTCTAATCTAGTTGGATTGGTGTTCGAGCTGGTACTTTCTGAAACGGTGATGTTTGATTCGTTCTTTGACTAACGCTTCGCTAGCTCTCTTTGCGATTAGTGATATTTTTCGGCTGTGTATCGGAGTTTTGATGTTAAGCCCAGTTGGTATTAAGTTGTTGTCACGGGCTTTGCAGAGGAAGGTTAGATGGTTCTCCTCTAGTGCTAGCTTGTTCATTGATGTTTCAAGCTTTCTGAAAAGTTGTTTGACTTCGGGGCCGTACCGAGTTACTAATTCTGTATTATCAGTGTTTTGTAACTGTGGTTTCCTATTAGTGGAGTTGATCGGCCTATTTCCACAGTTTATGCTTTTTGAGCGCGACGTTTCGGAAGCGGACTCTGCTTCCGTCACCAGGCTTAGTCCTGAGAAGGACTGTTTTCGCACTTGAGTCGAATTCATTTGTTATATCTAATTTTTCTCAAGCACTTGACTACTCTCGGATTCGAACTTGGTACCTTCTACTTACTAGTCTGACACCTTTACCGTTGAGCTACTGAGTAATCCAATATATATTTGTGTGTTTGTACGGCCTACCAAAGATCCACAAGGAAGGAATTCCTCTGAGACCAATTGTGTGCTCGAGAAATTCACCTTGTCACCCATTAGCACACTATCTGCTAGGTATCATCACACCCTTATGGGGATAAACCGAATCTATGGTCAAGAATACGCAGCACTTCGTGGAAACCATCAGAAACTTCCAACAAACCAGGAAGAAATACTGGTAAGCTTCGACATTGTGAGTCTATTCACAAATGTGCCTACCGATAAGGCACTAACTATCATAAGAGACAAGCTGGAAAAGGATGAAACGTTAGACGAACGCACGCAACTCTCGGTAAACACAATAATGAAACTTCTGACAATATGCATTAGAACTACATATTTCCAGGTAGAAGACAAATTCTACCAACAAGAGTTTGGGATGGCTATGGGTTCCCCACTATCACCCATAGTGAGCAATATATATATGGAAGACTTTGAAGATCAAACGATATCCGAATTCACAAAGAAACCAAGGATATGGCTTAGATACGTGGACGATACCTTCGTATTTTGGCAACACGGCAAGCATAAGCTAGATGAATTCCTAAATCATCTAAATAGCCGCGCATCCTCCATAAAATTCACAATGGAATTGGAGTCGGAACAAAAACTGCCAATCCTGGATGTACTTGTACACAGGAATGACAACACTTTCACGACAAGTGTATACTGGAAACCTACCCAGACGGGTAGGTACCTACACTACAACTCCAATCACCACAAAAACGTGAAGTTAGGCGTGGCAAAATGCTTGTACGATAGAGCAAAAACAATATGCTCAAAGCCAGAGGACCTGAACAGAGAGAAAGAAAATATCGCTAGAACACTCAAAGAAAATGGCTACCCGGATCTAACACCTAACCTAAACAGGGAAAGGGTAACCGAAAAAGAAGAACCTAAATATACAGCGATAATACCATACATACAAGGTACCTCAGACAAAATACGAAGGATAGGCAGCAAATACAAGATACGCACTACCTTCAAATTGACCAGAACGCTCAGGGAATACTAACCAAAACCAAACCATACAATGAAGATCAGAATTCCAAGAATTTTGTATACAACCTACCATGCGAATGCGGCAGAGCATACTTTTGGAGAGAGCAGTAGACCACTCAAAGTGAGAACTCAGGAACACAAGAACAACGTCCGAAAGGGCGAAACAGAAAGATCAAGAATCGCTGAACATGTTTGGAACAAAGACCACCGCATCCAATGGGATAACATACAGATAGTGGCAAAGGACGAGAATAAAGCCACATTCATCGCACTAGCAGAAAATCCAATAAGTCAAGCTAGTGTAGAAATGAAACCCATATGGATTCCAATAATGCGCGAAGAGCTTAAGCGCAATACACCTGCGCAAGAGGTAACGGCGCAACATGCGCAATAAACTTCTGCGCAACCACGAAAAAAGTTCAATATATATATAAGTTCTAACAAATATATATTGGATTACTCAGTGGCTCAACGGTAAAGGTGTCAGACTAGTAAGTGAAAGGTACCAAGTTCGAATCCGAGAGTAGTCAAGTGCTTGAGAAAAATTAGATATAACAAATGAATTCGACTCAAGTGCGAAAACAGTCCTTCTCAGGACTAAGCCTGATGACGGAAGCAGAGTCCGCTTCCGAAACGTCGCGCTCAAAAAGCATAAACTGTGGAAATAGGCCGATCAACTCCACTAATAGGAAACCACAGTTACAAAACACTTATAATACAGAATTAGTGTAACGTACAACCAATTGTAATTTTAATCCAAATGCACGTTGGAGGCGAAACATTCACAAGTTGGGTCCTATTAGAGTTTCGAGCGCAATTTAACTCGATCATATTGCCGACGCTGCCGCAGAGCTCATGTTCTGGGAGCATGTTCAACAAAAAGGACCGTAGAAAGTCAAGGTAATTATTTTTGTCTTAAAGATTAACCTTTTAAGATTTTATCGTTTAAATTTTAGACAAGCGTATTCATTCGTGGTATTATCTAAATTTGTATGAGTTTGTATTTATTATTTTGACGATATGTATCGAAATTGTGTGTCTCAGGCGTTACAGGGAGAACGCAATTTTAGTAAAGCCAACATTGAAACTAGCTAGTATCACCGCCTATTAGGATAAATTAAACGATTCAATTTTGAAAGAGAAATTAATGTACCGATTGTGTGATTATTTCGTGGGTGGTGACTTTATAATACATGTCTTTAGGTTAACAAACTGTTTTTTTTTAATGTGATTTCAAATGTAAACACATTGGTTGTACAGAACAATACTTACACGCATATTAAGTGTTTGTTTTATTTGAATTAGATCATTGCATTAACGTCACTATTTTTGTTGTTTCATTTAAGTAAAATGTAATTACTTTCGAAAGCCTTAGCTATTAATTATTGAGGTATAACGTAATTTTTAAAGGTTGATGAGTTAAAGCCTTAACTTTGTGAATTTGAGCGTATTTTATTGCGGTTTAAGGAATTTAATTTCAAGTGGTTGTAAACAGAATTAAAGTGAGTTTTTTATTGAAGTGAAAATTCATTGACAACCAGAATTTTTGAGTAAAGTAACGTAACATCAGAATTATTGAACGTTTTGATCAGATTAGTGATTGACTGTTTTTGAGGCACGCAATTATTTTAGAGAAGCATGCGATATTCTTTGTAGTCTTTCAGGTTACCGAAGATTTGCTGGTCATGGGATTATGTTCACGTAAGCGAGTTATTTGAGTATTTTGAACGAGCTGTGAACTGGCGTAATTAGGCATTTCAACTCCTATTGTGTCAGTTCAAATACTCTGGCGCCCTTTTCCGGTTTTATGTCAATTTCAACCCATATTTTGACTTATTTACGGTAACTTATCCTACTGAGCGCAAAATTTAGTACACCGAACCCACACCCGACCACTGGGCAGTCGAGCAAAATACAATTATATCTATTAATCCGATTTACTACCAGTTTATACCGTAACATGATTTCTATGTGGAGTATAAATGGAGGTTAAAACAGAAGATGGTTGACGGGGAAATATATATGAGAGGGGTACTTAGAGTTAGTGATTCCAACTATGGTTTGTATACCTAAAAACTTCATGCAAATGGAATAGACCTTTATAACGGATATCCTCTTAGAGAACACAGAAATACTATTTCCGTCAAACAGTTTCGTTTTTATTCGAGACCAATACTCTTGGTGGAAAAGAATGTACCTTTAGTACGAACTTATGCAGTCGTCGGCGTCGAGGCAAATATATTAAAAATTGTTGTCGTTGCAGTTAAGGTAAAATAGGAGGTATTAAACTAATATTGGATGATGACAGTAATACCCGTCAGGACGTTTATGCAAATACTAATAATTAAGACGTAAAATAATACGTTCGTTAAGGCAAAATGACAAATTTAGGAAATCGAGTAACGGAGTCTAAGCAAAAGCAAAGTTATCTGCAAAGCAGATGGCAAAGTAAATCCCGATAGGAATTTATTTCTAGAATAACAGATTCGCTTAAGAGTTATTTCTGCATCATTACAGTTAAACCTTGTTTTTTTTGCAACACAGAAGCGAAATAAAATATACAATCATAAAGGGAAACTATTTACATTTTTAAAGACAGTTTTCGTTAGATTTTACATACATTAAGGTAAAATTATAAAACATATTGAAAAGAACATGCCCGTTTACCAATAATTTTATGAACTGCAACGTTGAATTAGCTGGAAACCATGGCTCAGGTGTACTTTTGTAAATGAAGCTAAAAGGTAAATATGTGACTACAAGGCGTGTGTGTTTTCTCTTCAACATGAATGTAAACTGTAACTGGAACATGTTATAGAGTTTCTGATAAATGTAAGGCGTGAGCATCCCTATAAAATCCGTTTATAGTACGAAAATTGGAGACAGTGAAATACCAAGAGTGAGCGCTACTTAGATACCTAAATATAAGTTGCAAAAACGTTACAATACAATACAGTATGAAAACTAGCGGCTAACGAAGCTGCTTTCAATGAGTGGGTAACATCTTTTCATCTCATTACGTTTGTTCAAGAAATTTATGTAGTGGTTAACAAAACATTCGAGTTTTACTCTTACCCTTCAATTGTTCTTGTCGGAATAATCCATAATCATAATCATAATCCATTTATTCACAGACAAACAAATGCGTGAAACTACCGAATTATTCTATCTTCGTACTAAAGTAAACGTCAAATAGAAAACTTACCTACAAATACTTTAGACAAATTCAATTTCCATGTCGATTGGATACATTTTCTAGCAGAATTTTTCTCATGTATGCTATTTGCAGTTACGGTAACGATATTGCGAATGTGTAGATACCGTATTGTCGAGAATTTCTTTTTTGAAAGCCGGTATAAAAATAAAAGTAAATACTTATAGGACCTTCAATAAGTAGATTTCTAAATAAGCTTAGTGTTTCCAATATTTCTATTTCTACTATATATCTAATGGTATAAAACCCAATATATGGAAGATAAAGTAGCTCTATATGGTTTATTAAAAAATATATATAATTTCAGAAAAAAATTAAGCTTTCTTGGTCCAGTTTGGAAGTAACGTAAATGAAGCTAAACCATTACACCGATAGACTTTAATATTGCACATCCGAATGGGAAACACATAAACAGTACAATGTTCAATGTAAAAACTGAGCATATATTTTAAGCATAGAAGTTACCGACTAGATATTAAAAATTCGCCCTTGACAATTTTCCGTAACCCTACTCGCTTACGGAATTAATTAAATACTTAAGTGTACCTAAGCGGATCCTAAGTATACAGATCGCTGCAATTGAAGATAATATCTAGTAAAGCACTAACAGAGTATAAATAAGAAGCCACAAAGAGAATCATTTATTTAAGTTTACAGGAGTTAAACAATTTACATTTGATATAATCGACATTTGAGTACGAGACTGTCCAAACTGTAAATAAAGTAATTTACACATTTTATAGCAACCAAACCTTTATTGTCTTGAATGTGTTTAAAGTAGTCGAAGTGTATCAGTATTTTAAATCACATATAAACACAAACGACCATCAAGTATGTTTACATTCATGAGGTAACATTAAGCTTTGAAAAGGAATTAAATATTATTTATTTATTCTGTGTGAAATTAAAGCACATGCAAGTGTAAATTTACAACTGAGCTTTGTAATCGTCCACTTCCTTTAACTGAACCTTCTTAAAGATCAGTACTGTAATGTAAAAGAAAAAAAATAAGTAAAGGTGGGTGGCATGTGTACATCATGCCAGCCCGGGACTTAACACAACCCCTACCATGGGCTTTTTAATATTGAGTCTGAGCTTTGTAAGGGATGCCGGTCATTCTTTTCCTTGTATTTAGTCTATTTCCATCCTAGTTTTCCTCTAGACTTCACTGTTTTCCTATTTTTGAAAGTCCAAAACTAAAAATTAAATGGAAAGATGGTTGTAGCTTCTAGGGTAATAAATACCGGATGTAATATCCTGTCTCGTCCGGATGTCCGAAAGGGTAGGGCCCAAGCCACTTCGGTCAACAAAAGTGCTCGCTTTCTGATCCACTATAGCAATGTGAGCGGTATTTACGACGTTTACCAATACCTTGGACAATTACAACCTGCCATTTTGCTTCTATCTGAAACACAAGTCTCCCCTAAAAGCTTCAATTTCCAATATAGTCTTTACTCTAACGACACGAAGGAGGCGTATGTGTCTATCTTCAGGACAACATTGCTTGCAATCAATAGGGCTGCAATTTTCATCTACTGCTAATCCTGCTGGCCATAGTACAGAAATATTTGCTATTTCATGTTATTTCACACAAATGATTTTTGAATCCACAGGAATCCCTGATAACCCTAACCATACTCAGGCGGTCAAGAGTTATGCAGACTATGTTAGTGCTCGAAATGTCTGCAAAAGTGTCATCACTAGAGCTAAATAAATTTGAACAACCAAAATAAAGTGATAAAACTATATCTCTTTTGGGTAGTCGAAAAACTTCGGTCTTTAGCTAAAGCTATCCGTAAAAACTTTGGTACATTTTTATTCCCCCCCCCCCCCCCGTAACATACTGACGGATCTGTAATTACTGATTTTGTGGAATAAAGCCAGTATCTTTGTGGATTTATTTGGATCAAACACGTGACTCACTGTTTTTGGAAAAGGTGTGTCCCTAATATTCCTCATACACTACAAAACCAATTCATTTTCGGTACAAACTCCTGGAATAGAGCATCAGTTGGATTGATCTCCATAAGGCGACTGGCCTACACGGTATCTCAGCTATGGTCTTGAAGAAACGTTCTCCTGAACTAGTGCTAGTTCTATCTAAGCTCTATTCGATCTCTATATCTTCTGGGGAAATTCCCTTATCATGGAAATTAGCAAATTTTCAACCTGTTCCTAAAAAAGGCGATAAGACCGATCTCTTGAACAGCCGACTAACTGCCATCACTTCCATTTTATCTAAAGTAACGAGAAGTCCATTAATTCGCAATTGCTCTTTCCTTGAATGTAACGTACCCCTTAGAGACCACTAATATGGTTTTATGCAGTCGTTCATAAGTTGTTCTTCTTTGGAATGTGACCCAAGTTTGGAAAGATTCACTGAAACAATCCGGTGAAACGGTTTTATTCGCTTTAAATATCTTAAGAAATTAAACGTGAAATAGCAATTTCAATCAACAAAGACATTCTAATGTATCTTTTAGTGGGGAAGACATAATCTAGTTACATATCCAGTTTAATGCTAATAAAACTGAATGTTGCCTTGTGTCCGCCAAAAAAGTCGATATTTTCCTGTTGTCAGTATCAATGGTTCAGATCTTAGTTTTTAGACTCTATTACTGTATTAGAGTCGACTGTATCTTCAAATTTGGAGAGATCTAAGCACTACTTCCCGGCAACTCTTTGTGCTGTATAACTATCAAATTCGACTTCGTCTAGAATGTAATTCTAACCTCTGGTTTGGTGCTTTCCAATGCGCTCTCAACATCATTGAACGTATTCACCAAAAAGCGATTAAGTTTATAAATGGCCTTCCTTAACTTCTGACGTAGAATAATCGTCTCAGTTCTTTCTTTGTATTATCGATGTTACAATTACTACTGCGATACCGAACTACACTTTTTGAAACCATCTAAGGTCGCCCTTGTTAGAAATACTCGGTTTAGTCACGTAATCAATATGAAGTACGAATTTCTATTTGTCGCACCACGTTATTCTGCCCCCCTTCTAAACTATTAAATGAGATCCCCAATTACTGTTTACTTCTCACTTATGATATAAAAAAATTCTTTCATAGCCATCTCTTGATAATTGAATGTCCCCATATCCATCCTTAGTGTTCCTGAGTGCAACACGATAGGCCAAGCTAAAAGTAAAAAATGAACAAATCCTAAAAACTTAAATACTATATTTTATAACCACATCTGTTACTAATTAAAAAATAATCTATGAGCCTTAATAAATCAATGCAATGATATAAGATCACCATTTATTAACATACCTAAGGTATGAACGCACAAAAAAATTAAAAAAAATTGATTTGATGACAGATATTTTTCCTCTCTATTTCCATTTATGTTGATACCCTTCTAATTCTATCCTAGCATCTTTTTCTCTTATTGGTGTTCTCTTATTAGGTAGTGCAGCAGAATACCGTATAATTCTACTTTGATGATCTGGACCGCTGCCGTTCCCACCACCCTGTTCGCCCAAGCTAGTCCGGCTATCTGTCGGTAGTATACCTCAAGAACGAACCTCTAATAGGGCTCTGACGTCTGCGACCATCATTCTATAAGTGGTTGCACAACCTGTTACAACTTCAAAACTGGTTTATTTCATGTATAACCTCCGTATTATACACAATCATGTTGACACTTATAGGGATTTGTTTATCACATCGATATTTCCTGAAATATTTTTCTACTAATGGGTTGCCATACTCTCCATGTTTGTTTATATTGATCTCACGTTTTCTGACCTTAAAAGCTTCTTTCTGCTTTTTGTTTTATATTGAGATGAAGTTAATCAATTTAGATTTGCCTCACGTTTGTGCGCCATTTAATTATTGAGATGGCAAATATATTTAATAAAGATTTTTATAATTTGATTATGATTATAATAAATTTATCACCACAATGAATTATTTGAAATAGAAATTAATTGTGTTAGTAAATTGTAATGTGTTTTACTACAATTTCAACACGTTGTGCCACCATCAATTTAGTATGATAATTACTGTTGATGCCATTTAAATAAATTGCCTTGACTAGATTCTCAAGCGATAGGGTTCAACATAGTCCAGTATCAAAAAAAAAACATTTATGTAAAGTTCTTTTGAAAATTAATTGAATTATAACATTGAATTAAATCTGGAGTTGCGTATATTTTAATTTTATTTAAACACCTTGTATCATCTGCAAATATATAACATGTTATGCCCCTGCGAATTTTATTGACTTGTGTATATATATATATATATATATATATATATATATATATATATATATATATATATATATATATATATCTGTGTGTGTTTGTGTGTGTTGCATCACATCACGACTAAGCAATAACGTTAATACAATTTGGGTATCTTTTTCTTTTAAAATAATATTGAATCACTATAAAATCAATAAGTAGTTGAACTATTTCCAGGCTAGTATACAATTCACTTGCATCCTTTACATGAATGCACATAAATAAAGTTATTGATCCATCGGTGGAAGATCTACAGCATCAGCATGTTGTGGACATGCTGGATAATTATTTTCTCCATAGGTGGAAGGTTTACAGCACCAAAATACATAGGTATGCCTATATATATATATATATATATATATATATATATATATATATATATATATATATATATATATATATATATATATATATATATATATATATATATATATATATATATATATATATACTATCTGTGTGTGTTTGTGTGTGTTGCATCACATCACGACTAAGCAATAACGTTAATACAATTTGGGTATCTTTTTTCTTTTAAAATAATATTGAATCACTATAAAATCAATAAGTAGTTGAACTATTTCCAGGCTAGTATACAATTCACTTGCATCCTTTACATGAATGCACATAAATAAAGTTATTGATCCATCGGTGGAAGATCTACAGCATCAGCATGTTGTGGACATGCTGGATAATTATTTTCTCCATAGGTGGAAGGTTTACAGCACCAAAATACATAGGTATGCTTCATAAATATTCGCTTTATCACTTTTCCAAAAGCACGTTAACTTATTTTATTGTATTAATAAGTATAATAATTTATTTTCAGGTTATTGTATCCGAAAATACAATAATTTTATCTGCATTCAAAATTTATTATGCACTTGCAACTTTTAATTTTTATTTCAATCAAAATACTAACCCAATGGTAACTTAGTTAAAATAATTTTAATTTAAACTAAATAATTGAAATAAATCGATTTACATTCACACACGTACACATTGAGTGACATGTTCACACTTTGAAAAATTACAAGAGAGTTATAAAAAATTTTGCCACTTCCTTATATAGCCTCTGAAAAACCATAATTGATTTTAACAAATACTGTTAATAAAAACATAACACAACTAAATTCTCAATGGCTAATCGTATTCAAAATTTTTGTAAATGATTTTTTTACACATAACTGTCTTATGAGTGGACAGATCTTAAAAATATTATTATTTTTGAATTCTATGCAAAATGTTGTTTCCATATGTACCTGGAAAGGGACATTTCCTTTTAAAATTCCTAATCTATCTAAAATCTAACAGATATGCAAATTTTCATACTTCTACCTAACTTATTCTACTTCCTACAGGAAAATTACAAACATAAATGGATTCTATAACCCAAAATACACTATGGATTCACCAATTTCTAACACTTTTATGGTTTATGTTGAAAAATTCTATGTCAATCACTACGTTGAAGTTCACCATAACATGGATTTACAACATTTATGCTTAAATCACATCTAGAATATTAATTGAAGTTGTGACACTTCCTGATCGCACTATCATGTAAGTTTATAACATAATATTTGTTCAATTTCACTTTTAAACTTAATAAGTTGTATGAATCTTGTTAAATCTGTTCAGATTGACAATCTTTAACACGTTCTTTACTCATCTTACGTTGATTGATACAATTTAATTCCTTATTGTTTTATAATAGCAACATATTATGGTACCAAACTAGAATGTCCTCATACAAAATGGATACAAGTATTTTATAATTGGAAATACACATTTTTAATATTCCGAAAATGATCGGAAACTATTATAATGAAGAAATTTATTGTTCAGCTATGATTACACTTTTATACGTATGAAACAACATGTAACATAGGTATTTAGTTTTATATTAATTTAGTAACGATTTAGTGTGCAGTGTCAGGTAATGGCTTATTGGGTCTTTATTTCGTAAAAGAGGAGCGTAGAAGATCCGTTGTCTCAAATCACGTGGGATATAAAGAAAACATTTTGACACCAGTTTTAATGGATTTCTGAAAATTCTTCCGTGCCAGAAGCATCCAATTTAATACGCAATGGTTTCAGCAGAATGGGGCCACTTTCCATATCACAGGAGCATCCCTAAAACTACTTCAAGAAAATTCTGGGGACCGCGTAATAATTTCCCGTAAAAACGGACTTCGCTTACCTTCTCATTCTTCTGATCTAACAACTCTTGATGTTTACGTATGGGGTATGCCGGAACAAGCCGTTTTTAGGGAAAACCCACCGGCAACTACTAATGAACTCAATGAAAAATTTTTTATCTTTTTCAGAAGAATACATGCTTGGCAATCTTGTTGAGAGTTATGAGTACACGCCACCACACGACCCGTACGAGAGTATTAAAATACTATCTACTCACAAAGTGTAACGTAGGATAGTTGCATCTAATATCGTTTCTTTCTCAATTTGGACAGAAAGAGAGGTGAGTATGTGCCACCGACGAGACACGAGTCACCCCAAGGACCAAAAAGTGATGTCCTTGCTAGTTGAGGATTCTCGTTACAGACACCCACACACTGCTCCAAATGCCGTTTAGGCATAGTACCCGTAAAGTGCGCTGTCGTGTTCAAAACTAAAACCCAGATTGTGAGTCCGACGTTACTTTAGAGACGAAATCATGTCTCCCAGAAAAAGTAATGCAAATATTTACTTAAAATAAGTCCTCGTTTTAAAATAATTACTTTTGTTACGTAGTTCATATATAAAATCCAGTTTTATTTTAACCTATGCCTCAGAAATTAGTATTATAGGCATTTTGTCGAACGAATTTCCCAGCATATACTAAATTTAGAAGTAACGCCTGTATACTTACTACGTGCGTCAGTGATTGCGTGCGTACGTGAGTTAGTGAGTGAGCGCGAGCAAGACTACGTATGTACATGAGTGCGTACTCGCGTGCATGAGTGCGTGAGTGAGTGCATGTGTGCGTGCGTGTGCCAGTATTTGTATGTGTGTATTAAATGCCGCATTTAAGATTGCTTTTATTCCTCTTGGAACTGATTAGATCTTGATAGAAATCCAGCAACGCAGGTAGGGGGGGTGGGGTGGGGGGTTATCAGAAGCCGTTTATGGTTTTTAACAAATACTTTTGAAACAGCTGCATATTTGAATGATACGTAGCCACAGATTTTAAAACCTATAAATTGATTATACCCTTTCCAATATTTTGATACAACGTGTAATTTGGCTGCAAACATAATTCCTTAGGAGGAACTTAAGTGTTCGTCCAAATCTTGTCAATATCTAAATTTCTTTAAGTTAGCGGTCTATCTCATACGAAGGTTTAAAGGTCAATTTGCCATAAATTATTGTTGACTTTAGGATGTTGCCAATTTTCATTACGACCTATTACGAAAGCGGTTACACAGTATTATGGAATACTACAAAAAAGTGGACGTGTTTAAATAAATCGTCTTGTGTTCTCACTTTGAGGTATACTGTTCTCTCCTATATATGCTCTGCCTCATGCGCATGGTAGGTTTTATACACAATTCTAGGAATTTTGACCTTCATTGTGTGGTTTGGTTTTGGTTAGTATTCCCCTGAGCGTTTTAGCCGATGAGGTACCTTGTATATATGGTGAGAAAGGGAAGCAATCCTCTGTCCCTTTTTAAAAAGTACTTAGATTCGTTAAATAAGAACTTATTTCACCTGGAAACTCAACGGTAACAAAAAACAAGATATTGTCAATTCAGGAAGGCAAAAAATATGATAAGTCTATCAAAAACTGTAAACTGAGTCGAATAAGTTCTCAACAACATTTACAAAAGCGTACACAAGCCAGAGTATCACTATTCTATATGATGCAACTAAATTGATACACGAGTAAGCTACGAACTCCAGACGTTAATCATGGTGTCAAAACGCTACAGGATTTAAAGATAACCATCATTAAATTTAGCAAATTAAACAAATAAACGTGTTTGTACCTTTATACTAAAACAATTAAAAAAATATATCTTTTTCGGACACTCAATGGAGATGAGCCATATTACAAATCGTAAAGAAAATTATCTATTTCGTTTAGAACAACCATTTCTTTATAGTAACCATATGTTTATAAAGAATTATGAATTATTTATTGGAATAAATTTTAAACATACAACTATTAATGTTAGAAAAACATGCTTGTGCAATGTTTTCACTGGAAATCATTAAATTCTAGTGACGATTATGATAAAACCTCATGATGAACTCCTCCATTAGACGCTACGTGCAGGAACCAACTGTAATTCAGCACGTTCTAGGACAACATCTGAAGGATTCTGGCATCAACCCTTTGACGGTGGTGGTTGATTAAAAATCATGTTAGAAGTCGCCATTTTATTGTTAATGCTTCTGTACATTCTTTTAGAGTCGTGTTTGATCGCCACACATTAATTTTTTTGAGCCTCCTGATATCCGCTACACCCCTAGCAAGAAAAGTAGTTTACGTTCGATGTAGACAGTGTCCAGTGTAACTGTCTGAGTTGGGTAATTTCAAATCTTAGAAAATTTAGTTCGGCATCTTGTAGAAACAGTGAATGCCCACAGGTTGCACTGTGCATTTATGGTTCATATAAAACATAAACAATCTTGAGTGATTGATATGTTTTGGATGCAAGCTTACATATCTCTTGAATATATCATTAGTTCTTCTCATTTCCATTATAACGGTGGACATTCGCTTCTTCCTTGTCTTAGTGTCATGGAGAGTGATAACCAAAATAGAGTCGATATCCTCGATATCCTTTATATAACTTTCTAGCTCCTTTCTACGACACGCCTCATGCAGATCTAAAATCAACGCCACTTTATTCATAGGAAAAGTATCGACAGGCGCTTCTGTCAAGAATTTTGCACATAATCGTGCGATAGAGTTTTTGATTTTTTTGCTTCATACCCCTCATTTTGACACTTTAAATATAACTGTAACTTCTCATAAATCGATATATCTCAACGTAGTTTTCAACGTGAAATATGTCAATCACAGCGTGGAAGATTTTGGTCTTTTAGCATGTAATCAAATATAAAGATAAAACTTAAAATAATTAAATAAATGTATTCAGAAAAACTAACCTTTTCATAAAAAAAAAGCAAGCATAACTTCTTCGTCGATATCCTTTACATTCTTTGAAGTCCTCCAAGAATTGAAGATATGTAGATATTCTCATATTTATCTCGTGATTTCAAAGGGTAATTAATAAACTTGCAACAGCTTCAAGCGCTACTGCCGATATGTTAGGATGATTTTCATTATTTATTTTCATTTTCACGCGATAACGCTTGACAAAATTTTTGTGTACCTAGCTTTGGTTACCTATTTTTCTTTAGTTGCTGCAGTGATGGAAACGGTAATTTGATTCTCGCGCTTGTCATATATTTTTTAAAAATTTTTTGTAAAATGTAATCCATTTCTACTTAGTGCCCGAAAAAATGTTGTGCATTATTCTTAAAGAAAATAGGTTCGTCTTTACTCATCGCGTTTCTAATCTTGGCAGCGCGGAAATTAGAAAGATCGCGATTCGTAAAGGAAAACGATACTTATCTTTTCTTATAGCACAAATAACCTTTGTTTTTCTTTCACTGTAGTACAAGACAACAAAAAAAATTTTCTTAAGATTTTCACACATGTGACGAAAGGTTTGTGGTTTTTTGATGCTCCAACATTGTATCCATTAACTGTACTGTATTTTAGTATTTACAGGGTGAACTAAACATACTTTTTTTAAAATTATGATGATCCATATATCATTACAAATTTAAATTAAGGTCATCCCCATACTTGCAAAGTAGGATTTCGTTACGTTATACAGGGTACTTCAAAAGCTATGGTCAATTGTATACAAAAAACTTAGTGATTCTAACGTCCTGCATACAACCTGACATTAACATTTGGCGTTAGTCCGGTTTTAAGAGAGTGCTATTTTTATAATATTGCAAAAATTGAATATAGGTATAAGGAGGAACTGTCCTCCGTGTTTGGATTCAGTGAAGATAGCAAAGTTACCATTTGCTTTTCTGTACCTAAGAAAGAACGAACGCCTCTCAACAATCCACAATGACATAAATATCACCGGACTTGAAGGAAAACCGGAAGTTATCACATACCACAATGCAACTAAAGGAGGTGTAGGCAATATGGATAAGATGGTTACTAAACAAAAAGAAACAGTTTGTTGGGCACAAACAATGCTTTTCAATACATTATATAGCTGCCCTAGCAGCCTATATAATATATTCCTTAAACAACCCTACAACACGCAACAGCCCGTGAAATTTATATGGAGATCTGGCAAAACAATAATTCATGCTTGAAATTGAAATATAATCAAAGATGAGTAAGTTTTTAAATAAGGTTTCTACAGAATCTGGAATATAGGCGAGACTGGGGCATCCGGCTGTTCTTTCTATACGGTCCTCGACGGTACCACCCCCAAAGAACGCATCTGGACGCAAGAATAATGTCAGTAGCTGTTTTTTTTTTTTGCATATCAACATGTTTATTTGAACGGAAGACACGAAAATGTTACTTTAGTTGAAAAAAACCTATTTATAAACCAGCATTGCGTAACAATGACAAAATGTTTCATTTTGTGAATCGTTTTATATTGACTAAAGCTGTACGTTTATAAGCAATATATGTATTACATTACCCTTTTTTTTATTTTACTTCTTATTATAGATATTCATGCATCTCGCCATTGAAAACATTGATAGATACCACGGTACCTTGATTGTGCCTTTCAGGTATACACGTAGGTTTCAGGCTTAAACAATTTTTTTATTGACTTCTATAACTGTACCATTCAAAAATGTAGCCTAAAGTAAAGTAATTAAAAAACGAGAAAGAAAATGCAATAGGTATCCGGGTGCACGTGATGGGTGTTAGAATACGTTTACGTTACAGTACTCAGTCATAGCCGATCATTTTTCAGCGAAAAGTACAAAACTAAACCCGTTTGGACAAGTATCTCAAATCATTTCTTAATTTTCATTATTTGCTAAATTTACCTGTTGAATACAAAAACAGCATTAGAAACACAATAGTCATTCGACCAGACTAACTACACACTTAAATGACTGTATGGCAGTGTTTATAAATTTCAGAACCACTTTATTCATGTTTACCTACAATGAACCCAGATTTATTTGTATACATTAGGACTGTAAAAAACAACGTGTGTAAACATATTCTCGCAGCTTCAATTGAAATACGTTTGTTATATAAACATTGTACTATAATCACCAACATTCCCTTTGGTGGTAAATATCTAATCTGCAAAACCAAGAGTGTACTTCAAATAAAAAAAAAATGTTTAAAAATCAATATTAATTTTATTAAATGCTTAAATAAAAAGTTTACTCGAGTAGGATTTGCACTTACGACCTGTACTTTGCTACAGTACCGCGCTAACCAACTGAGTTATCGACATACAAGCCCCAATTGATGTAAATTTTGTCGTTATGTATGTAGAAATGATGTAAATTCTTACTATAATGAGATTATAGTCAAATTACCTATAGTAGTGGAATGTGAGCCTGCAATCCCGCAATGATTCACACTTTTCAAAGGAACTTGACTAATATTAAATTATTATAAGTTTTGTTATGAACGAATAAGTTCAAAAGTAAATATGTAATATTTAATATAATAATAATTTAATGTTAGCCAATTTGCCATGGTATGTGTGAATCCTTGCGATATTGCAGGCTGACATTCCATTAATATAAGTAATTTGATTGTAATCTCATTATATTTGGAATTTACATCAACTCTACATGCATAAAGACAAAATTTTCATCCATTGAGGCTTGTATCTCGATAGCGCAGTTGGTTAACGCGGTACGCTAGCAAAGTACAGGTCGTAGGTTCAAATCCTACTGGAGGTAAACTTTTTATTTATGTATTTAATAAAATTAATAATGATTTTTAATTACATATTTACCTTTGAACTTATTCGTTCATAACAAATTTAGTGTTTTTAAAAAATAAAACCAATTTTCGGATTGAAATACGTCATAAGAAACACATGAATGGATTTTATTCGTCGCGTGTATGATTTCTAGAAGTTTCAGATTTTTACAACATCAAACATTAAATATTCACAGCTATGTATAACTTAATGCTAAAACAACGTGAAATAGAATGCCAACGGCTAAGCAGCAGCAGTTGGACACAGAAGATTTGGATGCGTGAACGCAAAATATAGTGTTTCACAAACCTTAACCTTAAGATTCTAAGCAATCTTTTAATTTATGAGCGCCATGCATTTTTGAGAAGAAGAGGAAGGCTGAAGAAAACATTAATTTTAATACACCCAAAACGTTGCATAATTATTACCGACGGGTCATATTGAACCCATTTTTTGAAGACAACTTTTTAAAATTACATAATAATAAACTTTAATTCAAATATGTGGTAAACTTAAGCCGATACGTAACAGGTCAAGTTTTAAACCCATTTTGTAATGCATTGTTGACAAACTAGAGATTTGTAGGAGTCACAAAACGTGCTACATTTCCTGTCACTTTTTTGGGTTACTTCTTTAACTTCTCTAATAATACCAAGTAATGTCTCGTAGTCTGCGTGGTATTATGTTATTATATGTACAGTGTGTCCCAAAGAGATTAGTATATCATGGGTAACTTTGTTATTAATAAAGATACAGATTTGGTTAAATGGGCAATGCTTTAGTTTGTCATACTGATTGAAATGCTGCTCAGAAATATCGAAAATTCGGAGCACTTTCGAAGGTAATCGACAAAAACGAAAATGCGTTTTTTGAAAAGGGCGAATATTTCCGTTAATATAAAGGTTATACAAATTTTACTTAACAAACGTTACTTATTTCTTGAAGACGAACTGAGATGTGTTTTCAAAAAACTTATCGCAGCTACCCTCTTGGAGGTAATGATAGCAACTTTATTGAGTTAAATAGGCACCATATTGGATTTTGAAATAAATTGCATTTCTTATCTGCTTTCAACGATAACAATCTGCACTTCCGAAATCTTTTATATTATTATTATAAATAAAATTGCTACCACACACTTTTTATAGTGCCTCACAAAAAAATCATGCTAGTAGCTATTACTCAACCATTAAAACGATTATTTAAATAATTAATATTTAAATTTATATTTGAAAATTTGACATTATTGCACTGGTACTATTAGAATGGACAAGTAAAACGGTCAGCGAAGAAACCAAATTTTCACTTAACCTTCCTCACAAAAATCACAATTAATAACATTTTTGTAGTTGTGTACAGGCCCACCATCTTGTTGATACCACATTTCCAAATTTTGTGCCAAAGGAGATTCATCTAAAAAGTCTTCTATCGTTGTTTGCAACATTTCCAGGTAACATGTTTCGGTTAAAGTCCCATTAAAAATTATAAGTCCAATTAAACGATTCCCCAATATTCCGCAAAAGACACTAAATCCAAAGCGAATTTGGTTTTTCCGTGATATAATCACGTGTGGATTTTCTTGGGCACAGCAGTGTTCATTAGGGTGATTAAATAAACCTCATTTAGTGAAATATGATTCGTCAGTCCAAAGAATATTGATAATAAAACCATCGTTTTCTGCCACCTTATTAATAACGCGCTTGCAACATGTAAAGTGTGAACAACATGCAGCTTATAAGGAATAAAGTGAGGTTTATTTAAAATTCTACATGCTGCCGATGTTTTCACATCAACTAGATCTTCCATTTGTCGAGTTGATACTCTTGGATCATCATTAACACAAATCAGTGCCAATTCTTCACCGTTCCCTGTAAAGTTATTTTGACGCATCGTGTATATGCAGTATTTGGATCGTATTTTGAATGTAAATGGAGTGAATTTGCACGAAAAATTTTTTTTTTGTGTATGCAGAATGTAAGTTGGTGTAAATGATACGGCACTGGGATTTAATGAAGCATCAGATATAATATGAAAGAATATTTGTATGTTTATGATATATTGATGTTGCACTCACGTGCAGTAAGGCAAACGTATGCATATTTTGTTTGGAGAAATTTTGTAATATTGTGCAATAATGAAAAATGTAATGCATGTTCAAGGATGAAGTTGTTAGAGTATGATGGATGTTGTTGAATTGTGCGAAATGAGGATTCGTCCACATGCAAAATTTTCATAGAACGTTGAGTTATGGTCTGAATAATGTACAGAGTGAATGTAATTGCCATTAATGGTTTTCACGGAGAGTTGTGAGTGAATTTAAAAGTAAATTCAAGACGGCTACGTTTATTTGTCATCGTATGCATCTTGTTACACTTTCAGAACTTCGACGCGGCAAAGAAACACGCGTCGGATCTCAATCGTGACAGGTGAATTTTGATATTTGCGAAAATATATAGCGGCATTGTGGTAATATGGCCGGCAGAGGGTATACAAGCGAAAGCCCAATTGATGAATTGGATAGTCAGAATCGTTGGGTGAGAGTTAAGTAAAAATCACGCGCGGCGGTTTTTAAGAGACCTTAGAATGGCCAATGTTGTATTTTATTTATGAAAATTTTAGTTCAGCAGTCCATATATACGCGACTGCAATAATCCATAAGGGGATCAATCACATAGATATTCATAAAACAATAGTTTAAGTGTGAGTTGAAAGGAGATAATAGTGATTTCCTTTCAAGAAATTTAAAAAGTGCGAAAGTTGATGTAACAAGCGCGTGATCTAATAATAAAAAGAAAGTCGGAAGTAACCCTTTAAGTAACCGAACTAAAAATTTGTGAATTTAGTTAGTGTTTTGTGATCGTTGGTGACATTTATTCTCGTATGTGTACAATCGTTAGTAAAACCAAATTGAGTGTATATAAGAATTATATTATGGAAGTGGAAGGAAACATTTTTTATTGTGCTAAACATTTAAGTTAAGGGGCAAACCTTAAAGTAAAGCAAAGAGCCCGGGTAAACAACAGACAACTGCGCTCGGGAGTGTACAGCCTAATACATTAGCGGATATGGCTCTTCTGTGTTTTGTGCCAAGTGGGTGCATATTTAAAAAGGATAACTGGAAGCAGACCATATGCGTTTCACTATAATCGGATAGAGGATTAACGTAAATTGTAAAATCTAGTTTTAGGTTTTGCTTAACGGATACAAGTACTATTGTCTTTTAGATTCATTTTTGCTTGTTGGCTTAACAATTTTTCATTATAATAAAACGGATAATCGAACTTTAGCTATTTTGTCAGTGTGTTTAGTACGTGAAAATTTGGGAAAACCTTTAATATATGAAAGCTTGTTCTTGTGGTGCTTTTCGAAGCAGTGTTAGTACATATATTTATAATTGCAAATTGGTCAACATATATATATATATATATATATATATATATATATATATATATATATATATATGTGTGTGTGTGTGTATGTATGTATATATCCTTTATTTAGTTTACTTTTGTTATTCATTTGTGTCAGCAGAGGCAAAAAAACTATTTTGATTTGTTTGGCAGTCAGTGGAATACCGAATACTGATAACAGAGCAGTTTTTATTAAGTGTAAGTTACAGATTTGAAGTATTAAAATTTAAACCTGGTGATGAAAGTTTAAATATGACGATTTTTAATATCAAATGTATAGAGGTTATTGATGATGAAAGCACTGACCGTTCTATTTTAAACTTCTCAACTACATACGAACGTTTTGTTGATATAGAAAATTATCAAACCGAATTTTTATTTTGAGTTTTCTAAATTGGGTATTGATTATTTAATTCAGAGTTTTATAATAGTTAGAAATATAAATTTGTACGTATACGAGGGATACCTAAAAAGTATTCAATTAATGTATTATGACTTGGAATTTTCATACGCACGGAGTGTGTTCAATAAGTTCACGACCACCGGTGTATTTCAAAATTTTCTTAAGTTTTTGGATAAATTTCATTTCAAGTATGATTGAGACCTTGAGTGGTGAATTATTGTACTGAGTAGCCCATAATCCTGTATCGCACAGACAGGATTAATTTAAAATCCCGCCTAAGACTACTTCGGTAAGCCTGCACGATGCCTCGGGAGGCGGTTTCTGTAAATATCCGTATTGCTGCATATTTACGTCTAATCTATTAAGTATTTTAATATCCGGTTGTCGCCGTTCTGGGAAGTTATTTTGATATTGTCTAGCATTGTGGAGCAAGTTCTTTTGTTACATTTGATGTAAGTACAAAAGATATATTGTTCGTCTAACAAGAAAGTTGGAATTACCTAGAAAATATTAATTTGTACCTTCACTAAAAGTTGATAACAGTACCTATTTTAAAGTAAATAATATAAACTATTCCGGAATCTATTATTTCAAGTGTAGATTGTTATACATCGTTGAAAACAGAAAAAAAATACAACTTATTTATTTTAAAATCCAATATGGCGCCTATTGAACATAATAAAGTTGCTGTTATTATGTCCAACAGCGTATATGCGATAATTCTATCTGGAGTTTGCGTAACTGTAGACAAATTGTTTCAAGAAAACTTAGTCTAGAAATTTCGAATGCATCTACGGGAAACTGATTAAGAACTCTTGAATCAATACCTGAGAGGTCTAGAATCACATAAAACATTGCCATCGGCCATTCTCTTGTGTACCGGGAAGTGGAACAGTTAACACACTTCTGACCAAGAGAATCTATGCTTACCTGTGTTTAGTTATGGAACAGAATGTCAGGCATATTTGTGACGGAATCTACAACTTTATAATTTTAAATTGTAGGTATTAGTACGACTGATTTGTTCTGTTCTCTGTTAGGTGCTAAAAATTCTAGAGGAATGCATCTATTACTTTTCTTTAGTATTCCTACATAACTAATTTTTTGTTTCGACAGTTGATCAGTCAACTCTAATGAGTTAGGTTTCCTTTGGAACCAACTATAGGTTTTATGAGGCGTAGTACAATTTCCGTGGAAATGAAAGTTGTGATCAGTTGTTGCGTTTTCCACAGTATAGTTCTGAATTTTGCTGTCTGCCAACATTCGGCCTTTTATTCAGTACCGAGCGGGTTTTATTGGAATGTACATCCGAAAGCTACATCGACCACTAGAAGAGACCAGCATTTCATCAACAGTTACGAACTTTCCAGGGGAGTAACATATTTTTACGTTCTCAACAAATTCATTATATACTTCTGAAATAGCGGCTAGTTTATTTTTTTCACTCGTTCTTTTTGGGTATGGGCATCGTCAAATCTAATACAATAAATCAGGAAAGAGGATTGTGCTAAAGACATAGTACACGGAAAAATTTCCCTTCTAGTTCCATCGGTAACCCTTAATGATCGAAGATCTTTCTGGCGAAATTTGCAGCATCTTAGTAAATGTAATAGACCAATTAGTGCCAGAATTTCATTTTTGTCCACCTCTTCAATGAAATGAGGATAAAACATGTCTGCCATTTCTTTTTGTTTTTAAATTTGGAGTAATTTGCTTGCATAGTTATCATTTTTCCATTCGTATGCGTAAGAGTTTTGTCCATTATTGAATCCGTAAGTAATGCTTTCGAAGCTTGAAGAGAAGATAATGAAGGGTTCCTTGCAGCAGTGCTTTTGAAACCAGGGAGGACTGTAATTATATTCTTGGACATCGTTTTTCCTCGTAAGCCTGCAGTTCTTGCTCATGTGGTTTTATCCATTCCATACCAACGTTTGTTCCTGATTTCTTCCAAAGTTTTGTTATCACTGTTACTATCGCTTGGTACATCTTCTAGGAAAACGGCACCTCGCTAATCATTAATTGAAACACACTTTCAGTTCGTAAAGGTATAATTTAGAACTGCAGAAGGCAGGAGAAGGCAGTGCACTAAGCAAGAAAGTTTATAATACGATTTCGTGTTTACATATTAAGATCGCATATAAGAATGGGATGTTCTGACCAGGTTTGACGAGGAGTTACAATTGATATCAGTTGCAGTGGTGTCGGCGAACATAGCTTTTACACAGTGCAGTAGGATTCCACCTTACCAATGTCGAGGCTCAGGCTGTACTGGCGACAACTACATTGACATTGACAATCACATTGTTACCAATTCTGTTACAATTTTATACACAGACGATAAATTCCTATTTTTTGCATTTGTGGGTCGAGATCTAGACTCAAACGAAAATGTCAGCCATCTCTATGCGCACCAACTACTAATAGTTGTTAGCACCACCCGTCACTAGAATTTTGACCTAATTCCACCTTTAGTAAGGGACCTTTAACGTGCCAATCGTCATATTGCCACGAGATCTACAGTTTTACTTCTTATTCGAGAGGAAAGAGTGTTTTGGTTCTTTTTCGTTTTAGAAAACAGCTACCTCGGCCAGGTATGGACCCACGCCGCTCGGATGAAAGGAAAGTGCTCTAACCATTCCATCACCGAGGCAGCCTAAATTTCAATTGAATATCTTGTTACTATTTAGTACGTGTACAATCCTCTAGCGGTAATCATCAGACGAAGCAGATAACTTTAATTAAACGGTTTTGAAACCGACAGAAATATGGTTTACATCCCGTAGATGACACTCAGTTTAAGATTCAGTTTCAGAAAATTTTAGATCAGATAATATCGAATTTATTATCGATTATTAAATGTAATTTATCTCAATACATTGACTACAGAAAATTTGGATCAGATCATATTAATTTTTCCACGTTACAACGTCGATTTTATGACAATCGCTTTTATCGCCATTTTAAAGAATTTGTGAGTAAGCGTTGCGTTTGTCTTCATTTAATTTTAATACTTCAAATCTGTAATTTATACTTGATATAAATATTCTGTTATTCGTTGTAATCGATCTGGCTCATTAAGTAATTTGAGAACAAACACTAAACTCAAAATATTCAAAGATTAATGCAAGTAACAATAGATCTGATCAGTTATGCAATTTTACACGGGTTAATGCCAAGATTCTAATCTATAAAAATTTATATATATATATATATATATATATATATATATATATATATATATATATATATATATATAAATTTTATAGATTAAAATTCCCGCAGAATCTAGTATACTACACACATTAAAATGGATAAAGTTGGATTATCCTTTTACTTAAAAGTACTTTCATCCTTTAAACAGAAGCTAAAACTATTTTTTACAAATTACGTTAAATAATCCTATGTCGGGTGATGTTGTAAAGCCCATATGGTCTGCTTCCAGTAATCCTGTTTAAAATTTGCACCCACACTGGCACGAAATACAGAAGACGGCCGTATTGGCTGAGTACTCTGCCGCTAAACTGACCAACAAACGGAAATGTTTGCCTTGGAAGAAAAACACTACTCTCTCCTTACAATTCACACTTAAAGTATTTATTTAAAAATGTATATATATATATATATATATATATATATATATATATATATATATATATATATAAACGTACTGCTGAACTAAATATTCACAAAAAAATTCAATACTGACCATTCTAAGGTCCCTGTATACACGCGCGCCATCCATCTTAAGCTATCACCGAACTGTTCTCTATCCCACCCCTATTAAACTCTCCCTTTTATACCATTTTCCCGCCACATTGCCAATCTCTTCAGGGCAATATCAGAATTTACCTATAACAATCGTGTATTTCGTGCGTTCTTAGTCGCGTCGAATTCTAAAACGGAACCACAGCTATCTAAAGTAAGAACAACGTAGTCATCTTGATTTAGTTTGTAAATTCACTCACAACTCTCCGACAAAACCATGAATTGCAATTACATTCACTATTTATGTTATGCAGACCCTAACTTAACTATTTATGAAAATTTCGCATGTGAGCGATCTCAATTTCCGTACAATTTAATCAACTCCAGCACATTCAAACCGGTAGTCTTTTACTCAGTAAACATTGTCCCAAAACTTTATTTTTCAACCAAATTGAATGTTTCCAACATGAAAAGCTTTCTGCAACACTCCAATATTCTTTGATATAACATGTAATGCTTCATTAAATTCCAGTGGCGTATCATTTATACCAACTTACATTCTGCAAACAAAAAGAAATTTCTTTTCTTGCAAACTCACTTCATTTACTTTCAAAATACGCTCCAACGTTATCAACATACAGCATATACACGATGCGTAAAAATAACAGTACAAAACTCGACATGTCGTATGAGTTGTAGTGAGATTATTCGTAAGGAATGTAATGTAACTATACTATAATCTTAGACTAGGTTTAAGATAGGAAGTGTTTAAAGGTGAATTTCGTGAATATTTGGTATTACAATAAATTGGTTTGTTTCGCAATATTGAGTAACAACGCAAAACGAAAACGTACACCCAAACGCAATCGCAAACGCAAATGCAAGCACAAACGCAAACGCGAATGCGATCGCAACCGCAATCGTAAACGTAAACGCAACCGCAAACCGCGAACGCGAGCGCGAACGCTTCTTATTAATACAGTCGGGAGCTATCCCAGTCGTATGAGGGTCTAAAGTCTGTTTAAAAAGAAGACAAACAGAAACAGTTATAACAGCAGATTGAAAGTTAGTATTCTGTCCTAGTGGGTGCTTACCTTTAGTACCACAGGGATGGAGTTAACCTCCGGGTACAAACTTTAGTTTGTTGGTAAATATATTTACAGTAAACGAGAGCCAGTTAAAAAACATCCACATTTCAGTAACGATATGAGTTGTAAAACACCGACTTGCCAGTGGAAAAACACGTGAAAATGAAGGAAGATTAACCGGTAGCTTTCGAGTAGGTTTCAAAAGGTTAGGGTTTATTACTCTAGGTGAGGACTAGCACTAAACGCAGGTTCAGAAGCAAGCGCATAATTAACAAACTCAAAAGTAAATTAGAGCGAGCCCAGACGATTGAAGTTTTATTTAGGAGTGACCAGAAGAGACAATTTGAAAGGTGGTACCTATATTGGAAACGATTAGTAACAAGAGAAAATGAATATGTACAAGAAAACCGATTTTTAAACGGGCGGTTTGCGTATGTAAACAGAAAATTCGGTTGTGAGAAAACATTTTTCTCGATATTTCTTCTTTTAGAGGGTACAAATTCACTACAACACTGCAAGTCACTGATAAGCTATGTTTATGCTCGTTATGCTTTACCGCGGCTATACCTCAAAATTGAAGGTTGGGAGTCCGTTATTCTAGATAGAGCTGATTTATTGTTACCTGGCGTTTCACACTGATGAATAAACAGAAAAAAATCGGGACCGATTAGTTTACTAAAATATTGGTATTTCTATACTGGCTGGCTGCATAAACTAACGTTTTATGTATACTCAGCGACATAGAAATTGCAACACCAAGAAGGGGCAGGAATACTTTGACCAAACTTTTAACTACTAAAAGGTAGCAATTGACTAAAATTTTATTCATATGGATCAATAGCTCATTTGACAGTAGGTTCAGTTTTTTCGAACATTTTGTCAGGTGTATATCATGCGAGATTGTGTTCAGTTCTTTATTGTTTTCGCTTATGATTGTTTGCGTTGAGGGTGTGATCATGCCTAGAGTGCGCCAACGTGGAAATTACCGCCAATTAAGCGAATTCGACAGAGGTCGTGTTGGTGGTTTGCGCGAAGGTGATTTTTCGTTTAGAAAAATCGCAAATCTCCTTAACCGGAACCAAACGACCATCATGCACTGAACAAATGAGGTGCAGGACCGCCATCTTCAACTTATGGCAACAAGAGACCGATTCTCAAGTACCAGATCAATTGACGATTAATGGTTAGCTGACGAAGGTCGTTCTGTGACCATTCGAACGGTTTACCGCACAAAAAGAACTTTCGGCATACAATCCTATCGGCCACATCTTGTACTATAACTAACGGCTCAACATTGACGGCAAAGTTTGGAGTGGTGTGGATTGCGACTCCACTTGAACCAAGAGTGTGTAACCAACGGGGGGAACCAACCCATCATTAATTAAAATGATGTTTATATTTTCTTCTTTTTCTTTGAAATTTTAATCAACTGTTAACTTTTAGTAGTTAAAATTTTGTGCCAAGTTTGGCCAAAAAAATTCCTTCCCCTTCTTGGTGTTGCAATTTCCATGTTACTGAGTAGAGTTTGGTATTAAATAATGCATAACATAGGTATAGTTCTTCAATCTGGTCTTTATCGCGAAGAGCGATACAGAAAGGACTCGGATTCAGGACTTCAGAAGGGAAGTAGATTACAAAATGGAAAATTGTATTACGTAAGGCAATTTTAATTCTTGTACGTAATTTCTACGGCCTAGAACGTTAGAACAAGAAATAATTGTGTACACCCTAGTCTAGTTGATCGCTTTCTTTCCGACTACACTACACTTAGTGTGCCGGAGCGGCCTGTAAGCGTGGTAATTTGTAGATAGCATCCTCCTGTCGATCTGAACACTCAGCTCTGTTGCGTTTTTTGGTAGACACTGTGGGCCCCGGAGAATTTAGGCACCCTTTCTGTCAGTAAACAACGACTCCAAAAATCTCCCGCTGTTGCTGTTGCTTGTGTTTAAATAACAATCCGGTGAATGCTGGGATGGCTTTTGTTACTGGATATAGGTCAGAAATTGGCTATTACTTAGAAGTGCGAATGAATAGGATTCTGTTGTAGAAAATTTTTAACGTTTTTGTGTCGACTTTGGAGCGGATAAAATTGGTTGCTTAAAATTTTTAAATTTTAATAAAATTTGTTAATTAGCGAATAATTAATTAAAAAAATTTTAAAGAGTTTCGATTTCTTACAACACTACCGCTACGCATACCCATACGATAACACTTCAATGGTATTGAATGATAGTTGCATACGTTTCATAATAATTACTGTCACTGAAGCAACAGAATCAGTGACGATTATTATTTACAAACTCTTGGGTAAAATTTATTATGGCAAGGGATACTAACTCACCTAGGGTTTTGCATATTTAGGGGAGAGGTAGATAGATATCAAATTATAATAAGTGGAAGACGGTGTTAAGGACAAAGCCACCTCTTTTCGGGAAACGTGTTTCCTAAGAACTGTTGGATAAAACAATTACCTGTTTCCGAGAAAGGGCCACCTGTCTCTAACAAACGGATACCTATTTTTGGCAAACAACCACCTGTTCTTTGGTAAGAGTTTTCTCAAAAATACGTGGCCTTGTTCTTGTCCTCTTTAAGCATGCTTATTTCATAATTAACATTTCACGGTCATTCCAAAATCTTTTTAACCTCACACAGCCTATTACACAGGGTGGCTTTAGTTATTTATAAAATAGTGCTTATTCCTTTAGCAGTTTACCGTTACTAAATTAGCAAGTGAAAAAATAGAAAAGTTAGTTAAATCATGTCACGCTTTATGCTTGGTACAGTATTTTCAGGAGTACTTTTAATTAATTGTCCGTACTACAAGTATACCATCTTCAAAATGTAATATTTAAATACAAGAAGAGCTTAAAAATGTTTATTTTTGCTAAATTTAGAGCCACATAATCAAAGAAATGCCAACTGCTAGATTTTGATGAATACTAGCAAACATATTTAGATGCACTTCCTTGCAAACCTAAAGTCCCCAACGCAAATGGTGGTTTGCATGCGGTTGCCAAATAGTACTCTCCTGCCGCTCCTGGCGTAAGACCCTCTCCTACCACAATAGGTGTGCCGGTTGGACAGGAATTTCTCCCGAAAGTGTCACAAGTACATGGTACTGCAAGAAAATTGCTAGATCGCACACTTTCAATCATGTATGCCGCAGAACGTATGTGATTGCAAAAAACTGAAAAGCAAAAGGTGTAATTATGCTGCATTGCCGTAAACAATATACTTACAGTATGGGACAAAGGATGATGAAGGATCTGGTACACCCGGTGAAGAGGGACATCCTGGTTGAGCTTTAGAGCACCCGTCGAATATCAGGTAATTAAAATATACATCGATAGTTCCGTATCTGTAGTCGATACCATACGTGCTTGTATGAAAAGCCTGTACAATATCAGCGTCCGTTGCGTCTAAACGTTCGCTAGGAGGTTTAATTTTAAAATTACTTTCTGCTGCATCTAAACCAACAATTTGTGGTAATTTTAAACCACCTGATAGTGTTTGGTACTCCTGTCCCGCAAATCCTGCTACATGTGCTCCTAATGAAAACCCAATTACCTTTGTTTTACTGATATCAACTATTCCATTAATATTTAATTGATCAAGATATTCTCCAACGTAAGCACCAACTTCAGGAACTTTATCGGCTGATGGAAAATACAAAGGGTCATTCGAATCTGATGACCAGTCAAATGTAATTACGTTATGAGGTGTTAGTAGTAGATATTCATCTTTTAGTTGTAAAATCCAAGGTTGCCTGGAACTCTGTAACCAACCATGGATTATTAGAACTGATGGTAAAGATGGGTTTGCTTGATTCAAATCAGATGTGCCAGTTGATGTGGTTTCACTAGTATACAGTTGAAATGTCCAAAGGGAATTGGATTGGAGTTTCACAAATCCTGCAACAAGAGCAGTGTATCAAAAATACATATAAAAATGGGACAGTTATGTACTGAGGTAACACTATACAAAAGGATGGTTCAAATTCATAGTTTGACGTTCTCAGATTTGAATTGGAGCGGGCGGTAATTCACTGCGCAGTATCAAATCTAAGTATAATATAAATACTATGCATACAATGTTAAGATTGTCGTAATTGCAAGACCTCCAAATTTAAAGACGACATATTGTGGTAAACGCGGAAAATGTGAGTTTTGGGATTTCACCTTTCGGAATGATCTACGACTAATTGGGCAATTTAATTCGAAAAATAAATATTTTACTTAGGACAAATTGTATCAATGTTTCAAAAAAGATTTCGATTTTGGCGATGGTCCAAATACATTATTTAGAATTTGGTATCAATGGGTTACAAACACAAATGTGTCAATGGACAGACAATTTTATATGAAATGAAACACATCGTTGTAGATAAAATTAAGTTTTTTAGAAAATCTCTGCAGTTGCAAAGTTCCCGATAAGGTGTCAGATTTGTGTATCCAGACGAAACGTGAATTTATTTAAATGTTTCTAATATTCACCGTTGAGTGTACGGTTCAGATATCAAAAGTAATACACCGAAAATTAAAAGTAAAGATAAAATGTGTAATTTGGGATTTTTGGAAAGCTGTGACTATTTACTCGATTGGGGGACGAGGATCGGAATTATAATAAAACTATGAATGAGGACCGGTTTCAAAATTTGGTGATTGAACAGCTGATTACTGCGCTGCCCAAACTACCCGGAAATTGTGCGGAGTTTTTTTTACTAATAGTGTTCCTGAACAGCCTAACGTGCTAAAGCACTAAGTAACACTGGGAGGGGGTTAGGGATATTATTAGGCTGCCGAAAAATGTTTATGAAATGTTTATGAATAAATCAAAGTTTGGAGGAACTGGGTAGTGCATTCCACAATTTGGTCGCCATGTGGAAAAATGTAGAGTGCGCCCGTTTAGTGTGACAAGGTGGAATTTTGAGTTCGTAATTATGGTTTGAATGGGCAAACCCAGTGTTTCTAGCGAAGGTGACCTGCGAAGGTATTAAGGAGTATTTCGGACCCACACTTGCCATTGTAATAGTGACAGAACAACGAAAGAACCGAAAATTATTGTATGCTCAAGAGACTGTAGGTCAGAGGTGAGAGACGGGTCATTTATAAATCTTATAGCTATTTTTGGATACGGTTTTACGTATCATTCATGTTTACAGCGAACACAAGGTAACACTTGGTTTTGTCGGTGTTGAACGTGAGTAGATTATTCATTTTCCACTCAAGAATACCTTCTAAGTCACTGTTGATTGAGGCTGTGTTTATTAGACTTATTGTTCTGAGAAAACTGAGAAGAACTGCAATGATGAGTGCTGTCGTGTGAAAAGCGATAGATCGGATTATTTGTTAAGGGAATTAGGTAATTTATGTATAGCAGGAAAAGTGTGGGAACTATTACTGACACTTGGGGTGCGCCCGAGTTAATAGTGGTTTATTTTGAAAAGAAGCCAGAAGTTAGACTTTCGTCTAGAAAGCGGGAGATACAATTGATGAGCATATCGGATAAGCCGAATGAGATGAGATTGGCAAGTTGGCACATCAACCTTTGAAGTATCTAAATCTGTTACGACAGTTTCATCGGACCTTTCTAATGTGTTAATCAAAAGTTGAGTGAAATATGCAAGAAGATCACCCGTTGAACAACTCTGTCTGAACCCATACTGGTGGTCGTTCAGGAGTTTATTGGACTCGATGAACGGAAGTAGTTGGTGGTTGATGGCCATGATTTTCGATAGAATGAAAGTGATAGCTATTGGTTGGATATTTGCCAACTTGCACGATGAGGGAAACTCTCCAGATGACTTAGAGATCGAAAGGAGTTAGGACAATCTAGGTACTAGCTCGGGGTAGCATTTTTTAAGGACAATAGCTGGAATACCGTCAGGGCCAGTCGCCTTGTTTGAGAAAAGTTTATTGATTATTGAACCAAAGTGGATTGGTTTCATTGCGCATGGGATAGATTTGGGCGACGGGACAGTTCTCCCAGAATCATTGAGACATGAATTTGATGCAAAGTAATCGACAAAGGGGTTGGCCTTATCAGCAGGATCTGCTACTACAGCTCCATCACGAGGCGTGATGGAAGGAAAGAAATATGTACTAAAGTTTTTTACTGATATTTTTAGCTAATGACCAAAATTTACTACTACCGAAAGAACACAACACTAATTCTTTGCATTTACGTCCTTCAAACATCTTCTTGGCCTTGGCGATGACGCTTTTGCAACTATTTCTTGCGGTAATATAGTCGGCGTGGTTTACGACAGATTTATTTGGTTTCCATTTGGTATAGAGTTTATGATTTCTTGATAATGCACAAGTGCAAGCCCTATTAAATCATTGTTGGAAACGGACATGATATACGCGACTATGTTTTTTTGGGAATGTATACCTCCATGCCCATCAAGATAACGTCAGTTGTTGAAAGACCAACGTTTGAAGAGGAGGACCGTTTAAAGCAACACTCACTCCAGGGAAAGGTTTCAAAAAAGTCTCGCAGTTCCCCCCAGTTAGCTGATTTAAAACACCACATAGTTCTATCTGTTTTTTGAATAACAGTGGGATTGGGTACAGAGGAAGTTATTTCGATTATGCAGTGGTCTGATTGACCAAGT
Organism: Vesta saturnalis; assembly: GCA_036346205.1. Lineage (NCBI taxonomy): Eukaryota > Metazoa > Arthropoda > Insecta > Coleoptera > Lampyridae > Vesta > Vesta saturnalis. The sequence goes on along the minus strand of JARFJB010002173.1, from coordinate 491,640 downwards.
GGGGAAAGAACTCTAGTTTTATAGACAAGTGGGCTAGATGTAATGAATAGATCCAGGAGATGTGGAGTATGGTTAGGGTTGGCAGGGATTCTGGTGGGTTCGGATATCACTTGTGTGAGATCACAGGAAACAGAAAATGCCAATTGGAGTTGTGGACATTAAAATCTCCCAGAATTAAGTTATCGCAAGGTGCAAACTGTGATAAGAGGTAGCCTACTTTCATACTAAGGTAATCAAAAAGATCTTGGAAGTTATTATCATTGGGAAACCTATACAAACAACACTAGAATTTCACAAATTGAGGCCCATGATTCTTGAACCAAATCACGTTGAATTTTGTTGTTCTCAAAGTGGATATCCTCTTACAACCTACGTTACCCTTACTATACGAACATGCTCCGCCTTTAAAGCGAAAGTTCGAGTGGAGGTTTTATCTTGAAAATTGCAGGTCAGGCGTATCAGTGCTTCCAGGAAAGGCTTGTGTTTCTGATAGAAGCAGAATTACCGGTTGTACTTGTTCAATGTGTAGGTGAACAGCATCAAGATTCGACCTGATACCACGTATGTTGCACTAATTTATCCGAATGTTGGTACTTTCGATGACGGAGGTTGCTTGAGTCCGAATGGGGCAGGATGTTATTCCCGACAGATCTTGCTCTTCTTAGTCTTGATTTTGGCGTTGACAAATTGTTGTTCCCTCAGAATCCTTTGGTCGGATCGACGAATCGATATGAGAGTGTGTGCGTCTCGCCCTGCTAACCAGGGGTATAGCGTTTATTATGGTTATCAATCGGTACAATTATGCAAGTCACCATTTTCTAATAAGAAATATCGGGGCAAATTACGATAAAGCAACTGTGGAACAAGATATAAACTTTTAGGCCGAGAGGGAAAAATTGTGTAGTTAACAATATTTTAATTAATTCATTTTATCTCATTATATTTAGAATTTACATTAGTTCTACATACACAAAGACATAATTTACATCGATTGGGGCTTGAATCTCGATAGCACAGTTGGTAGCGCGTTACTCTATCAAAGTACAGGTGGTAGGTTCAAATCCTACTCGAGGTAAACTTTTTATTTATGTAGTTAGTAAAACTAATAAAAACTTTTGACAATATTTTGATGAAACGTAGGTGTGACGTATTACGATTACCTTCATGCCATTGTCAATGTAACCCTATTGAAATAGAAAGAGGTTTTTGTAAAAATTATTACAATAGGCACACAGGTTCCGAACCTTAGTCCAAAGATAGGGTTCCAAAAATATGGTTTGAAGTTTTATCCAAATGTTCTCTAACAGTGTTGTAAAATTTGTGTTCGCACACGGAAAAGATTATTCCAAATGATGGGAAATGTTTATATTCCACTTGTTATAGCACCAGGGGAATCCGATTCGGATTCAGATAATGATATGGATTCAAATTCTTCTGGTGATATAATGTAGATGGAATCAAAATTTCCCGAAAAATACATTTAAATATACTGTTTTCTTTCGATCTTGTCCATGAATACTGGAGCAGCAATCTTCTGGTCAATTCCATTCAGCTACGACCTAAATGGACACATTTCTAGTGATTTACCTTCAAGTGTACGTAACAGTCAAGAAAAGAACGACTCAGCAAATTTCATCATGAAAACAAAGCTTCACATTGGATTACTTATGAAAAAGCGCTTTGCGACCGAAAATCTTAGTGTGCATATACGTACAGCTCTACATTATGTTTAGTACGAAGAAAAGAAAAGGAAAAATGTAGTAGGTAAACTTTATTACGAAAGCAAGTCGTCAAATTGTATTACTTATGAAATTGCGCTCTGAATTTTCTGCATATCATTCCCCTGTTGTTTAGTTTGGGGCAGTGGTAAAAAGGGAGAAAGCATTCTTCTTAGTGTTTACGTAGAATTGGTTAAAGGAACATCTCATTGTATTAGAAAAGACACGATGTTGCCATTTGTGATCAATGTAAAGAACGTACAGTTTTCGTTTTATGTTCGTTCAAGCTCTGAAGACTAAAATTTACTTTTTTCTTAAACAGGCTACTCGGGATTCAACGATTTTCGTGAAGGTACAAATGGCATGAAAAGCTATGTAGTGGCGCTGCATTAGCTTTACTTCCAAAATATAACCTAAAATTTTTAAGAGTCAAGCTACGGTAGTAACTGTTGTTCTTTTGACAGTGCTACCACACTCTCGCTGAATTTTCATTGCAAAATAAAATGGAATAGAGTATAGTAGGAGCAGTTCTGGGTTCTGACCTATTTTGATTGGTTAAGCTAGAGTAATGCATCTTTTTTTTTGTTCAAAAAGCCAGGATGTTAGAGAAGTTAATTCAAATATGTAGGCTAGATTCAATCGAACGATTATGAAAAGTGTGACAGAACGAATGAGTTTCGTCTATTTTTTACTATTTTATAATATAAAAAGGTCTTTGGATATGTAGGTTTAACCTTGTCTTGCGATTGTTGTATCCGTACTGTACGGCGAACAATAAAGAAGAAGTGTACTGGTAGCGATTGTTTGTCTAAAATACAGAACTATAGATCAGTCCAGTACTAAACATTATTATAGTAAAAATAGTACAAGCATTAGAAAAAGAAGTTTATCTGCTCCCTCTGTGGTAATGACGCTATTGTTGCTATGTCACTTTTACTAAAAAAGTGGCTGGTTGCCATTGACAACGGGGGGGGGGGGGAGTAAGTTACTTGCCTCCCTAGGGGAAACAAGTGATTTAGAATGAAACAGAATTAATTTTTTTCGCTATTAATCACATAAGTAGCACTTAGAATATGTCGTTCTAGGGAAGTAGGTTATATTTACACAACCTTTTCAAGTTGGCATGACAGGAATATAATATTATTTCCCTAGGGAAGTAACTGAATGACAAACGGTTACTGTAGTACCAATGCAAAGACAACTACTTAATTTTCCTACAATACCCTAAGATTCTCCTAATGAATTTTTGTAATAAATTTATAGAATAATTGTTAATAGATGATATATCATGTTGATAGTGAAAAAAATAGTGTGCTTTACACAGGAAGTAAGGATTTACTATACCTCACCTTGTTAAATCCCTCGCATACGCTCGGGATTCAAATAATGCTTGGTAGAGTAATACTACTTACTTCCCTTGTAAAGTAATATACTATATATTTATGGTAATATTACAATTAGTAACATTATTCACAAAATTTGTTCCCTCACGTTTATGTACTACCACACTTCTCTCAAAATCTTTTGACTAATGCATCGTAGTAATATGATACGCAGTATTGTCTTACTTTGTTGGGTCCGTTTCAATAGGACGAGACCGCATAGCACTGGAAGTGACAGATGAACAGTCAGTGTGAACAATCCTGTTTACTACTTCATTCTGGTTAGACAGTATCTGTAACAAAACTTTCAGCAATCGTAGAGGATTACCACCCACTGTGTCTCTTTAAGGCTATGACATCAACTTCTGTATTAGCCAGTAACGTTGCTGATGTTCTTTTAAATGAATGACCAGTACATGTTTCAGGATTTTTTTTTTCAAGAACTGCGCTATTTTACTGGGAATTATTCTAATGGTATTCTTGATAACGCATAAATAAGAGTTATATTTCAGTTTTAATCTTTGATCTAATCACAATATACCCTTGACAATTTCTTGGTGACAAACACTACCTAGCTGAGAAGTGGAACTAACTGTAAACGTACGGGACATTTTTCGAATCTGGAATAGTAACATCAATAATGCCACTGACATCTTCATGCTTAACGTTCTCCAGTGTAAGCTTACACAATTCATCTGTACGGCATGCTCCTGCAACGCCTAAAACCGTCACTATTTTCACAAGCAAGTAATTATCATCGGTTGCCTGTTGGAGAAATTAAATGACTTTTAAAAACGCTTGATTTTTTAGGTTCGTAGTTATCATTTTGCGTTTCACAAATGCTTTAAGTTTGGGATATTGCGATATGTTTTTGTCTTCGTCTATGAAAACCATTGTCTTAATCATTGAGTTCTCATACCACAAACTAGCCGGCGTCTTCTCAGAAACGCCAATAATTTTGCTCTGGTACCATTCCTTAAATATTCGTAACGAGATTTCAACTTTCCCGGTAATAAACTTGCACAAGCAGCATTTGCTACCTCTTCTACTTCATAATGACACGTTTCTGAATAATTGTAAACCAAAATTAAAATAAGGTTTTACTGACAGAGTCGTTTTAAACAACGCCTTAGCAACTTCAAAACCAATTCAAGCAATGTGATTTTGACTAATGTCACAGTATAACTTGACCAATAAAAATCTAAAGAATAATGCCAGATTTGTTTCAAGCGTTTGAGAACTGTGAGAGCAGATAGAATGTTACAAGGGGCTCATGAGGTACTAGCTTTAACCAGTTTCGGACTATATTTGCCTGCCCACGCCATCGCTCGGGCGCAAAATCATCCTCGACTGGTGAATGCTACTTACCTCCCTTGCAGCTTAAATAACTATTAAATTATGCAAAGTGATTCAGAACTGTGTAGGATAGTTCTTTATGTGGTACTACTAATATGCAATACTGTGGAAATATTTAGTAACACTCTCTTCATTTTGGTAAATTGAACATTCTCACCAGATTATGAATGGAGATGTACTCTAAAAGGATCATAACGTGTTTTTTTCCTACGGTTTAACCTAACGTTAAACAAATTTAAAAAAATGTTTTCCTTTCAATTAGTTTATTATTTCCTTTCAGTAGGAATATAGTTACAACTTATAACGTGTACATTTACTTTTAGTTATCCTTTTTAAAACGTTCAGTGGTAGTGGATCTTCAGAAGACAAGAGTTATAATGGTGATTACAAATAAATATGAAAATTAAATAGCTTGAAACAATTGTAAAACAAAATAAAGGTATTACTTATGCCAAGAGGCGTAAGTGTCAAACTAAAATTTAATTGTAATTATTGAAAAAAGGATAAACTAGAAAATAGTTAAGGAAGTGAACAAACCTGCTAGATTGTTACCTAGGCCACTGTAGTTCAACAGATTTTGTGAGTTTCAATTAATATTAACAATTTACATCGTAACATAAAATTTGGAGTAGATAAAGAATAAAATAGGTCCATTAATTTTCTAGATTTAAACATAAAAATTAATACACAGAACAAGTTTGAGAACTCCATATTCAGAAAACCTACACATACAGATATTACAATTCTAAACGATTTATATCACTATAATACACAATTTAACTGCATATAGATAATTAGTACATAGTCATTACCATTAAACCAAACAAATTTCAATAAATAATATCAATTATAAACAAATAGCACAAGCAAAAGGTTACATTTCAAATACAATCGACACTTAAAATCAAGAGTACGTATCATCTTATCAAAAAACATTTACCCAGTTAACACAGAATCGACAGAATCCGGGTTGTAATAATGGACTGATAACCCGCCCTCCGTCGCACTTTTGAAAAGAAAGTCGTTTCGTCACGGTAGCACTGCCAAAGTTACTTACAGTATTCCAATCGGCTGTGTCCCTTCTTGTCTATGGGATGGCGTGGTACCCATCGTGTACAGACTTTACGGTATCCTATTGTTTAATAATCAAGTCTACACACCTCTTGGACATTCCACCCCATTCGGTTATTTTAAATCAAATGGACGACGAGTCTGTGATTATGATTTGTGGCAGTGATCTGGCGTCCGCTGTGTATTTTATCAATAATTATGGCGTATACAAGCTCGAAAGCACAAATTTTGTTCCTATCGATTTATAGCAAGCGGTATCGTCGCCATAAACAGCCTTAAATGACGATAAGTTGCTACCACAACTAACGAAAGCTTCATTGTGGGACGGTAGCATAAAATCGTCCAGCCAACTGAACAACAGTCCGGGCGTGGGTGATACTTAAAGTTCTATGATGTAAGAGACGATAAGCCTCAGCCGTATTTATTTCTGTAGGCGCCAGGTCCTTTGGAGCCACAAGACTATCTTTCCCTGAAAAGAGCCAAACCAGGAATCTAATTCCCATGAGTCGAAATAAATAAATAAATTAAAAAAGATATATTGTTTGAATAATCCCATATAATTAATTTGTAAAGAGCCAGCACACTTTACCAAATTTTCCCATCATTAATTATTTGCTGATTATCCTATGAATTTTATATCCCCTCCGCCGTTAATTTCAAAAATTACGAAAGTTTTTCTATGTTAGAGCATCCTCCGAACCTTCCGCCAATCCTGACCTAAAGACCCCTACAAAGAAGTCATCCCTCCCTACCGCCGATTCTCTTCAAAACCGCGAGATGCGCTACCGTACTGGCTCTTTGCATGTCGGGCGGTTACCGCGACCTATTTGCGTGTCGGGCTTAAAGGAGAAATTATTCATTAAGTAAACCGTACCCGTAAAGCAGTTCAGTTTACCCCCCACCTGAAAATCCATAAACCGAATCGTTCCAGAAGGTTTAAACATCTTATAAGTGTCACTATTAGAAGCAAAAGTAATAGGTATTAATTAATATTCCATTTCAATCATAATCGTTTCAGTATGCCACCAAAGTTAGAGATCCCGTGTAAGAGATAACATTAGTTTATTCCATTTGTAAATAATCAGAATAGTTAATAGATAAAATCTCTTGCGAATAATTACCCGCGAAATCGATTTAATTTAGAAAAACCGTTTTGTATTTCGAAAAAACGTAAATATTTTAAGTTGTATGAAATATAAAAATCCAGTTCATAGAAGTTCGAGATAGACGAGTGCATTTATTCTGAATAAAAGTAAACTAAAACGTGAATATAGAACTCACATGCGCATAAGCGTTACTTTAAAGTATTGACTTTCTGACTGACCTTCTGGCAAGCAGCGCGGACGTTACTCCCGATACCAGGTTACGTAATCGCGTGATCCCGTTACACATTTACCTACACACCCGAGCCTCCTTCTGTTTATAGGGCCCGCTTAAGAATTAGTTAAATAACATTAAAAAGTCATTTTAGTTAGGAATTTTGTCCCAAATAGGTTAATTAAAGGTAATATTAAATTCTAGTACCCATATTTTTACAGAAACGGCCGAGAATCCAGTAACAAAAGAGTCCAGTGACCAGAACCAACCCAGACCAGGCGTCCCGCCCTAAATTTATTTAATTTTGTACTTTTATTATGTACATATTCAGTTAGGAATTCCATACATTTAAGTATTCAGCGCTGTAAAAATGTAGGTAATATACATATCAAACCTTTATTGGAGTATTAATTAGTGTGTGCAGCGAACGGCCCAAATAGGGTCAAAAACGAACCACCCCCTTTTTGCAAGTACAAGAACCGATTAATCTACTCTGAGGTAAATTAAAGTAAACTAATTATCGTAAGCGAAAGCGGCTTACAAATTAATACTGCTAAAGAAGTACTTGAATAAAATAAGGGGTATTCGCGTTATAATCAAATATAGTTAAAGCATAATAGAATTCCGAGTAATTAACTGACCCGAGTACGTCGTACCGGTCCTCTTGCAAGCGCTTCCGATGTACTTTGTGCCCATGATCTTGCAAATATATCGACCTTGTAACAAACTTCGAACGTGTTCTTAATAATTCACCTTTCTGTAGGCAACTAACGTGCTTTTCGTGCCACCCATATCGTTTGCACATTCAGTTTCAGACATGTTCATGCGCGAAGACCTTTTCATAGCGTCGTTTTTTTGTGCGATACTGAAACGTAGAAGAGCATCCATTTTGCTCTGTTTTTATAAAAGTATTGCAAATTTTACGGTGTTATTTAAAGTAATTTTACAATGCTTGAGACACCTGTTCATCAGGCACTTTTTATTTTTACCTTAACTTTACCTTTACTGTTACTTTTGACACGTTTATACACATCTACGCAATTAATTGTTTTACCGTTAATCTAATTTACGGTATTAGTACGATGATCAAGCGTGAGGTAATCACCTTCGTTAATGGGAAGTGGAATTTTGAAACCTCTTAATCCTGCAAATTTATTCATTTGGGAATAATAAAGCATACAAATCCAGATTTATTTCAACCCTGAAGTAATATTACGCAAAAATTGCCAAAACGCTGACCCAGCACTCAGCCATTTATGATTCCATTAATTACTCATAATATTAATTATTCATTAGGTCATAACGTTACTAACATTAGCATTAAGGTATTTCCGTGTATAATTAAACATAGGTTATGTAATAAAATTTGTTATTGTAGAAATTTTCTTTTCACTTTCTTGTATAATGGTTTACTTGTTTATTCCATATTTAAAAGTTAGTTGGCGTCCGAGGTTTTAACAATTAGTTTCAGGAAGCAGCCACCCCGATTTTAAATCGAACATATCTAGGTACAAGTAAATGTTTTTTGGTTAGTAAGGCAAATCGATAATTTTATGAACCTGGCGCACTTTAATCTACGACTAAGCACAAGGCACAAAATCTTCTAGTTATTACCCAAACTGTTAAGTAGCTAAAATTTGTAGCCATGGGTGTAGAAGTATACTTATAGAACTTAAGGGTTGTACAACCTTAGCGTTAGAACCCTGTGACAGTAAAGTAAATTTCTACGTAACAGTATAATTCAGTCACAGTGAACACAGGCTGTTAGGGTAAGTAACCGATTTCTAACGAAGTTTACATTAAAATTTATTAATAAAAACTCCAATAACCATTATAAGTAATCACTGATAAACCATTAAAGCAATTTTTAATATCACATGGGAAATGAAGATTAAGATCAATGTTATAGGAAGGTACAACCTTACTTATGACTACTGTTAACAATATTTACCGGTACGCAAGGCTACGTGTTATTATTCACAAGTATAACTGATGTGGCTGAAAACAGATAAGCGAACTGCAATGCAAGCATAAATGTGTGAATCGTCAATTTATTTTTAAAACGTGGTTTCTGCTACTTTCTTCACACAGCTTACCAGTTTGGGATAAATAAAAATATATATCTCAAACCTTTAGTTGACGATTTTTCAATTTGAGTCACTACTAGGACTTGAACAGTGACAGCACGCCTGTAGCGGAGTGTGCAGGATCGAGCGATTCCAGCCGTTCTTAAATGAATGGTACTACGATGTACAGGTCTTCAGAATGCATGAACGATGGGTACTGCTAACTAATTGTTACGCCAATTACCATTCTCCAGATTTAAATTGTCACAATTCATTCATATTGGCAAATGTTTACATACCAAATTATAGATAAAGCATTCAGAAGGGATATAGATAATATTTATGACGAAAGCACTGATCATTATATGTTAAATTTTTTGAAACTAACGAATGTCGTGGCGATTTACAAATTATTAAACCGACTTTTTATTTTGATTTTTCTAAATTAGGTAATAGTTATTTAAGTCATAACTTTTGTAAAACAGTTAGAAGTATAAAATACACGAGGGCTACTTAGAAAGTACTCAAATTAACATTTTATAATTTGACATTTTCATACGTACAGGGTGTGATCAACAAGTTTAGGACGACCCGTGTATTTCAAAATTTAAATGAAAAAAAAATTGCAAAACATATGGTTGACTTCTTAGGTTATGATTTCAAAATTATGACCAGTATATTAAGATAAAAACCGGAAGCTACACTATAATACTTAGAGAAAACGATTAAACATAACAAGCTTAACAGTTGCTTAATGCGACCCACCCAAAAAGAGAGTTGTGTACTTGATTAGAGCAGAACTGAAGACCTTTCGCAAACGAGACAATATCACTGATGATCAACTTGTTTATGGATATTTTCTGGTACAGGCCTTTTTTCAGTTTCTACATGTCTTAAAACAAAACAATTTAGTATCAATGTTCTTGTACCCATACGAACAACCCCAAATCCTCATTAATGAAAGCTAAGGACAAAACGGATATGCCTTCTCAATCAGGTGTTTATATATTAAAATGTTGCTCTTGTCAACGCAATTATATAGGCCAAACTGGGCGCCATTTGAATAATAGGTTCACAGATTAACCACACATCCCATTGCTTATCTACAATAAAGAGATATAGCTTGACTTTTTAGAGATATTAGAAATTTATAAACAGTTTGAGAAACACATTCAGTTTTGTCTTTGTTTTCTGAATGAACTATTGTGCTGGAAATTTGAAACACCTTTGGCTAACTTTTTTTTTTTTGAACGGTTGCGCATTAAGCAACTGTTAGGTTTGTCACGTTAATTATTCTTAATTTTTATAATGCAATTCCAATACAAAACATGATAATGTAGCTTTCGGTTTTTATCTCAATATTTTTTAGCACAATGTACTGGATATAATTTTTTAAATCACAACCCAACAGTTGTAAACCACACGGTTTGCAATTTTCGTTATTTAAAAATTTTAATTTCTCTCGCTGATCCATATACTGAACTTATGCTTTAGGATCGAGGGTACATTTTGATTCACCCAAATGCTCAACATGTGTTTGAATTTTTTGTTAGCTTCGCCCGTTGGTTCATTTTAACAACTTACCCATATTATAATTAGGTGATTTTAATGTAGATTTCCATGTTACCGAGTGTTATTTTTAAGTTTTAGTTAGAAATTTATATTTTTAAGAGCACTTCTTCAAGCCCTTATACTAAACCCCTTCTGTTATTTTTTTAAATGAACCTGCGGTGAAACCTCTGGTAAAAGGTTGTTTAAACGTTTCATCTAAACACGTACGTCAATACGTATTTACGTAGAAAGGGTTCACTATAATGTAGTATTTTCATTAAAATAAGTTTTCTATACATTTCATTTCAATTTGTACAATAGTTCAATGTCTGAAGATGCCAATTATGTCGAAACTAGTAACCATTTCTTAAGTATACCTAATTAAACATTGTAGGCATTTGTTTTACTACACTGCTAAAGGTGCATGTGATCTACAGTTCAAATGAATGTTACTAATAATAATAGTACTGACATTTTTTAATCACAATTATAGATGTATGCAAGCGTAGTTTAATTACAGAAAATGTCTAAATAACAAATATTGTAAGTCTTCACTTTCAATAGTTAAAAGAATAAGTCAGGTTACCTGCTAAGCGCAGAAGGAACACAATCTGGAGCAATTTCATTTCAAAACTGCGCGTAGTAATTTACAATATACATTTATAAATGATCCTTGTTAGTGGTGTACTAATTACATGTACGAATCTTATCTAAATATGTTTATTTTAACCTTGTACTTAACGAGCAGTTTGGCCTCTAATCAAAATTGCAAAGTCATAAAGACGATCTTTTCTATATATATATATATATATATATATATATATTATATATATATATATATATATATATATATATATATATATATATATATATATATATATATATATATATATATATATATATATATATACATATATACAGGGTTAGTCACGCTCAACGAGACGGAACCTTGCGGTAAAACGGTAAATGATATCAAAAATCGTTTGACACACGTATGTAGGTCTATTTGGTCTACAAATTAAAATTAGTGTGGAATATACAGGGTTACTCAAAAAAAAGTTACATATTAAAGTTATGTTTTTTTTAATGGATCACCCTGTATTTCATTACTTTTTTTGAATCCTACTTTAAAAAAGAATAAGTTACATATTAAAGTTATGTTTTTTTTAATGGATCACCCTGTATTTCATTACTTTTTTGAATCCTACTTTAAAAAAGAATATGTATTTATTCAAGTAACCACATATCTAAGTTTGATAGTTTCCGAGTTATTCAATTGTTTCTAAAAATGTAGAGTAATTGAAAAAAATTAATTACAACTTAACAGAAATCTTTTAATTAATTTGCTTTTAGACTTCGATTCTATACTTCTTGGACTGTCTATCAGAATAATTACAATAGTAAAGTAGTATGCAGGGTGTTCCTAACTTCAACTTTGATTTTCTCCAAGTATTTGGTGCTATTACTTTGTTATTTTGAATGGAACGCCCTGTATTTTATTCCTTCCTGAGAAGGGAAATTTAATACTCTTTTAAACTGATATAGGGTTCCCTATCCCAATTTTCAGTATTTTCCGAGATATTTCCATTATTTTACCAGTATGTATATATTGATGGTTTTGTAGCAAATACTGATAAGACGCCCTTGGAATACAAAAGAAAATAAATTAAAAATTTATAATTTAAAATTTACATATTAAAGAAGTATTTTTTAAATGAATCACCCTGAACTTTGTTACATTTTTAATTGTCCTTAAAAACTAACGTATTTATTTAGGTCACCGTATACTCAAATTTGATACTTTCCGAATTATTCATTTTTTTCTAAAAGTGTAGTGTAACAAAAAAAGTTAATTGCAACTTAATACAGGCTTTTTATTAATTCGCTCCTTGGACTTTCTAATAAAATAAGTAAAATTGTATGTTCCAAACTTTAACTTTAATGTGCATCAAGTTTTCAGTATTATTATTAAATGGAACACCCTGTATTTTATCCCTGCATGAAAACGAAAATTTAATATTATTTTCCCTATTCCCGAATTTTCTTTATTTCCGAATTATTTGCATTATTTTATCAGTATGCGTAAATGTTGAAGATTTTATGATAAACTCTAAGTAGGCTTTGAGAAAATTAACAAATAAAACATTATCTTATGTCAGATAGTAAAAACTTATTTAGTGTTGATTTCACTATTTAACATAATTAATACAATGAAAGAATACCCAATTGAAGATCGAGTAAATACGATTTTTATATTAGGTGAATGTTTTCAAAATTGCTTATTAGCATCACGTGTTTATGCTGAAAGATATCCTCAAAAAGACCATCCTGGCAAAGAAGTGTTCGAGAGACTTTTAAACCGATTTATTGAAACTGGCAACGTTGAATATAAAACACGAGAAATAGCAAAGCCCGTAACAGGAAATGAAGATTTACAACTAGCAGTTTTGCAATCCGTAATTGAAAATCGCAATAACACTTCGACAATTATTTCTCGAGAACTGGATATAAGTCAATCCAGCGTAATTAGAATAATAAGAAAACATAACTATCATCCGTATCATATACAAATGCATCAGCATTCGTATGGAGTGGATTTTCAACGTAGACTGGAATTTTGATTATGGTTTCTCGACCATACGGCAGAAGATCAATATTTTTATGATAATTTGTTATTCACTAACGAAGCTACATTTCACAATAATGCACTGGTTAATAGGCATAATTTCACTATTACGCCACTGAGAATCCTCATCAATTTAGAACAATAGATCAACAAAATCGTTGATCCTTAAACGTATACGAGGGACTAATAGGAGAACATGTAGTAGGGCCATATTTTCTTAATGGCCCTTTGAATGGAAGAGAATTTTTAAGATTTTTGGAAAACGAATTTTGGACTCTCCTAGAAGATATTCCTTTAGATGCGAGGCAAAAAATGTGGCTACAATTAGATGGTGCGCCAGCACATTTTTCAAGGAATGTGAGGGAATATTTAGACCGGACATTTGAAGGTAAGTGGGTAGGTCGAGGAGGTCGTAGCAATTGGCCTGCTAGGTCCCTCGACTTAACAACAATTGACTTTTTTTTCTGAGGATACATCAAAACCCTTGTACTCCAACTACCTCTGAAAACATGAAAATACGCATTAGAGAAGTATTCGCGACAATCACACCCCAAATGCTAAATAATGTGAAACGCTCATTTGAAAAGAGGATAATGCTGTGTATTCAACACAATGGATATCACATTGAACATTTATTATAAAATAAGTCTAGTAGAGTGATTTTTAATGTTAATTGTTATTCGTTTTATTGTTTAATTTGTCAAATTATAACATTTCAATTTATTTGTTTTATATTTCAAGGCCATCTTGCCAGTATTTACTATAAAACCATCAATATTTATGCATACTGGTAAAATAATGGAAATATCTCGGAAAATACTGAAAATTGGGATAGGGAACCCTATACCAGTTTAAAAGAGTATTAAATTTCCCTTCTCATGAAGGAATAAAATACAGGGTGTTCAATTTAAAATAACAAAGTAATAGCACCAAATACTTGAATAAAATCAAAGTTGAAGTTAGGAACACCCTGCATATTATTTTACTATTGTAATTATTCTGAAAGACAGTCCAAGAAGTGTAGAATCGAAATCTAAAAGCAAATTAATTAAAAGATTTCTGTTAAGTTGTACTTAATTTTTTTCAATTATTCCACATTTTTAGAAACAATTGAATAACTCGAAAACTATCAAACTTAGGTATAGGGTTACTTGAATAAATACATATTATTTTTTAAAGTAGGATTCAAAAAAGTAATAAAATACAGGGTGATCCATTTAAAAAAACTTAACTTTGATATGTAACTTTTTTTTGAGTAACCCTGTATATTCCACACTAATTTTAATTTGTAGACCAAATAGACCTACATACTTGTGTCAAACGATTTTTGATATCATTTACCGTTTTACCGCTAGGTTCCGTCCGTTGAGCGTGACTAACCCTGATATATATATATATATATATATATATATATATATATATATATATATATATATATATACAGGGTTAGTCACGCTCAATGTTTTAATGTTAATTGTTATTCGTTTTATTGTTTAATTTGTCAAATTATAACATTTCAATTTATTTGTTTTATATTTCAAGGCCATCTTGCCAGTATTTACTATAAAACCATCAATATTTATGCATACTGGTAAAATAATGGAAATATCTCGGAAAATACTGAAAATTGGGATAGGGAACCCTATACCAGTTTAAAAAGTATTAAATTTCCTTCTCATGAAGGAATAAAATACAGGTGTTCAATTTAAAATAACAAAGTAATAGCACCAAATACTTGAATAAAATCAAAGTTGAAGTTAGGAACACCCTGCATATTATTTTACTATTGTAATTATTCTGAAAGACAGTCCAAGAAGTGTAGAATCGAAATCTAAAAGCAAATTAATTAAAAGATTTCTGTTAAGTTGTACTTAATTTTTTCAATTATTCCACATTTTAGAAACAATTGAATAACTCGAAAACTATCAAACTTAGGTATAGGGTTACTTGAATAAATACATATTATTTTTAAAGTAGGATTCAAAAGTAATAAAATACAGGGTGATCCATTTAAAAAACTTAACTTTGATATGTAACTTTTTTGAGTAACCCTGTATATTCCACACTAATTTTAATTTGTAGACCAAATAGACCTACATACTTGTGTCAAACGATTTTTGATATCATTTACCGTTTTACCGCTAGGTTCCGTCCCGTTGAGCGTGACTAACCTGTATATATATATATATATATATATATATATATATATATATATATATATATATATATATATATATAATATATATATATATATATAAAATATGTTATATAATTATAACAAATTATAAATAATAATATATAATATATATATATATATATATATATATATATATATATTTATATATATATATATATATATATATATATATATATATATTATATATATATATATATATATATATATATATATATATATATTTTAAAAGGATAATGAGACATCCAAATTACTCAAATCTTATAAAGGTGTGATACCTAAATATTATGGACTACCCAAAGTACATAAAGAAAATTTACCATTACGTCCGATTATATCATGTATAGGTGCACCAACACAAAACTTGCTAAATACATCGCTAATATCTTAGATTCTGCTTTTCATAATCATAATAAATTCAGAATCAAAGATACCTTCACTTTCGCAGAAAAAGCTAATGGTTTTATTATACCAGAAAATTACTGCATTGTATCATATGACGTAAAGTCATTGTTCACTAACATATCAGTAGAATTAGCAGTTAATGTCATAGAAAAGAATTATCAACTGATAACACAGGTATGCTCTATTTCTAAAGAAGTTTTGTTTATATAGTTAAGTTTTTATTCATGAACACATATTTCATCTACGATGGCACTATTTATTCACAAGTGTACGGTTGTCCTATGGGAGGAACTCTGTCACCTTCTATCGCAGAAATTATAATGAATGACATTATATATTTCGTTATCGATAAAATAGATTTTCAGTTTCCTTTCATTTGGCAATACGTAGATGACCTGTTGTGCTCGGTTCCAATTAATAAAGTTGACTATACTTTAAATATTTTAATTCTTATAATGGTAGACTTGAATTCACAGTCGAAAAGAAGATAATTTCAGTGTTCCTTTTCTAGATGCCCTTGTGATTAGAAATAATAATAATATCATCTTAGATTGGTATCGCAAAGAAACTAGTTCAGGTAGATACATTCCATATTTTTCCCAACATCCTCATAAACAAAAATTAATACAGTTATAGGTCTTAAAACAGAATTAAAAAATTTGCCATCATTCATTACTACAAAAGAATTACAAGATACTATACAACATCCTTTTAGAAAATGGATACCCAGCTAGTTTATTAAAAATATAATTTTAATAACAATTCTTATAATAACCACAAACACAGTTTTGATAATACAAATAACAATGAATTAACAAGTCAAACCATTTATAAAAATTACCCTACATACCTCATCTTAACATCCTTCAATTTCCAATTCAGCAATTCGTACGGTATCGTCTTTTACACTAAACTTAAAGACAAAACACCTCTACTGCAACAATCAGAAGTCATTTACTCAATACCCTGCAACAACTGTAATAGATGCTACATAGGGCAAACTTCACAAAAGATTTCCAAACGTTTAGCTCTCCACAAAAGTGATGTAAAAAGAAAACCTAGTTCAACTGCACTTTGCATACATTCCCATAGTACAGGACATAAGTTTAATTTTAACGATATTTCTATTCTAGACACCGAAAGTGATAATCAAAAAGAAAATTTTAGAAATGTGCACATTAATAACAACACAGAAATTTGTGTTAATCATAAAACTGATACTAATGGACTAAGTTCTATTTATACATATTTGTTAAAACAGCCTTTCACCAAAAGAAAGAAAAAAGTAAGTATGTAATAACTAATAATCTTTTATTCAATTTCTTATAAATTAATCGTTTTGAAGCTCTAATATATATATTTTATTTCAATATTCCAATGTATAAAAATCAAAACACATTTTGTAGGTCACCAACTTTGTTTAGTAGTTAGTTAATTTTATGTTTACCTTGTTATCATGTTATTAGAGTTCTTTTATATTGTACACTTTATACTATGGTTTTCTTGAATGTATATGGTTAAGAATAATTTTAATAGATCACCTTATCATCCCATTCACAATTATGTCACTCACGTCAATCAATTAATTTGTTCACCAGTAATTTTCCATTTAATTGTAAGTTCACATATGTTTTATAATTAGTTACACAAATATGTTTTAATTCCTATTGTAGACGTTTTTCTGATGAAGGTTAAAATTTTTAACCGAAATATATAAAAATAGTAATAAATATTATCACATTATGGCTTTTACCTGTATGCCTACTGGAACTAGGAAATCCCAGCATTATCCTTTTAAAAATATAACTATACCTAGTTATTAAGAATTCACTATATATATATATATATATATATATATATATATATATATATATATATATATATATATAGGGTGATTCGAGGAAGTGGCAATATTTTAAAAATATGTCGAGGAAGCCAAAATAAGTAAAATAAACTCATATGTTCAAGTCCGATTTTCATTTGTTTCAGAGATATTTAAAAGCAAACAAAAATTTATTACAAAATCAATTACAAAAATAAACAAAATAGCATTAATTTACGAAAATGTTCGAAGCATTAATTTACGAAAAATTTTCGAAAACACCACCGCCCACTTGGATACACTTATTTGCGCGTTTATAAACTGCACTAGTAGCGAGTTTCAATGAACGATTGTTCGCTCTAATGATAGCTGCTGCATTAAGAATGCGATCTAGTAACGCTTCCCTTGTTTCCACTTTGGTAGCATAAACTAACGACTTCATCCATCCCCAAAGGCAAAAATCGAGGGGAGTGAGATCCGGTGATCTCGGTGGCCAAGGAAGCGGACCGCCTCTGCCAATCCAAAGATCGCCGAAAGTGGTATTCAGAAAATTTCGTACATTATTTGAATAGTGAGGAGGCGCTCCATCATGTTGGAAGATAATTCGTTGTCGAATATTTAAAGGTGCTTCATCCAATATTTCTTCTAAATGGTCTTCTAAAAAACGTAAATATCCTTGTCCAGTAAGGCGCGCATCTAATACGAAAGGACCGATTAATTGATCATTTAGAATACCGCACCAAACGTTAATGCTAAATCGATGTTGGAAATTGTGTTCTATCGTACCATGGTGATTTTCGTCCGACCATCGATGATTATTGTGGCAATTGTCAATTCCATCTCGCGTAAATTGAGCTTCGTCCGACCACAAAATGTCTTTACACAATCTTCTGTTTTCCCTAATCCAATGACAAAATTGTAGCCTTAAAGGATAATCGCCTTCGTGGAGATTTTGTACTTTTTGCAAATGATAAGCGTTCAAACCTTGTTGCTTAAGTGTTTTCCAAGCCATTGTTTGTGGTATTTCAAATTGGATTGCGATGCGCCTTGTACTTATCTGTGGATTTTCGTCTACCACATCCAGAATATCTTCTTCAAGTCCAACAGCGATTCCGTGTTCTCTTTCAGAAACAATACTTGCACTTGGAAATGTCCTAGTTTCGCCGGCATATGTAAAAACAGTTTGAAATACTCGCTTGTTAGGAACTCTTCGATTCGGAAAACGACGTCGATACTCCTCCACTGCACGAACATTACTACCATTACAGAACCCATAAACAAATATCATATCGGTATATTCTTTATGACTAAATTTGTGGGGCATTTTTACAACATCATAAAACTAATGTTGAACAACTGTCACTTTAACAACTAACTGTCAGTTTTCATTTCAGTTGCCTACTTTCACCTAATTACACATAAGTTCTGGTTGCGTAATCCAGAAAGTCAACTCTTAAAAATAAATACCCTGTTAGGAATTTTGCAAATATTGGCGATAGTGAGAACGTTCTTGGTGAGAATTTATTAGCCGCCAAATTTAAAGTTACTAAAAGGGCAATAATTGTTTTAAAAGTTTCCTTTCTCGATTTCGCTCTTAGAATTACGTGCATAAGGTCAATACATCAACGTACTTCGTAATAGGCAAAAAATTGATGAGATTTGACATTTTAAGAAAAAGTCAATTATCCCTGAAACAAATGAAAATCGGACTTAAACATATGAGTTTATTTTACTTATTTTGGCTTCCTCGACATATCTTTAAAATATTGCCACTTCCTCGCGAATCATCCTGTATATATATATATATATATTTATATATACGGTGTCCTAAAATTAATGGGACACATTATAACATATTAACATATAACATATTAAATTACAAGAAAATTTATAAATTTTCACGGAAAATAAAGATGGCGACGAATGTTGTACAAGGGTAGCGTGATTGTCCATGTTGGACATTGTGACGCGAGAATAGAGCTGCAGTGGAATGCTCAGTTGTGATGGGTAAATTTTAAGTTTAGCGCGAACTTATTGTGACATATTGGCAATATGGCGGGCAGAAGGTATATAAGTGAGTGCCTTCTGAACCGACCGGCTAAAGTTAAGTGAAGATCGCGCGCGTTGAGGGGAACCATTAGAATGGGTTCTTGTTTATGAAATTGTAGTTTTCGTAGTACGCATTTAGAGCGGCTACAATAACCCTTAGGGGGATAAATCGTATAGACATTCATAAATAAACAAGTTTAATATATTGAGAAATTTTAAAAGCACGAAAGCAGATTTGAACGTAACATAGGAAATATTTTGTGATAGTGTTCAGTAGTAGAACGCGTGATCCAAGGATAGTATATAAAGAAAGCCTGGAGTGACCATTTAAGTAAACGAAACAGGAATTTCTAAAGGTTAGTTAAAAGGTTTGTGAACATTACTGATTTTGTATGAGGTACATTTGTACAAGTGTTAGTAATACCAGGTGGAGTGTACGAAGAAAATAGAGAGTTTTATTATTTACATGGAAGTAAAACATTCTTCATTGTGATAAATGTTTGAAAGGGCAAACATTAAAGCCATGAGGTCATGTTATAACATGCGGAAGAGCTTATACATTACGGCTTACCTCTTGTGATTATGTGCATAGTGCATTGGCAAAGCTAGAAAGGGTTATTGGGAGCAGAACATATGGACTACAATTTTTACTACACTGAAAAACGATTAATTACCCTATTAAGTAAGCACTAGATCTAAATTTTCTTGAAGCAAGATAAGTACGATTATCTTTTAAGTACATCCTTTTATTGTTGCGTTCTTTCAAAGTAAAAGGTAATCGGACTTGAGCTATTTTGGGTTTAGTATTATGGATTTGTGGTTCACCACGCTGTTGTAGAGATTTACATGCGAATTTGTCAATATATACAGGGTGGCGCATTAGTGTGAC
This sequence comes from Vesta saturnalis, assembly GCA_036346205.1. Classification (NCBI taxonomy): domain Eukaryota; kingdom Metazoa; phylum Arthropoda; class Insecta; order Coleoptera; family Lampyridae; genus Vesta; species Vesta saturnalis. Next base: position 471,194 of record JARFJB010002173.1, on the reverse strand, counting down.
AAAATCCCATATCTCCTTTCTTTAAAGAGATACAAAAAAAATTAAATACAAAAGTTGTAAGATATGTTCTGGTGCATATTCCAAAAATATTTTTAATTATACAGGGTAGATCATAAAAGCTTAGAAGTAATTTAAAAATTTTTTTTTAAATATAAAACCCTATATATTATTACATATTTAGATTCTACACACAATTTTAGACACATTTTATGTATAATGTCCTATACCTAAGTCTAACCGTTTTTGACAAATTTCAAATTTTTTATTTTTGTAATACATTCATACAGGGTGATCAAAAATGGACAATAAAAAGTAGATTAAAAAGAACCTATTAAAAATAAGAGTAACTTTGTATAAGAGTGTATATTCCAAAAAATTGTAGTTTTTGAAATAATGACAATTTAATATTTTTTTATTGTAAACAGGCTATACGGCTTTCAAGTTTTGTTGTTAGTTGGCCGCGACGGCGAGGCGTGGCATATAAAAATAATAGAGATCATCAGAAACGTCATTATTTATAGTCAGTTGATAACTTGTGTGATGCAGTAGCGTATTTTATACCAAATTGATTTAAAACTTGAATTAAAATTGTAAATAATGAATTTTTCGCAATACGAGATGGTAGATATGATTTTTGTTTTGGGAGCTAGTGATAAGACTGTATCAACAACGGTTTCCAAAGAGACGGCAACCTGAAAGAAGGGCATTTGAAAAGCTTTTGGAGCGTTTTGAAAGAACTGGCAATGTGTTATATGAAAAAAATACTAGGGAAAAACGTACACAGACTGAGGAAAATCAATTAAATGTACTATTAAAAGTTACCGAAAATCCATATATTGGTCACCGGCCCATTTCTCAGCAGGTTGGTGTTGAACGATGTACGGTACAGCGGATATTGAAGTCTCAAAAAATCCACCCGTATCACATTCAACTACTTCAAGAGTTGGTTCCTGAAGATTATCAAAGACGACTGGAAATTTGTCAATGGGCTCAAAACAAAATAAACCAACAAAGAAATTTTGCTCATTTGATTATATTTACAGATGAGGCCACATTTCACAGAAACGGAAGTGTAAACAGACACAATTTTCATTACTATTCTACCGAAAATCCACATTTTGTAAGATATACTTCTCAAACTAGATGGTCTTTAAATGTTTGGGAAGGTGTTGTCGGTAATCATGTAATTTGACCATATTTTTTTGATCAACGAGTAACAGGGGAAGTATACTTAGACTTTCTGCAAAACCATCTACCTAATTTGTTGCGTCAAGTGCCACAGGATACGCAACAATAAATGCGGTTTCTTCATGATGGGGCCCCAGTACGTCATACAGGTCCGATAATGACTTTTTCAAATGTTAGATATCCAGAATGTTGGATTGGGAGTGGAGGGCCTGTTGCTTGGTCTGCTAGATCCCCAGATCTTACTAAAATTGACTTTAGCATATGGGGGTACGTCAAAGAGCAGGTTTATAAAAAAAACCCTACAACAAAGGAAGACATGAAGATTAGGATTAGAAACTGTTTTCAAAACATTAGTGTTGAAATGTGTAGAAATTTAAGCAGCGAATTTGAGAGACGTATTACATTGTGTATTCAAGAAAGAGGCGGACATTTCGAACAACTTATTAGGTAGTACGTATTTGACGTGTTTATGTGTTTATGATTAGGATTAGGACATAATTTGTTGAATCAAAAAAATATTGTCTTTAGTTTAAGTTTGTTTAATAAAATTATTATTTATATTGGGTTCAATAAATTGTAATATTTCGATCTGAAGTGCTCGATTTTTTTTTGTTTCGCCGCGCCCCGACGTCACGGCCAACTAACAACAAAACTTGAAAGCCGTATAGCCTCTTTACAATAAAAAAATGCTAAATTGTCATTATTTCAAAAACTACAATTTTTTGGAATATACACTCTTACACAACGCCACCCTTATTTTTAATGCTAAATAAGATAGAATTAAAAAAAATAGGGGGTCTCAATTTAAAAAAAAATGACTTTATAGGTTTTTTTGAATCGGAGTTTGATGATCGTCTTGAAATTGCATCAGAAGCCAGTTCGATTGCAAAGTCTCATTTTAGCTTTAAAGTATTGAAGCCAAACACTATTAACAACGTACTTAATTATTTTTGTATTATCATTCTGCATAAATTATCGTTTTGAGGTAATAAAGTTTGAACATGTTAATGAATGTCTACATACGATTGATTTTACAGACAAAGTATTGATAAAATATAACAATTCTATTGACGCCACAAACACTAATCATTCTGACGTTGAATTATTCAGCAATTTACGAATAGTTTTTCTTTTAGATTCATTGTTAAACCGATTTCGTTTATTTTGATTAGATTTTTCTAAATTGGGAACAATTATTTAATTCAAAGTTTTATAACAGTTATAATATAAAGCTATGCATATACGAGGGACATTTTAAAAACTACATAAGTTAACGTTCTATCTTTCTGAATGGAATTTCTATTTATACAGGGTGTGTTTGGTAAGTTATAACGACCCGTGTATTACTAAAGTTTTGAGTTGATTTGTTTGGGAGTGTGTTGGACTTTGAGAAGTTAGTGTATGAATTGACTGAGTAGGCTTCAATCCTGTCTTCTACAGTCAGATAGGATTAATTTCCCATCTCGCCTAAGACGATTTATTCTAGCAAAATTTAAGATTGTGCTGGCGCCAAGAGACATCTTTCCCGGACTGAGCTGTATAAGTTGTGAGTTTATGGTAAGTATAAGGTGTTTGAGCTTTTCATTCAACCATTTTACTCCTTATTTCGACCCCGCTCATTTCCACTGTAGCTGGCTTGGCAATCCGCTTACTAATGTAAGCTTACACGACGCCTAGTGCGGATTGGACGTGTAACAAAATAAGTCGATTGAAACCAACATACTTTAGTCCAAAAGTTTATATTTACTGAGATACGGGGTATTTGTTAGTTGTAATGAAAAACATAATGAATGGAACAACGCAAAATAACATTGTAGCATGGTGTTTTATGAAACACCTGAAACTGCTGATGACATTTATCGATCTAACTATGGCAAAAAATCGTAAACGCTGCAAACGTTTTTGTTGTTTTTCTTGTAATTTAGTATGTTATATGTTAATATGTTATAATGTGTCCCATTAATTTTAGGACATCGTATATATATAAATATATATATATATATATATATATATATATATATATATATATATATATATATATATATATATTTTTTTTTCCGGAAAATCACCGACAACCTTCTACAGTGAGTTCCCAGGACCAAATTAGGACATTATGCCCTCTCTAAATATAATCCCAAAATGACCCCCAAGGAGTTATACGCTCTCAAAGTTCAATTTGAAATGTAGAAAAATTCCTTTATCTCCGTAAATTATGAAAATTATTTCTTGATTTTATGCAGTCGACCTATCTTATACAAGCCAAAATTTGATAGAAATTTAAAAAAAAAGTGGCATCACTAGAACCCTTAAAAAATTATGTTTACATAATAAATTAAAATTTTTCTGCTTTATTGTGGTAAGACATTTTAAAATAAAGGAATTTTGTCTCTTAAATTTTTCTTCTAAAATCGACGGTTCTTGAGAAATTTGAAAAATAAGTTTGTATTCTGCTACTAGCTGATCTGTGCTCATTTGATAATTGCTTTATTTTAATAATACATGTTTAATTAAAGAATTAAAAAAATAAATAAATAAAAATGAAACACTAGTTTTATAATAATGGGTCAAAGTGGCCCCCATTCACTTGAATGCAAGCATTCGCCCCACTTATTAAAAACCTTCGCGTTGGTCGAAATATCCCTGGAATGTTCCTAATTTCCTCGAATGATTCAACAATGCGATTCCAGAGATCGTCTCTAGTCATTGCTCGATCTGAATATAGGTTTTATTTAACAGCACCCCAAACAAAGAAATCTGTGATCCGATGATCTGGGCGGCCAGACTGCAGAAGCATAGTTAACGCGTCCGATCCACCCGTTAGGGAACGGCGCATGCAGGTATTCCCTCACAGGTAATCCAAAATGTCGTAGGGCACCATCGTGCATAAAGATTGTCTCAGCTCTGACATTAGTGGCACATCTTCCAGAAATTCTCACAAGTTATTCTGTAAAAACTCCAAACACGCAGTGCTATCTAATCAGTTGGGTAGCATAAAGGGGCCAATAATAATTTCTTCAACAATTCCGATCCAGACATTTAAGCTTATTTTATGGTGAAAGCGATCTTGTTGAATTAGGTTAGGATTCTCATCTGCCCAATTGTAGAAATTAAGGAAATTAAAGATGCCATCGTTAGTAAAACGAGCTTCGTCCGTAAAAAGAATTCAAGCAACAATCTGAGGATCTTCAATGAAATCGTTCGTCAACTATTGATAATAGTCTCATGTAACTAACAGATCTGTCGGTAAAATTATTCAGTAAGTGTTCGGTGGACAACATTATTAGAGATAGTCAATTGAGAAGCGACGCGTCTAGTACTTGTAGTTGGATTATCCTCAATAATTTCCAATAAGCGCTCTTGTACATGAATAATGTGACGCATACATCCATAATTTGGCTTACTTTGCAAAAAACAGCTCTTTCAGAAAGCCGACGGTTAATGGACGCAAAAGTGATATGGAGCAGTTGATGTCTATTTGGAAAGTTTTCTAAATATCTTTACTTCCACATTCGCCAAATAAAAATACACATCAGTTAATTATGAATAAGAGTAACGTTCCATCATAAATAACAATAAAATAATAAACAATAACACGTTTTACTTAAGTAGGTAAGAACTTTTCACAATTAACTAATTTTTTTTTTGTCTTGAAGACGCAGCCTACTACTAAATGAATTATCAAATAAGCACGGATCAGTTGCTGCAGCATACAAATTATTTTTTAAATTTTCTCGAGTCGTCGATAGAAAAAAAATTTAAGAGACAAAATTCCTTTGTTTTAAAATGTATTACCAAAATATAGCAGAAAGATTTTAATTTAATTTAATTTCATTAAGTTCCATTACGTCGTTGCAAGTGGTTAGCAAAAAAACATTATTTTATAGTAACTTTGATCGCTTATATCTCGAAAAGTAAAATCTTTGTACTGAACTTGGCTAAATCGTCTTTGTTTTATCCCCTGAATCTACAGCTAAGCGTAGTTGGTGTAATACACATACACCTTGATATATATATATATATATATATATATATATATATATATATATATATATATATATATATATATATATATATATATATATATATATATATATATATATATATATATATATATATATATATATATATATATATATATATATATATATATATATATATATATATATATATATATATATATATATATATATATATATATATATATATACTAGTTTCAAATGAAATGCACCACTTAGAAATAATAATGCGATGATCTTGAAAGCATGGTAAAATAATGCTTTATTAACATGTATCAGGTGGAAGGCAAAATGTCAGCAGTTAACAAGAAAATGTTAATAGTGTGTACCATCGCCACGTACAGCAATGCAGGCGTTTGCTCTCGAAGCATGCTTTCTATGGCATGGTCTATATCCTCCTGAGGCATTTCATCCCAGGCTACCTGAAGATGGTGTCGTAATTCATCCAAGTTGCTTGACGGCCTTGGTAGTTGCCTTAGTCTTCGACTCATGATGTCCTGTACATGTCCAATAGGCGAAATATGTGGCGATCGCGCAGGCCACGGCAATAGTGGTAGCTGCACTTGATCCAGAAACCTTCTTGTAACATGTGCGGTATGTGGTATAGCATTATGTTGTTGCAAAATACCATTTGCCAACGTCTGCATTAACGGTACTACCACTGGCTCCAAAACATTATAATGTAACGCTAAGCACTTAATGTGCCTAGAAGGAACACAAGAGGAGATCTTCCACCAACACGTATGGCGCCCCAAACCATGGCTCCACGTGTTAAGCCTGTGGGTCGTCTTTCAACAAACTCTAAATTTCGACGTTCTCCTCGAAACCGCCGCACTTTATGACGACCATCGTTTCGCCACAAACAAAAATGCGATTCGTCGCTGAAGACGATGTTATTCCATGGAAGGTCCCAGTCCCGCCGATCTTGACACTATGCCAATCTAGCAGTTTTATGCACTTGAGTTAACTTGGATCGTTGGTACGGACGATATGAGTGTAAGCCTAAAGACTTAATTCTCCTGTAGATTGTGACGACCAACATCTCCTGTCCAGTTCACCGCAAAAGACGTTCTTGACCAAAACCGATCTCTTGTGGCCATCCGCCTAAGAAGTCGTTCTTCACAATCATTGTTGTGGTAGTCTTGCACTGGGACGAGTTCGTTGAATGCCTTCTTCAGACCAAGAAGACCAAATGCGGGCCACCGTGGTGTGGTCTCGATTAAGTCTTCTGCCGATTTCTCGACATGAAAAACCTGCCCCTCTCATGCCGATAATTCTACCCCTGTCAAAATCTGAGACTTGGGCAAAGTTTCGTCGTCTTACTGGGGGCATTTTTTCAGAATAAATGTGTCAGTTACACAACAAAAACTTGACACTAAGCGACTAGATTTCTTAAAATGTATAAATAAAAATTGTTGATAATTGATGTTAAAAGTGGTGCAAAGTACATAATGACTTGTTCTTTTTCATTGAAACTTCCATCGTTTTCTATATGATACTGAAACATTATTTTGGCAAAATTTCATATATATATATATATATATATATATATATATATATATATATATATATCAAGGTGAAGCAAAAACGTACCCTGCTTCAAGTGTATATTTTACACATAAATTGAAGACGAATAGTCAGATAAAATTTTTCTCTAAAATGTATGGCTACAAAGTGACAGGCCCTCAAAGTTGAATTTTGAAAATCGTTTTTCGCAAATAACTCGAAAACCTTTAGGAATTTCGAAATACTATACCCAATGAAAATTATTTCTTTGTTGACGAGGATTTTTCTGGTTTGGTTGGATTGTCTATGAATGGACTGTAAGTATTAGTTTTCACATTGTTCCCGTATTCTTTGGATTCGTTATTCAATTTTCTGCAAATTTGGTCCTCTTGGTTGAAGTTGATAAAGTGAACGGTTTACGAGTTATTTGGAATTTCATCAATCACGGTCAATTAAATACTACCGCTCCAAAATTTAGTAAGTGGACTAAAAGTCATAGTTGTCATATTGTGATTTTGATCAGTTTTTATACAATTTCTTTATCCATAACGAATAATAATCGGTATTCCAACTCCGAAATGGCAGATATGCACATAATGTATGGCAGATCTTCTGTGAATTGTGCTGAAGCTGTTCGTTTATACTCCCAGGCATTTCTAAATCGGCGGATACCGAATAAAAAGACGTTTACCCATTGACCGTCGTCTTCGTGAAAGTAGTGCATATTATCAATTTATAAAAATTCTATTCATATCGGGTTCTCATAGGTTGTTTGAGGCCACCAAAAATTGACAGTGGTTGGAGACGAACAGTCAGAACACCAGTTTTAGAACAAAGAATGTTGGATGCAATTGACGTTGAACCCACAACAAGCTCTCGTCAATTGGCAAGAGAAGATAGTTCAAATCAGTCCACGATATGTAGAATTTTTAAAACGGAACTCTTGCGACCTTTCCCTTATCGAAAGATACAAACTTTTACCATTAATGATTTTCAAGCAAGAGTGAACTTATCACGTTGGTTTGTAGAAAATTTCAATAATGACCGAAATTATACATCGATTATCTTATTTACTGATGAGGCAGGTTTCGCCAGAAACGGAACTTTTAAATTCCATAATAATCATTACTACGATTATCAAAATCCACGCGTTTTCATTGAGAACAATCATCAACAGCAATTCAGTGCGAATGTATGGGCTAGTATTATTGGCAATAATTTAATTGGTCCATTCTTTTTGCCACAACGTTTAAATGGTAATTTATTCACCAATTTTTTGGATAATGATTTAACCGAGTTACTAGAAGATGTCCATCTGGATGTTAGGGGTCGAATGTGTTTCATGCACGATTGTGCGCCTCCTCATTTTGCACTTACTGTTAGGCAGTCATTTAATCAAACTTTTAATGCAAACTGGATTAGACGTGGAGGACCGGTTCCTTGGTCGTCACGTTCACTGAATCTAAACCCTATGTATTTTTTGTTCTAGGGTCGTTTAAAAGACATGGTATATTCGGTGCCAATTACAAACGTCCAACATTTCCAGCAAAGAAGTTTTGATTGATCTAATTTAAGAAGAGATGATCCGCAATTATTTTTCAACGTACGTCAGTCAATCATGAAAAGAATTCGTAAATGAATAGCAGTCAACGGTGAACAATTCGAACATTTGTTCAAGTAATTTGTTTGGTAATTAATACTTTGTTTAACTTAATAAACTCTTTGAGAACTATGACTTTTAGTACACAGCCCACTTACAAAATTTTGGTGCGGTAGTATGTAATTGACCGTGATTGATGAAATTGCAAATAACTCGTAAACCGTTCACTTTATCAACTTCAACCAAGAGGATCGAATTTGCAGAAAATTTAATAACGAATTAACGACACTTTCAGTTGTTGGAAAAAGTTCATGGCTTACTAGATATTTAAAAAAAAAAAAAAATTCATTTTATTAAATTCTAAATAACTCTGTTTTTATCGATTTGAGAAAAAAAATCTAGAGGAAAAATGGTAGAGTTTTTATACTTTATCTACTGGCGTTTTGTTCCATCTCTTGTCATTATGATATAAACTTTCGTTTTTTATGTGGAAGGTATAGTAGACTGTGTCTTTATCAGATGCGCATTATTTTAAGGTTTGTAGCGATGCCAGTCATAATGTATTTATTTCTAAAAATAACAAAGTTACAACGATTTTATTATTGTTTTACAGTTGGCCATGGAAAAAATGAATTAATTATTATGGTTTTTTGGCAGTTTTACACCATAAAATTTAGTGAATTTTTTTTTAAATGTTGCAGAATTGTTTGAATTGGGAATAAAACAAAATGTCACGAATAAAAATTCTAGACATTTTAATGCGTAACATGTTGTACATACTAATTTCCTACTCGCTTGAGTTAGAACAAACTTAGATATTTTTAAATAGCAGTAATAGTTGGCCTTGACATTTTTAGAAATAACAAATTTTTCTCTTTATAACGATACAGGACTATTGTGTTATTGAGAGTAGCAAAAAATGTACCATGGAAAAACATTTTTATCCGGTTAAGCTAATTACTCAGTTTATTATAACATTTCACCTAAAAATTAGGGACTCAAATAGAACAAGAACGCAAAGAAACTAGGAATTATTAAGTTAAAATTTCGACTTCGAAGTAATTGCATGTAAAAAAATTAATCTATCTCAGCAAATGTTCACCAATATTATTTACATGGAAGTGACATCTTTTCACATTGGAATTTGCAGCTTTCCGTATTTTCCTACCATCTAAATTGCGAAAGGCATGCACCGCAGCATCACGTAGTTCTTATTTTGTCGCATAAGTTCGCCGATAAACCAAATCTTTTAGACTACCAAAAAGAAAGAAATCTAAAAGTGAAAGATCTGGCGATCTTGGTGCCTAAGGGACCGGCCCGTTCCTACCTATGCAGAAATTTGGAAACAGTTGGTTTAGGTACTGTGTCACTTGCAGTTGGTTGTGCGGCGGAGCTCCGCCGTGTTGATACCAGCGTAAATTACGTCTTGTTTCCAAATTTAAGATATCAAGCATATTTTGGAATTCATTTTGTAGAAACTGAAGATAAAGCTGGCCTGTCAAATTTTCGTCGTAAGTGAAAGCTCCAATAATTCGCGACCCAATAATTGCACAGAAAACATTGAATACAAATTTAAACCTACATTTCACTTCTATTGGTAGTTCAACTGTAGATGCCCTTCCTTGTTATAACACGAAGGTTAACGATCATTTAATAAATTTAATAAATGTTCAATAGGTAGATTTATTGCATTTGCCATGACCATATGGATTTTGACCAAGAAATATCAATGCTCCTATTTCCTTGGAAAAACGCCCTAACGTATTGAATGTTATATAAATACATTTTATGCATTTTTCGTGACCATATGCATTTTGACCAAGAGATTTCAGAGTAGTTATTTATGAACCAATTTTCTTTTGACGACCAAAAGCATTGCATCGTTGCCCAATAAGTTATTTTAAAGTATTTTCCTTGATCACATTGATTGTATCCAAGATAACGTAAAATCGTTATTTATGTAACAATTTTGTTGGAAAAAGCGTCCCAAAGAATTGTTTCTATGCCCAATAATAATCACATATAATGACATTCGTTTTCTCCGAAATCAATTGGCTCTTAAATAGGAGTTATACAATAAGTATAAAATTGCTGATTTAAAAATTTCGTGCCATGTGTTCTGAATATCATAGCTGCATAAAACATAATTTACTTATCTACAGTGAAGCCTTCCACGCATATCGTTTGCACATTCAGTTTCCGACATGTTCATGCGCAAAGACCTTTTGAGAGCGTTGTTTTTTGTGCGATACTGAAAGGACGTAGAGCATCCATTTTTGCTGTGTTAAATATTTAAAAAAAAAGTGGTATATAATTTGTATGGTAAGTTATTTTAAACTATTATATAAAAGTTTGCATTTCAGGAACTTTTACTTTTTATTTTACTTCTACTTCACCTTTAATGTTACCTTTCACACGTTTATAAACATCCACGCAATTAATTATTTTACCGTTAATCCAATTTATGGTATTAGTACTATTAATCAAGAGTGAGATTTATTCATTTGGGAATTATAAATTAATAAATAATAAATTCCAAAACGCTGACCCAGCATGCACTCGTTTCGTTATTTACAGTGGGACCAAGAATAAGGTATTCTGATTCTATTAGTTACTCACAACATTAATTATTCATTAGGTTATAACGTTACTAACATTAGCATTAAGGTATTTCATTTTATAATTAAACATAGGTCGTGTAATAAAATTTGTTATTGTAGAATTTTTTTTAACTTTCTTTTATAATGGTTTACTTGTTTATTCCATATTTAAAAACAAGTTGCGTCCGAGTATTTAACAATTAGTTTCAGGAAGAAGCAGCCCCGATTTTAAAGCGAACATATCTAGGTACATGTAAATATTTTTGGTTAATAAGCCGATCGATAATTTTATGAAGCTGGCCCACTTTAATGTACTACTGAGCATAAGGCACATAATCTTCTAGTTATTACTCAAACTATTACGTAGCTAAAATTTGTAGCCTTGGGTCGTATAAAACAATATTAGTCAGATTGTTGTACCAGTAACCAAACGTAAATTTTACTATGAAAACAGGTACCTCTCCGAATTTATTGAAAATTGGCTTAGTTATACCATTACTTAAGTCGGACGACATAAATAATATCAATAATTATCGGCCAATTTCTATCTTACCCATCTTCCCCAAAATATTGAAAAAACTATTAGTAAACGAACGTTCAACTATTCTGAAGCTAATGATCTTTTTCGTCACAACCAATTTGTCCTTAAAAAACAAAAAAGTACGGTAAATGCTTTAATGAAATATCTAGAAAAAGCTTTTAATGGTCCTGAAACAGGCGACTATTCAGTCTCAATGTTCCTGGATTTGTCAAGAGCTTTTGATTGCGTGTCACACAATATTTTATTAAAAAGCTTGAAACGGTATACAACTTTAGTGAAAACTGTATCAAACTGATTTTCTCGTTTTCACTGCACAGATAACAAAATGTTACATTGAATAAGGTTTTATCGAACAAACGGAGGAGTTCCCCAGGGATCAGTTTTAGTCCCATTGCTATTTATAATCTATATCAATGATTTCCCAAACTCTTTTGGTGAAAGAAAAAGGTTAGAGGACATGTCTGCTCTTCAAAATAATGTTGAAGAACAATGAACTGGTCTGTTTTAAATGAACTCGGTGTGTAAATCAGAAAAGTTACTATTTTCACTACGACCATATTGGTACGAGAATACCCCAAATGTAAAGTTTTTGGGCATAAAACATAGGCAATAAAACTTAAAAATTCTTCCGTTACCCTCTATGTTTATATGTGAAAGACAATCTCAATAACTTCAAACTGCAACCTGATGAGCATGACCATTATACAAGACAGACATAACATAAGAATCAGTTATTGTAGATTTGTTAAATCACAAAATGGTCCAATGTATGTATCACAAAAATGATTGAACCGACTACATAAACAAATGACAAAGCTTGAGAGGGGGTAATTGAAGAAAAAATTTCAAATTTTCTTAGTTAGTACAGCTTATTACTCTGTTAGTGAATTTTTATGTGATGATCTGTCTAGTCTGAATGGATAATCTAGTCACTTATAATTTTTACTAAAACTAAATAAAACATGTTTAGGTATACTAACATGTTTGTGAGTAAATCTATAGTTTGTACGTATGCAAACGTTTTGTTATTTTTATGTCTTGTTTTGTGTTCATTGACATATGTAAGTGCTTCGCACATCAAGATGTAGTAGATTATTATCATTAAAAAAAGAATTAGCGAATATAATTTTTTTCCGTTACCATATGATTTTGGTCGATGTTTATGCACCGAGTTTGTTGGATAAACGTTCAAAACCATTGCACCGTTGCACAATAAATAAATTTAAAGCATTATGTTTGACCACGTAGATTTTGGCTAAAAGCCAAAATTGGTACATATCCTCGAAATTTGTTGGAAACATGTTTCAACGCATGACATCGTTGTCCAATGTTTGAATTCATATGTATCAAAATAAAACAATCTATAACAATTATAGTGCAGCACCGTTGCTTATTCCTTCCTTTAAGCATGAAATGTTACTCCTCTAAAACGCATTAGATTTAATTGCATTATTGTTATAGATCTTTAATAGTACACCAAGGACGGCAATTATCAACAGTAATATATTAAATTCATAGTGAATTGCCAATAATACTGGCTAAGGGTAGTTTATTGCAACAAAAATTGCAAGAGTGCAAATTTAATCAAACAACCAGGTCGAATGCATCCTTATCCAGTATTATCGAAGCAAAGGAACTACGCACAAAATATATTTTTTATTATACCTGAATATAATCTCCATTTTGAACACTCAAATACGTGCGAAATTGGGCCTCTAAAACACTAGTGCTTTAAAGTTGTCTAGGTAACCATGAGTTCACCTCCAAGAATTTTTAATAAATATAAATTCCAATGGAATAAATAAATAAAAATAATAAAATAAATAAATAATAAAAAATAGGGTATAATACACGTGCATAAGCGTCTTTAAAGCACTGCTTCGTTAACTCTAGCACCTTCGGCTATTTTAAACACTTAAAACTGCCGTGGCCGGTCATTTTGACCTCTGGACAAGAAGGTAATTTTGAGACGTATTCTTTATATATTTTACACTTAATTGAGAAAGAAACATAAAAATACACATTTTAGGTAAATATTCATTTTAACTAAAAAATTAAAATCAAATTGATTCTAATACATTTAGAATTCGATACAGTTTTACATGCTGTGTTAGTCTCTACAGTTCAAAGAAATAACGGTCTTTGCTACATTTCCACACTTTCCACAAACTTATTTATTACACATTGAACAAAAGTCAGCAGTGTTATTTTTTTCACATTTTTTAATTTGGCACTGATGACGTTTTTTAGGTGTCGTTGTATCAGATGTGCTGGTATTAGTACCAGTATCTTGTTTCGAATCGAAATACTCTTTTCTGAGTTCCTCAGCTAGAGTGAAAATAAAGTGTCTTCTTTTTATTATATTGCCTACGGCTTCCTTATAAACTATCCAGGTGTTAAAAATTATTATTAATTTTATTAAATATATACATAAAAAGTTTACCTCGAGTGGGATTTGAACCTAGGACCTGGAGTACCGCGCTAACCAACTGCGCTATCGAGATTCAAGCCCCAATCGATGTAAATTTTGTCTTTATGTATGTAGAACTGATGTTAATTCTAAATATAATATAATCCAGGTGTTGATTTTGGCAAGATCTAAAACATTGTAAAACACATTAACTGGCCATCTACGTAAACCAGCTTTCGTTGAGTATTTTCTAACCATTTGGCCCAACATATATACCCCAAACTTTGTTTTATTGCAACACAACACTGTCTCAGGTTTCTTATTTTTGCCATAGTCTATAGCCATAGTTGGATATAGCGTACTTAGCAATATTACATTTTTATTAACTTTACCCTGATAAATTTACAAGGTGCTTTTATCATTTTTCATCACTGTGGTAGAATATAACTCTGCCCTTTTATTCTTGATACAAATTGGTAATTCCCTTTTTGCTCGGTTCATTGTTCCTACTATTTTTGTGTTATTTTTTTTCCAGCATTGTTGCTAAATTTTTCTGGTAAAAAGGTTGTCGTTAGTAACATTTCTACCCACATTTAGGAAAAGTTTCATTAATTTTTTTGCACCTGTAATATAGCAAGCTATACAGTTATTAATAAATGTATCCCATATTTCGGACACCAAAGCAAACTTATCCCTAACTAAACGTTCTTTTCGTGTTGACCGAATATCAAATCTTAAGAATCCCATGTCATGAAATCGATTGCGTGACATGGTCTCACGAAAAAATTGCCGTCCCCAAGTAACCATAAACTGTCAAGCTGTAATGCTCTTGCGCCGTAAGCACCACGAGCTAGCAGTATTGCAAGAAAAGCTCTTGAAGAGACAATGACCAGTTTGTACCATCTCCTAGTTGTCGTTTAGTTTAAATTTCAGTACATTTCTGAATGTGTTTTAGCGTTGTGTTATCTATAAACAATCGAAACGCGCGTATCACAGAGTTAGCAAACATTTCTTTTTTCATGAGAAGTTGGTCCAGAAATATTTCGCCACTTGATTCCACAACTTCCCACATATCATTAGATTTGGATGATTGTTTACTCCCCACAAGTAAATGCATGTAATTTTTTCGTTTTGGATGATGTTCAATGTCATCACTAATTTCACTAGATGTACAAGAATCAGAAAATTGTTTACGCTGACATTAGATTCTTCACTTTGCTCACTGCTTTTGTCATCAACAGGAACAGCTTCATCACTTTCACCATCTTCGGGGTCGTTATTTGCTTTTTCGGATTCGCATTCAGATAAGCTTTCCAACTTCGCAAGATATTCTAAAGCCTGTAAAACCGCGAGACGACCACATTTTTTTTACAACGAAATTAACCCCGTAATATGTACAGAAGTATCTCACAAGAACGTTCACTTCCAACTAATTTGAAATCTCAAAGTACTTGAATATACAAGATCTCTATAGAAACAACTTATAACTTGGATTTTTCATATCTCGGGCGCGTAGGTAAAAATAGCAAATTTCGGACACGACTAAACAAGTTTTGACTTGCAGTAAACTCCTAAAAATTACCACAATAATAGAAAAATACATTGTTTTATCTCAACGTTGTAATTATCTTTGTTATATAACCTCGAAACTGATTATGAATATATGAACGGTCAAAATGACGGTTCCGGCAGTTATACAAACGCTACAAAAAAAACTATATCGGCTGAATTTTCTTAATATATTTTTTTGTCCTAAAAGTATATAAAAATCTAGAAAAAGTCATAATACCTCAACACCGTAACTCCAAGCACAACGGAGAAACAACATTTTGAAGAAGACTCTGGGTCAAATTGACCGCCGCGGCAGTTCTAGTCTTTGTCGCATGCTTTTATATCCGTCGCGCGTGCTTTAAGGACTTGCTTATACACTTGTATTATAATATACTATTACTTCACCATTGCATAAGTTTAATAATGAAAACCATGTAAAAAGTTAATCTTGTCTATCGATTAGTTTCAGTTTCTAATTACCTACTTATTAATATTTTAATTATATTAGTTACCTGCGCTTTTGAAATAGTCTAGCTACTTACCTAGCAGTATTTTATCTCCTAAAAATATTTTTGTTAACTGGAATGATCTGACTTGTTTTGGATACCATAGTTTAGAAACGATTTAGAGTGCTTGGAATTGTAACAGGCCTCACATTTGGGCACCATTTTGTAATAGTTCTCTTTGTTCGCCCTACCGTTGGATGCTATTTTGTAATGGTTCTTTTACGTTTGGGATTTTTTTTTTGTAATGGGCGTATTACCTGCGATTATTACCTTGCTTGCATACACCTGACTACAAAGAATAATATTTGAGTTCTTTTTCAATCTTTCACAATTTCCAAAATCATTGAGTAAATATTTTATATTGTTTTCATGAAAATGTGAAATGGTTCAACGTTAACTAGATGATTTTAATTTATAAAGATAACGTTCATTAACTAAACTTTACTTTTATTGTTATCACGTTTCTCTTCTTGGAAATGGACTTTAATTATTACTCAACGAATTCCTTTTTCCTTTTATGGGGACGCTCCAGCTAGCTTAATAATGGATTTAATGGTTATCGCTATCATTAATAAAAATTATCCTCAATCTGAGGTTATTAATTACCTGTATTTTGGAATTAATTGATCATGCTTTCTTCAGTATTTACACCCGCAGTGTTTGTATAAGCTTTTAAGATTTGTAACAGTCAATAATAATAATAATAATAATTTGTAGCTAAACATAAATTTAAAAATAAATAAAACACCCATCTTCGTTTATTTATACTACCAAAAGGTTATTACTTGTTATCAATTCGTTGATAGCAGATGATGTAATGCTTGCGCTCTTTGGACCGGTGGTTGTACACTGCTTTTGCATTGATCTCTTTGGTCCTTTCAATACCTTCTTTGGATATTTATTGGGGATGAATACGATTCTAATTTTCTTTCATCAGTTAATGATTTTAGTAAATAATCGCTCAATATTATTGTAAATTTTTGTTTACAAAAACTTATAGTAATTTAATATTAGTCAAGTTGCTTTGGTATGTGTGAATCCTTCCGATATTGCATGTTCACATTCCAGTAATATAAGTAATTTGGTAGTAATCTCATTATATTTAGAATTTATGTCAGTTCTACATACATAAAGACAAAATTTACATCAATTGGGGCTGGAACCTTGATGACTCAGTTGTTAGCGCGATAGTCTAGCGAAGTACAGGTCGTAGGTTGAAATCCTACTCGAGGTAAACTTTTTATTTATATATTTAATTAAATTAATAATAATTTTTAATTACATATGTACCTTTAAACTTATTCGTTCATAACAAAAACTTATAATAATTTAATATTAATCAAGTTACTTTGGTATGTGTGAATCCTTGCGATACTGCAGGCTCACATTCCATTAATATAAGTAATTTGATAGTAATCTCATTGTATTTAGAATTTACATCAGTTCTACATACATAAAGACAAAATTTACATCGATTGGGATTTGAGCCTTGATGGCGCAGTTAGTTAACACGGTACTCTAGCAAAGTAACGGTCGTAGGTTCAAATCCTACTCGAGGTAAACTTTTTATTTATGTATTTAATAAAATTAATAATAATTTTTAATTGCTCAATATATTTGCACTACAGTTTTTACTTAATTGTTCAGATTTAATTATAAACGTCGTGCGCAACAAACTGCAAGCTATTTACAAACCGTTAATTCTACCTTTTTATACACCAATAAATTCTAGTTATTGTCCTTTATACTTTGATTTACCAATTTGGATTAATTACTGTCTATTATATTTATTGTTCACTATTTAAACACAATTGATTGCGGCTCTGGTACATATAAAACGCTTCACCTATTACGTCACTTTTAATATGTATTTTAAGTTATGGTGCAATCCTTTTTATTTCCGCCAACTTGATAACAATTGCAATTTTTATTATTTTAGGTTTTCCTCGCATTCATACGGAAAATATCATTTATATTCTCTTTACACAATACTAACTGACTTTTCGTTATAACTACACAATATTGATTGCAGCATAAATCAAGCTGCAGCGATCGTTTTTCAACCAACTGTGATCGCTTAGTAGAAGCGACTTTTCTTGAGCGCTTACTTAGAGCGACTGACTCACAAATACACCTCATTACTCTACTTGCTCCATTTTACAAAACAATCATACCCACATATTACCACGTATATTTAAAAGCTTTCCAATTCACTATGCAAAAACTCATCGAAGCAAGCTCAAGCTTTTTATCTTAATATTATTTATGTTCAAATACAAATAACCAATAACCATTTATGTCATATAACGGCGCGAATTGCGAATTTCTAATGCCCCCAGTACAGAATGTAACTATAATGATGTATTAATTACACAATGACCTAATTACGTTTCACTTAATTACTCTACAACTCTTCACAAATGTCAATCTATGTTTTACTCTATATTTGCAGTATGACCTTTTAAGATCAGCTCGGTGTGCAGTAACATTTTTATTGCATCATTGTAATAAACCATTATGTTTTACCCTGAAAATCAAGCAGAAAGTGCTCGATTTTCAATGAACTCAAAACAAATATATGTAAGTCACTTTGCACGTCTACCACTTTTATAAAATTATATTAACATTTAGTTTGTCTAGTTACTTTTAACCAAACTACGATAATCGACAGTCGAATATTATCAGTTTTGCTTCCTTTAGCATACAAGTTGAAATAAAAGTAGTACCGGGGCACCATCCCCTCCATTTTTTTACGTCACAAGCCACGCCCATTTGGACACCTCTCCCACTACTTCTTATATATATATATATATATATATATATATATATATATATATATATATATATAACCAGAGATAGGTAATCTTGACTGTGATTATTGTAAAAATTATTATTTTCAGAACATGAGGTTGCAGTCAATCTTATTGAAGCTGAGTCAGTGCATAAATGTATCAGGAATAGCAGGCTAATTCTTGAACAGTTAAGATAGTTTTTATATTGATGACAAATGTTTGTATGGTGTTTTTATTATGTATTAGTAGAGTTTATTTTAATCTCACGATAATTATCCTGAAGATGGAATAAATAAAAATTCGGAAAGCTAGATAAATGTCAAAGAGTGTTTCTCTTTTTTAAATAAACAAGCTTCAATAAGATTGACTGCAACCTCAGGTTCTGAAAATAATAATTTATATATATATATATATATATATATATATATATATATATATATATATATATATATATATATATATATATAATATATGCCCACATGGGGATCGTATTTTTTTTTCACCTGGGAATAAAAAGATTTTATATAATCTATTATTAATATTTATTAGGGCTCGTTTTTATCAAAGGAGATTGCATAATCGTTATTATAATTATTATTACATTTCTTTTAATACCCACCTACAGATTTTGACCTAATTTATGTATACATTGGGGGTTGTATCCTAATAAGGGTCCTAGATTTGTAAGACGGGAATCCGTTAGCGGGCTTCGCCCCTGTCATAAAAATTGCATTCTAATAATTGGGTCCATGGTCACTGGAAATCCATAGAATTCACTCCTTGGGAATCGAATTAATGCATTTAACGACTCAATGGTTTCTAATAGCGTATAACAACAATAAGCCCAAGTGTTAGTTTTAATGTGTAGTAACTATTTCAATCCACCATATCTTGATATCTTAAACCTTTCGCCAATAATAGCAAGAACGAACATGGCGCCGCTAGTATTAAAATGTTCTCAAGAAATAATTGTGTATGAAAGCTAATATAATTCAATTCACTAAGAGATCATAAAGTACGTATTATCGTATTTTAAATAACGGTAAAACGTTTTCCACAAATGTAAAACGAATTTAAAGATATCCATGTAGTTGTAGCTTTATTGTACTAATCGTATCCCACATTATTAAAGTAAAAGCTGTTTATTGCGTTAAATTGTAACAAGTAATTAAATATTTTACGTTAAATAAAACACACTTAATAATATTAATTATATAATTATACTTTGCAAAATTTCGTTCTGACAATTTGAGTTGCCTATCATAAAGGAAATTGAGTTTTAACAGTTCCAAAATTATCATGAAGGTTATCCTTCGGGTCAATCTCAAAAAGATCTGGTTAAAATTTTCACTAAAGAATGTACATTTTGTTGTTAGTGTTAGAAGAGAGAAATTGCTAAAGGCTTCAGAGTGGTTTTATTTAATTATACAGGGTGGGCCAAAAGTGCGTGGGTGGAAGATTGTTGGTTTATTAAGGAGTATTTCAAAAGTTTTTTGATGGGATATAGTGGGGTATCGTTAAGGATGCAAACCTAAAATATTTTCAGGTGAATCGCAAATTTTATATAGCGCGATTTATATCAAAGTTGAATTCTTTAAATGGAACCCCCTGTATATTATTGCATATTTGATTTCCTTGATCAATTCTAGTGCTACTTTATGTATCACATGGTACGTAAAACAAACCGTTTAGCCGCAATTCGTCATTTTTACAAAAAGTAGCTGTGAAAAAGTTAAATGTCCCTGTGGTCAAAAAACTTAGAAGGCCATGGACTCTGCGATGTTACTAGATACGAAATGTACTATCGTAAATGGGACGGTCAAATCCGATTTCTTTTTGTGTTTAGAGAGATGACTGTCTATTTAAAAAAATTCAATCAATGGTAATTTAATTTTTCGAATGGAACCGCCATTTTGTCATTTTTACATCAAATACGAAATGTTTTTACTTTTCTAACGATATAAATTTATCTTTGGTAGATTTCACTTAATTTTTTTATTAATTTGTTGAATTTTTCAATTTTTAGTTTGTATCATCTAGTAACACGTGGAAAATAAACAAAAAACGATTAACATTATAAAACTATTTATTAAGTAGAAAAACACATAAAACAGAAGAAACAAAATTACTAGTTAGAATAATAATAAAATAAAAATAAAAATGATTTTAAGAGAAATTCGAAATATCTACCACCTTGTTCTAAAAAATTTAAATTCAACAACGAGAATATTTTTTTACCTTATTAAACATTACTGGGTTGATAGTGGCAAAATTGTTTCGGATTCGATTTTTCATATCATCCGCTGTGGTTGGTAGTTCAGGATACACTTTTTCCTTGACGTACTCCCACAAAAAGGAAGCAGAGAAATATATAGAGATCCCACTAGCCATCGTGTCGATCCATCCCTTCCTATCCACTTTCCAACAAATGCATTATTAAGCCATTCAATTACTACACGGACACGGTGTAGATGTGCGCCATCTTGCTACTTAAAGACAAAAGTTTTCGCACATCGCCCACAGAACATTGATGAACTGAAGTGAAGAATTCGAGAAGAAATCAACTGGATACCTGTTGAAATGTTACGCAATGTTATGCATAGCTTGCCTTTACGTTTGGAAGAATGTTTGCATAGAAATGGTGGACATCTCGTAAACGTTATTTTTAAGAAATAAAATGCTATATTTTGATACAAAAGTTTGTTGGAAAGATTCTTCCTGAGGTGGGGTTCTATTTCAAGCGGCCATTTTGTGTGAAGTACAAGCATTTTTAGAAAATTCGCTTTTTTCTGATTATTTCATGCTATCATCATTATTTTCTATAAGCAAATTTTGGAATATAATATGCTTTTTTACCTTATAATACCATTATTTGGTTCAGTTGTATTAATCGCAAAAAGGGGATAAGCTATCTCGATTTATTGAATTCTTTTGTAATTGTAAAATTTCTTTCAGTGTTGAGACACGATAAGCGAGTAAACCGCTATTCGCAATAATTACAATTTAACCAGATTGTGTTAATCCATCACTTAGAGCTCGCCCTCAATTTAAATAGGCAAAGAAAGGTTATACGATTACTTACCAAATCTTATTTCAAGTTTCTCTTGATATTGTGGATAAGAGTGTTCAGCTTATAGGCGCTCTCATTTTAATTATATGGACATTTACATTTAAATTCTCGTTAGAGTAATGGTGTGATCTGAACAGGCTTCTTCAATATTACTTGTAATTGAATTGGGTCAAATTTTTGTGATTATTTTGTAAAACAAAGGCAAGTTTGGTTTGGAACATTTTGAAATTATAGCTTTACTGGTTATTTAGGAAACACCATTTTATTGGTGATAGATGCATTCTCCTTTTCAGGTTAACCAAAGATCTTTCAACGAACCAGAGGGAGGACATTAAGTCATGTTAACAAAATTAATCAAATTTACCTTTTTTATATTTGTTGAAAATTAATGTACCGCGACTTGTCCGCATCATAGTTTTTGATATTTTAGTTATATAAGAGATTTTATATTTTCGTTTTGGGGAAATTTAATTAACTACACGATTAGAATAGTAAGTATAATAATAAATCATATGATACGTTTAGTCCCTTTTGGAGAGAATTTCCCCTTCAGTATATTTGATTAATTGCTTCAAACTTTAAAATAAACTACGGTTACTGGGAGAATTGTTGTTTATTCTCTTGTCCTGTTTTTTTTTTGCTTCCACTTCTCTTTCAAGCTTTACAGGGTCTCTCCCATCAAATACTAGTTTACCTTTCTTTTAAAGCTTGTGGCGCCCTTTTTTTGTCCGTTCTCCTTACCGTTCTGACTAAAAATTCTAGTTCTGTTTTCTAACCAACCTAACCATATATTTATTCATTATCCACGCTTCAAAACTACCGACACTATCCAAGTGCTCTGCAGTAACTTGACCGTTTGACTGAGTTCTCAGCCGCAAGGATAGGAAAGGAAAGGTGACATATTTCATTCCCTCCCCAAGGTTGTTTGATCTTTCCAAGCTCCTTTAGCCAAAATCATGGATTCCCAACATACAGGCATACTTTACGTATATATGAATGGTGGGATTTAGGATCTGTGTGGCCAGGATAGGATCGGAAGAATCTAGTTAAGGTTTTGAGGGAGAAAAGACTACCGTAGCATTCACCTAAGTAGCAGCACACGGTGTGCGTATATGCAGTGACTATACCGCTTCGTGTGTATGAAGAAAACCCCATGAAAAAACCTCATACAGGATAGACGGTAAAATGTAACTGTAGAATGTAACTTTAGTGGTGAATTAATCACACAATGACCTAATTACGTTTCACTTAATTACTTCAAAAAAGGCAATAAAGAAAAGCATCAAATAACCTAACACCTTTTACAAATGAAGTTTAGTTATTTTGTCAATCTATATTTTATTCTATATTTGCAGTGTGGCCTTTAAACCAGCTTAGTGTACAAGCGCAGGGTGCAGCAACATTTTTATTGCATTATTGTAATAAACCATTACGTTTTACTCTGAAAATCAAGCAGAAAGTGTTTGTTTTTTGAATGAACTCAGAACAGGTTAGTCACTTTGAACGTTTATCACTTTTATACAATTATATTGCGAGTTTAAAAGTATATTTATTTCTGGTACAGCCGTACAGTGAGAACTGTACAGTGCTATTTTTGGAACATTGGGTTTCATATTGTTACAGGCTAAATACTCACTATAGCATCCCGCCCGTGAAGGCAATTTGTGCCACGGCATAGCTCTGTGATGGAGGCGAGGTTCTAACTTGGTGTTGTAAAAGGGCAGTCGTCACAACTCCAACAACGTCAAAATCGGGTAAGAATTGTCAAAAAGGCGCCACCTCTTAAATACATTTGTAGCGGGAAAAACTTCTTGAACAGATTTAAGATTGGCCTAACAGGAAACCAAAACGTTCACACAAAACTAAACTACTCTACAGCTATAAATTCTATTCCAAAAATCTTGACCCGAAGTGCTCCTAAACCTTAATAAATTTTTAAGCTTTATGTGAAAGAAAAATTACGAAAATAAAATCAAATCTCACTAAAGATTTCGATATCCTTAGCGCTAAAATCATTGGCTCAAATATCCAAAAATAATGGATCAAAACGGCAATTAATTGTACAATTTCAAACAAAAAATACGTCCCAACAAAGCTTAATAACTCGATCATATACTTATAAAACCCTAAACTTTATCAAACGTCGATATCGGGAGGTAATACCTAAATTCCAAAAAAATTACCCAGCTGCCATAACAAATATTTAAATTCGTTTATCTATTTAGCAAATCAGGCAACAGCAAAGATGTCTACAATTGGTATGTTGATTCCTATAAAAAGTACCCGCAAAATACTTGCGACTATTCGCAAATCACTGGTATGCAAAATCAAACAGCTGTTCGGTCAACGACCGACTCGCTACATAATTTACGTTACTTTATAATTTAAACTCTTTTTTAACATAACTTGTTACTTAACAAAACAGACTTGTATAACTGATTTTCAATGAATTCTTACTTCAGAGAATAAAAACGACTGCTTCATTTACAACCAGTCGTAATTAAACCAAAGAATCCGCTATCAAATATACTCGAATTCAAAAAAAAATATTGCATTATACCTTTAAAAGTTACGTTAAAATGAAATGATCAATGTTAACTTTTGAACGTACTTACTTTCCTTAAAATGAACATAAAATATATTGACGTTGCTTCATGATCTAATTCTGATAAAAAAAGAAACACTTAAAATGTACCTAGTATGATGCTGTACAACATTGAGTTTACACTTCAAACTAAAGATACTAATAAAAGAAACATCATCAACACAATTGGTGCCATTCATTTCAAATTTCATCACCTAGTTTACCCCTTATTTAACCATTATAAATTCCAAATACCAAAACAACAAAATAGTATGACAAAAATATTGCGTCCTCTTTGCGACGCATAACCCCATATAATTTCAATACCAATTCGTCAGTATAATAAATGAAAGATACTGGAATAAATTTAGAATCATAATACGAATGAATATGCATGCACTAAATGTTAACCGCTACAAAAATCGAACGTGAATGTCAAAAGTCGGCATATATAACAAAAAACTACAATACACAGGAATGTATTAAAATTTGTCAACCACTGCAAACAAAATGCACAAAACGTTTACCTTGTATTCGCAACAGACCCTTTGTTATACAGACACCTATGATATCTAGAAGATGGCCTTGATAGCGGCAGCAATATAAACGATGTAGAAACTGGAACTCTAAATATGACAACTCGAGAATAATTCTCTTTTCATTACGTTTTGATTAAACTTACGTTACGCTATTACTTAAACTTCCATAAAACTTGATTACTCTACTATGTGTAAGTACTAAATAACGCTTATTAATTTAAAATTATCAAATGAACGACAAGCTTTTAAATTTACAGCGAAATATTAGTTAACAGGCAGTTGTACACACAAAGTCGTCCACAAAACTAGCACCTGAACTAATTCACATAGATCCGCACACTAAATGCGAAAACAACTCTGAAGGAGTTGGGACCGGCGCCCATCTGACACCGAATCGAACTTCCATGGACGAGAAATGTCGATACTCGACAACGATAGCAGAAATTATTTCGGGGAAAACGAAGTCAATATATGATCCACCAATTAAGGGTGTATTCGGAACCAATCTTCCACTGTCTAACTTCTTTAAGCCCCCGAAATAGGCGTAAACAGATCACTACCGCAAAGCAACAAATTTTGTGGGTACGTCGGCACCGCGAACAAAGGTGAGTCCTGCTCTCTACGGAATCTGTAACGGAACTACCTTATTCAAAATTCGCCATCTTCCCTTATAACCCTTTTCATCTTACTAAAATCTTCAATAGCCAATCATAAAAAAGAAGTACTGAAAATTTTAAATCGCGCCAGAAACGAATCAAGCGCGAAAAACTAAATCGTAAAAATTACATCACCCATCTAAAATGTGTTCCTAAAGGTGTCTTGTGCAAGGGAGAAATGTCGATACTCGACAACGATAACAGAAATTATTTCGGGGAAAACGAAGCCAATATATGATCCACCAATTAAGGGTGTATTCGGAACCAATCTTCCACTGTAACTTCTTTAAGCCCCCGAAATAGGCGTAAGCAGTTCACTACCGCAAAGCAACAAATTTCGTGGGTACGTCGGCACCGCGAACAAAGGGGAGTCCTATTCTCTACGGCATCTCTAACGGAACTACCGTATTCAAAATTCACCATATTCCCTTATAACCCTTTTCATCTTACTAAAATCTTCAATAGCCAATCAAAAAAAGAATTACTGAAAATTTTAAATCGCGCCAGAAACGATCAAACGCGAAAAACTTAATCGGAAAAATTACATCACCTTTCTAAAATGTGTTCGTAAAGGTGTCTTGTGCAAGGCGGTGTGGGTAAGATAACGAAACTTCCACTATACTGACCCTTAAACTAACGTACATAAAATTTAGCTCTTGGTTTAAACTCAACAATTTTTATCGACTGGAAGACGACAGTCTGGCGGCCATAATTAATTTTTTGCACAAGATGTACCATAGAATGTAATAAATTTTATACTCAATTTAACTTTATAAAACGCAATTCCCATTCATTTATCAAAATACACCAATATTAAAAATGTATAAACATTTATGTACACAAAAATTACTCTAATAGTAACACCCGTATCACCTGTGAGTGAAACGTAATTTTACAAATACAAGTTCCATTTATATTAAATATAGTTGTAATGAAAACCGTAAATAAATGCTGAATAGCGAACTATGTTTAGTAACGAATAATATATAATAATTGTAGCTAGCGATAAAGGTGTCTAATCAAATTACGATAATTTACTATTAATGGTAATAAATCACATTCAAATTCTAGAATATGTAACAAAAGCAAATACTAGTGCGTACACGGTAAATACATTTAAATGTTTAAGAAACAATGTTATACGTAAGCCTGAGATTATGTTCCTTGTTAAGGTAGTAAGCCTTTTCTTTTACTCTCTTTCGTCTGAATAACGTAAAAAGTGTAATTTAATAATTTCGTATGCATTCAAATAAGAACGTACTTACCAAAAACTACTGTACTTGGAATTAATTCATATTTTCAACATTATTTAAGACAAGCATTCCTACCTGTTTGCGTATTTATTTTAACCTTGATAGTTGTATTCAGTTTAAAAGCTCTGAAAAGACGTTATTTCTACTTATGGATGCTAGCGGAGACCACCTTAGCGTAAACCCACTGGGCGTTCAAAGAATACAAAAAAAAAACATAAACAAAAACGACTTTAACAGTGTCTAGCAGGTTAGAGTCCCGTATATAATTATTTGTCAGATGATATCTAACTAGTAAACACAACAAGATTTCAACACCGAACTGAGTAGTAATATACAGTGGAATAATACCCGAAAAGAAAAACTTATCGGCACCAATCAAGTAGGCCTTTAAGGGTAAGAATTATTAAAAAAATGTCATAACAGATATTAAAACACTTACAGTACAGAAGGAAAATGAATACCTACACAAACAGTTTTATCAAGCAGGTTAAGTAAAAGGTCAAAATTGTGTTATCAATCATGGATATGATACTATGTTGTTATAAGAATCATTTTTATAAAATAATTAATAGCTTAGTTACAATTTATAATCCTTGGAATTATTAAACTAATTCACCTAAGATGATGTAAAAAATAATACCAAATTAGTCATTATATTACAGATACACAGCATAAATCACTAAAGTCGAAAATTCACACTTTAAAATACAAAAAAATTGTTATTTTTAAACGTTAACCCAAAAAATGGCATTTGTAATCTAATGTGTTGGGAATAACAAGAATACATTGTAGCAATGGAAATTTACAGATCTCATATTCCAGGGCTTACTTAAAATGTTGCATATTTTATTTTGTAATGCACTATAGATAGTATGCAAAGTTACAGAAACAAATAAACTTTAACCTTGATATCACCACCAAAAATGTTGTGGAGCGAATTGTGCCACTATAGAGTCATTCCGTTTCCATACGACAAGTTCAAGATGTTGCATCATGTCTTCAAGTAAAACTTTTTTTGGGTAATGCTGAACTAGACTTTGTTGGAGAGAATTTTCGTATTGCTCTTCCTGATCGACCATCCTTAGACGGAAATCCGGTATTGTATATGCTACTATTTAAAAAAGTGCCTGCGGGATACAAAAGTGCTCAGCAATACAACGAAATTTTGCGGCGCACAAATTCTGCCCCACGTAATTATAACCCAGATGACCAAATCCAAGGAACTAATAGCAGGAAATACATTGTTATTATTAAACCATTACTTCAACCTAGAAAACGTTCCGCCACAAGATCTCACACAATTTCTATCTCCAAAAGAAGAGGTGAAATGCAATTATTACGACATATTAACAAAGCGATTAAGTTGGTACCTTGCAATGACCTGAATAAATTAGTGGATTGGTTAAGGAAATTATTAGACTCAATGTCGACAGGAAACTCTGGCAATCACAACGAAATAATATATATAATTAACGAACTACGTAAAGCAATAGTAATAAAGTAAGATCTCTTGTTATAAACCTATCACTATTCACTTGGTTTGATTGTTACAGCAACCATCACTATAGATACTACTACACATACAGTACTGATGCCAATTGATAAATTTGGTGAACACCATCGTCATCAAATGACAATAGATAAATTTGGCAAGCATATTGCTCATCATCCTGGTGATCTTTATTATGAAAATTCCATTTATTTCTCTGGAATAGCCATTAAGAAGGGAATTAGTATTCCTAATGGTATAGTTGACACATAAGTGAGGACGTTTAGGTTGGAATAAATTCAATATCTCGTAAAGCACAATTTTTTTCAAAAATCGCTCGGACCCGTCGATTTTATATTTTTTCGGGGCATATTTTGCGAGAAAAAAAATTTTATACAGGGTGTCTCAAAAAAGATTTGCTAAACAAAATTTTTTTTTTTCAAATTGCAACCCAATTCTTTTATTGCATTTTTGGATTGCCCTTACAATTCTAAACATTTGTCACGTAGCATGTGCTATACCTAAGTCCAAGCGTTTTGCAGTTATTCGCATTCAAAATTTAAAAATTGAAAAAAGATCATGAAGAAAACGAAAAATAAAATAATTTTTATAACGTTTTATTATATCGAAAACAAAGATTCGTAAACTTAAAAATAATTTTATTTCAGCAAATGTTCGAAATGTCCTCCGTTAGTCAACTAACGCCCGAAATGGTTCGAAATGTGCAGCAGGAATTTGTAGATCGATTAGACTATTCTGTCTACAGCTATTGTAACAAAACGCTTGCACAGGTCGATTTTTATTTTCAATTACGCATCGTACGCTATTATTGGATGTACGAATGACGTCATCACTTTCGCGTACATGACGTCACTATTATTTTTTTAAATAGAACAACATGTTTTTCTCTACATTTTTAAATTCTACAACAATAGACGATTACAAAAATGTATAATACTTATTAGTCCAAATCATTGGTTTGTGAATTAGAGACGAATGTTGTATCAGAAATTTTTAGTTATAAAACTTTGATAGGTTTTCATTATAATGGTTTTGTCTTTTGTTTTTTTTTGACATGTTTAGTTTTTGTTTACAATGCTAATGTCAAACAATAAGTACTGAATTGTCAATTACCTATTTGTTAAAGTTCTCAATAATGGTACGTTTAAGCGAACAAGAATAATGTGTGGGTATGGTGACAAATAATAGCGTACGATGCGTAATTGAAAATAAAAATCGACCTGTGCAAGCGTTTTGTTACAATAGCTGTAGAGAGAATAGTCTAATCGATCTACAAATTCCTGCTGCACATTTCGAACCATTTCGGGCGTTAGTTGACTAACGGAGGACATTTCGAACATTTGCTGAAATAAAATTATTTTTAAGTTTACGAATCTTTGTTTTCGATATAATAAAACGTTATAAAAATTATTTTATTTTTCGTTTTCTTCATGATCTTTTTTCAATTTTTAAATTTTGAATGCGAATAACTGCAAAACGCTTGGACTTAGGTATAGCACATGCTACACGACAAATGTTTAGAATTGTAAGGGCAATCCAAAAATGCAATAAAAAAATTGGGTTGCAATTTGAAAAAAAAAATTTTGTTTAGCAAATCTTTTTTGAGACACCCTGTATAAAATTTTTTTTCTCGCAAAATATGCCCCGAAAAAATATAAAATCGACGGGTGCGAGCGATTTTTGAAAAAAGTTTACGCTGGCACGCGAAGTAGTTGGTCACACTATAAATAGGAATACTGCGCTTAAAGTGGTCGTCATACCAGTGTTTGTACAGTTTGTAACTGCAACGATGTTACACGTAGAGATCGTAGTAAAATCCAAAGCGATAAAATAAGTAAAGCTGATGTTGAAGAGCTACACAAACCAGCAAGAACAAAATTTTCCACGGAGTTGTGTGGTACTTAAAGGTTTCAATGATCTGTTTCTAGCGGATTTAGTGGAAATGGTACCTTATGCTCGGGTAAACAAAGGACTTCGATACACTTTAATAATAATAAGTGCATTTTCTAAGTATGTTTGAGCTTATCCCATCAAACACAAGAATGTTAAACTAGTCGCAGATGTAATTAATACAAATTTTGTCTGGTTTGCAAACGAAATTGTTCCAAAGATTTATGGT
Organism: Vesta saturnalis; assembly: GCA_036346205.1. NCBI lineage: Eukaryota > Metazoa > Arthropoda > Insecta > Coleoptera > Lampyridae > Vesta > Vesta saturnalis. The sequence continues at coordinate 440,753 of JARFJB010002173.1, read as the reverse complement.
CTTCTATTTATCGCTTCATACAACAAATACACTCTACACCATCTTCATGCAATTGAAAGTATTTCTAACAGACGTACTCCACCGCCATACTAGATTATCTCTTCACTAAACGTACCCCTTCCATACACATTTTAATGTTCAGCATCAAATTCTAATGATTGAAATTAACATATTAGTCTTTGCACTGCACCACCACAATCTACTCCTTTAGGCCACGATTCTCCATTATAACACATCCACATATTTACTAAACGTTATTATCATCCATATTCTTTATATGCTCGTTACCCCCACTTTTTTACTTTACAGCTTTGGCCACTTCTACATCAATATTCATTTTCTCTTTGGCAAATTCTGCAATTTCCATAACACATGCTACATTGACATCAAATATATATTGCAATGTAGCTATTAACCTATGCATGTCAACATCGGAAATTTCGCCTGCTGCATTTATTATTTCATTATAAAATGTAGAAAATTACATGATAGGTACTAGATCCAATCGGTAACTTACTATCTTAAGAAGTCTCCTTGTTCTATAGATTCCCATCCTAAATGGATTTCTGATCTTTCACAATCATAGATGCGTAAAACCTTCTTCTTGTTTATAGTTTCATACGATACAGTTTTCGAGCCAATATTTGTAGGTAGCCATGACCCTTGAGGTTAGTAGAAATAATTTGTAATTACCCCTTCATCGTCTATAAGTATACGCCATTCTTGCTTATCAAACACCACTCCATTACTCTTAGATCCACCAAGTTTCACGACTGGTCCAAAATTGAATTGGGGTGACGGATCGACACTGACATACTTCGATTTACTTTTATTTAAAAGATACTGTACATTGTTAATAAAAATGTCACGATATCCACTTGAATCTATAACACTCACAATCTTCGCCTTTTCTACCACTTGACGGAAAATGTTTTCCATTATATACGAAACTGGCTTCACATGTACTCTATCTGAATTTATATTCTACTTTCCCCTTTATTTTTACCGGCAAGGTTACCTATGTAACCTCGACAGTCATACTGCAAGGTATTACCGCGGCCTTGGCGGCCCTACCGTGTCAAGGTTTTCTTTCACTACATTGTTCTTCTGCTTCCACTCCACATATGCCTTTACAAGGTAACTTTTTTCCTTAAAAGTAGGGATAACTACACACATCTACCAACGTGAAATTTCCACGAGTTTCATTATGTCGGATACCCAGTAGGCAATGGGGAGTCTAGCGAGTGCTACCAACCATTATTACTATTTAATCTAAGTGCGTAGAGAATATGTGAACTAATACCTAACTGAGTTCAGTTTGAAAAACCGGGACTACTACCTACTACCACAACAGAAGCGCTAAGAAACATATATGAGGATGTGGAGTGGAATTCTGAATGGTTTGCCAACTTGGATAAACGAATTCGTTACGTCCATCATCACGCCTTCATTGATAATTTGGGCTATTATTCACACACATATGCCCGTCACACTCGTTATCATCTTGTTGGATATATGCATCTATGCTATGAATGCTACAAGGTATTGCAACCAAGTGACTACCGGATTATTCACCACCATACACATATGGATAGATGGGTCGCACTTTACCACATGTCACACCAAGAATACTGGTGATCATTGTGTAGAGCACTCCTAACAATGTTACACGAGGTATATAAGGACGATTCATGCATACTTTGCGGTGAAGTGTACTATCTGGACAATTAATATGTTTTGATAATGTATATATTGTATATAATAAATTATTTCCTGTTAGTAGATTACTTATTTCTACGGAGGGAACATGTGCCACGTGCACCAAACTTTTATTATCTTCAGTATTAGAATTGTTAGAACGCTTAATGTGTGGAATATTTAGGATGGGCGCCACACTGCACGTTCGCTCAATTATGTGCACCACGCAGGTGTAATGAAACAGAAGCGAAAAGGACATTTTGCATATGTACTACATCAAAATGTTTTATTCCTGAACCAAATCATGTATCTGAGTAATAAACTTATTACATTTGTATAACTAAAGCTGTCTTTGTATCAAACAATTACATTAACATATCATTTTTTTTGTGTTCAGTGAAAGCGTTGAAAATTTTGGTGTGGTATCAGACACTCGTAAATTTATTTGTGATGACCCTGCAGAAGTGAGATACATACGTGGTCTGAAGTACGTAGGTTGCGCATATCGCCTTGAGAATGTGAGACCTTGAAAAGTGTGAGACACGACACATCTTGATGTTGCGTAACTGCATCAGGTAGGTTGCGCAAATGGCCTTGAGACTGTGAAATCTATTGCGTAACTGCAGTAGGCAGGATGCGCAACTGGACTTCATAATGTATGACCTTGAAAAAGTGTGAGACACGAATCATGTTGCTATTGTGTAACCTTTGAAATGTATGACCTTTCGATTGTGGAAATGTGTGAGACACGAATAACGTCGATATTGCTCAATCTTCGACATGTGGGACCTTGAAAATGTATCGACCTTGCAAATGTGTGAACTTTGGATTGTATGCCCTTGACTTGGTGGGGCCTTGAAAATGTGTTGACCTTGGTACGGTGGTGCATGAGTAGGTACCAGAACTGTCCAAATCTACCTACTGGAATTAAAGATGCACAAGCAATAGTAATTTTAATGAGAGTGAGCGTATTATTTGTCGTTTAATTCTCCAGTCAACTGATTTAATATAATCACATAGAGAGAATTCCATGACGTAGAAATTCGCATTCGAATACCCACTAACGTTCCTGGTAAGAAGCGATGTCTAATTACAAATTTCCAATTTAATATGCACTACTACGTTAAAAAGAAATAGTTCTCTGTTTAATTCTTCTTTAAAAAGTATCGCTTGACCACAATGCTTTAATGAACATTAACGGACACCTTGTCATTCACTTATTATTCGATATTTAAAAGATGCTTGATTTAAAACTGATCTTAACCGTGCTTATTTTGTAATTAATATTCCTTAAGATTCTTTAACTTCTCATCTATCACATACGGGTGGCCCTAGATCGGATATTTTAGATAGTAGCGTGCCAACTTTCTCGGTTATAAATACCTTTATTAGAATTTTGGCCTTAGGTTGTTATGTGTATATGTAATTATATCATTTTGTTTATGTTATGCATTTTTCCTTTCAGTAATAAAATTTTTGTGCAATATATTGATGTCGCATTGTTAGCATCATGTCATTTGTGATACTGCGATACATTTTTGCTATACTTTGATGGTATTTAACTACATTCAGTTTTGTTTTGTGTGATAAAGCAGCATTTCCGTTTTCATAGCGTTAGAATACACCCTTTGTGTCGAGTTTACTCCCAGAAAAGGTATCTTATTATCTTTCGTTGATTTTTCATTCAATATATTAAATTTAAAAGGAAAATTCGTCTCGAACGTTGGGAATTTCCTAATCCCGTACATTAAAAAAATTTTCTAAGCCTAATTTCATATTGAACGTACAGCGTGAGGATTATATCAGTTAAATGTAAGACGGAAGGTGTTTTGAAGGTGGAAAAATTAAAGTCAATTAACACGTTCTGTTTTTGTTTTATTAAATCTGGAAGCAAAACGTTACTGTAGCCATTTTGGTCCGCTTGCCTGTATAGTAATACAAAACATGGATTACTTGCTTTGAGTCAATGATACTTTATTTTTACCTCTACGTTGCACTACCTTGTGCCATATCTTACCTTATCGTAAAGTTCTACGCATGCTACAGCTAACCAGCAGATATTTTAATTTAATAAATATACAAATAAATGCAGCTATTTAGCACGTTTACCTATGATATAAAGCACAAGTTTCTCCTTTATTGGTATATCAATTATTTGATTATAACGAGCTGCGCCTGAAATCTATGCATAGCTGGTTCATAGCTGTGAATGTATCTCTGGAATCCCTTAGGACCTGTTAATAAAGAAAGGAGCTCTCAACTTACATTAAGTGTTGTGGTTTGTCACCGATGAGTTTGACTGTGGTGCAAAATTACCTTTTTGTTGGTTGATATCACAGTAGCTTAACGATACTTCAAATTCCAGTTTTTATGTGACAAACTTAAAATATGGACTTTCAGTCGAAAACCTTTATTTGTTATGCGTTGGTTTAGATCTACATTTTATCTGTTATAAAACCAATTTTGACATGAGTAAACAGATCTCGCCACGCAGCTTTAAGACGAGGCCACGGCTAAGTTTAAAGCAAAGCAATTTCCTCTCCACCTACTTACTAATTTGTAACGTGTCTAACCTAACACGTCACATAAAAGAAGATGAGATAGATAATTTATTTTAATAAGGCAATAATAACTCCTATCTTGAGGAAGGTAGTACGGCTGCGAACTGAGTCAAACGATAGCTAATCGTAGAGCACTTTTTGGCGTTTTGGAGTGTTGATAACCGGTATAATCGGTATATGATTAGGTTAGTTGGAGAGCCAAAAGAAAATCGTATTAAGAGTGACAAGAAAAGCAAATCAGAATTGAGCGCCACAAGATTTTAGAGAATAGAAGGAAAAAGGGAAATTATTAATTCCGAGGAGAGGCCCTGTAAAGCTTATACCGGGGAGAAGAAACACGAGCAAATAAACAACGATTTCCTTAGTAATCGTAATTTATTGCATACTTCCAATCAATGGGCTAGATATGTTTAACGTTTTCCCCAAAAGACTAGACAAGTTATATTATTGATTATTATATTTACTATATTAAGAAAATTTGAATATTTAGTTTTCCCCAAGACTCGACGAGTTGCGCATACATACAGAGCATGCAATTTATCACAAATAGATTCCCAATAGTAAAATTAATTTTAGTATAATTATATTATCGTTTCACCGACGAAACTAAAATTTTGTATGTAAACACATACCAATAATTATATTGACAAGGGCAAGTCGCGATATTTTACTTTCAACGAAATAAGATTTAAAAATCGATTAATTATTTGAACAAAGTAATACCCCTTTCTGATTCGTTGAAGGATCTTTCAAAGTGTTAACCTGAAAAGGAAGATTCATATACAATCAGTAAATTTTTAATTTAGAAATGTTCCCATTCAACTTGCCTTTGTTTTACAAAATATAACTCTAATCCTAATCCTTAAATATAAGCAAAACTTAATTTACACATATTATTGGAGAAGCCTATTCGGTTCACATTTGACCCTAGTATAAATTTATATGTGAATGAATATCCAAACAATTTAAAATTTGGTCACATATAATCTGAGCATTGTCATCCACAGGTTAAAATTGTACTTAAATCTACACGACAGAATTTAAAAACATAGTATTCCACGCAAAAGTGTGACGTAATAACTTAGATTAGACAAAGAATATAACCGATATGAGAGAACAGTTTATTTTATGCCATTGCACAGTCGGTAGCGGTTTAGATAATAACTCCCTAAAATCACAAATTGACGTTGAACGATAACACAACTCTGGGTGCTTTGTCTGAAATTTCGGTTATACATAATCTAAATTAGATTACTATAATAACACAATCTAATAGCTAACGGTTTTAGCAAATTATATTAGTATGTCAGTAGTAAAGTATTTATGAAGGATGTACAAATGCTGATAATTATTATTACAACAAAATAACTATAGAAAACAGCTTCATCAATAGAAGTAAATAGTTCATTATAATGTTCGGTGGTATTATTAATTTAAATACGCTTTTTATTTTGTAGAAGCTAGTGTCGACCACTGCTGAAGGCAGCTTCCGAAATACGGCAGTTTACAAAATAAACGAGATAAAATTTATTAACACATGCGATGATGGGGTATTTTTACGTGTTTGACGAATAATTATACTTTCAGTCCTGTTGTGAATCAGCTTAGTCCTGGTTATTAAAGGTGAGAAGGTTTCGAGTCGTCACCATTAGCAAAACGCACAGCCCAACTCCATCATCGTAACCACCACTAACATAAAGCAGTTAGAGAGAGTAACCATATCTATCTTCCGCACAGCATAAAGTTAATTCCGGACAAACGAAACATCAACTGCAACAAGCAAGGACGCACACAAGAAACCGAAGTACGATAAGCCAAAATCAACGAGCAAATCAAAAAGAGCTAAAAATCGACAAGAAAGTAAAGCTCAAAATAAGGTAAGATGAATAATTGTATTTGATCAGACAACGTTGTTTTACCTTAGATTAAAGGCGACCTTTACGTGCTTTATTAACAAATATGGTTAATCTTTCACTGGTGAGAATAGCGATTTAGTAATTTATGGGATTTCGACACAAAAGATCGATTAGAAATTCCTAGCCAAATAATTACATTACAAGGTATAGCAATACTTTATATTCGAAATCTCCCTTGTAGAAATGATGATGACACCGATTAAGCAAGAAAAAAAAGATAATTTTCTAAAAACGCTTGACGTTTCACCAAAATAGCTGCTCAACAAGCACAAAATTCTTCTTATCAGTACCCACGGTTACCAAATTTTTGTTAAAATTTAATTTGTAAGAATAAAGACTTCTGTGATTAAAACTTGTTATTTAGTTATTACACGTACTGCCCTCGTGCGGAAGTAACAAATACCTTTAAGTAATCGGGTTTGAAACCAACAACAAAATCCTACAAGTCCTCTAGGCGGCACTACCATGTCAGTTCAAACTATTGAATATAAATTGTAATACAGCAACTACAGAAACTTATGAAACTTATACTATTGAAACAGGAATCAAGTAAAGCAGTAAATGTAAGTCTTTAATTTTCCCATCCAATGGTAATTTTTAATACAGCGACTATCAAAAATGATAAAATCGATACGAATGAATCAAATGTCGATTTTTGCACCTTACAAGTTATTGACTTCCATCTCTATTAAGCCAGTATATGCATGAAAAAAGAAAAGGCCGTACTTCAGCTTTCATGGGACTGAAAATCCGATAATTTAGACCAACTTTACATTTTCTAAGTTACTTAATGTAAGCTGAAGTAGCGTAAAGTCCATTCCTTACATCTGATATTAAGTTACTTATAAAATAATTTTACAACAGTTGGATGTTATTAAATTAGCAGAAAACAAAATGTGTATCTGACTGAAGGAAAGATCAGGTCAGGTCTTCTGTAAGGTGCAGTATCAGAAATACCACACTATGCCGTACTACACACACGCACACACATCACCATCAAAATTAATCTTTCAACAAACATATACAAATGTGTTCAAAATATTCTTATTTTTACTAAAACTAAAACAATGTAGCTAACATGATTATCAATTCTACCATTTGATTTTGATGAATACTAGCATAAATAGTTAAACACACTGCTTCCAAAACCTGAAGATCCTAACGCAAAAGGTGCTTTGCATGCTGTTGCCAAATAATACTGTCCTGGTACCGCACTTGGTGTAAGACCCTCTCCTACCACAATAGGAGCGACTGTTGGACAGGAATTTGTTGAAAAACCGGTACAAGTACATGGTACTGCAAGAAAGTTATTAGATCGCACACTTTCGATCATATACGCTGCAGAACGTACATGATTGCAAAAAACTGCAAAGCAAACATAATTTATTATACTACTTTGTTGTGAACAATATACTTACTGTACGGCAAAGAAGATGATGGAGGAATTGGTACACCCGGTGTACCGGGACAACCCGGTTGTATTACAGCGCAGAGTGGCAGATAATTAAAGTATACGTCAATAGTTCCGTATCGATAAGTAATACCAAACGTGCTTGTATGAAAAGTCTGCACAATATCTGCGTCTGTTGCGTCTAAACGTTCGTTAGAAGGTTTTGATTCAAAACTTGGTGCTGTTGCATCTAAACCAATAATTTGTGGTAACTTTGGGCCTCCTGATTGTGTTTGGTACCCTTGTCCCGCAAATCCCGCTACGTGTGCTCCTAATGAAAATCCAATTACTTTTAGTTTCCTGATATCAATTGTTCCATTTTGATTTAGTTGATGAAGATATTGTCCAACGTATGCACCAACATCAGGGACTTCAGCTGCTGATGGATAGTAAAAGGGATCATTCGAATCAGAGGACCAATCAAATGTAATTACGTTATGTGGTGCTAGTAGTAGATATTCATCTTTTAGTTGTAAAATCCAGGGTTGCCTGGAACTCTGTAACCAACCATGGATTATTAGAACTGATGGTAAAGATGGGCTTGCTTGATTCAAATCAGGTGTTCCATCTGATGTAGTTCCACGTGTGTACAGTTGAAACGTCCAATTAGGATTGGGTTGGAGTTCAACAAAACCTATAACAGGTACAGTACATTAAAAAATTTATATCAAAATCGGAAAACAGTGTACATTTATAACACTATTTAAGAATAGAATATTCTATAGCGACTAAGAAAGGGGGTATTATTTTTAAGCTAGTGTTATAGTTCCACGAGCGTAGAATTCACATTATTTACGAGCCATATACATTAGTTTACACTACTACGACAAATTGAAATACTCTACAAAATCTTAACTATATTCACAGGTCAAGTGCATCAACGGAATGAAACACATGCGTTAGTCGCATTATCAAAACAGGAGTGCAGCAGGACCGTATTAAGGTAAGTAGTAATCATCTAACCGGATTTAATATGTTTTTTAATATAAGTAAAGCGTTAGTTCGTTATTTATGTAATTTCACAATAAAAAAGCAGATATTATTATAATTAGCTAATTTAATGTTTTAATTCAATTAAAGAGTTTAAAATAATAATTACATTATTCATAACAATTAACGAATGAGTAATTTTAAAAATTTTGGCTAGTGTAAAACGGGTTTTATAAAGTGAACCCAGTAGGGATGTCCTAGCAAATTGCTAAGGTGTCCCTACTTAGTCCAGTCATTTTAGCTTAGAAAAGGGCGTCGGTGCAAAAAAATGTGGCAGTAATTTTTTTGTTTTAATCGCTTCATTTGTTGTTATAAACAAAATAGAGAGCGATAGCGGCCAGGCTCAAAAAATTATTCAAGGTCAAAGGTCACAAAAATCAGTTTTTTGCAAAAATCTCGTATTCTGTGGCTCGGAGGTCAATTCAGGTAGTTAGAGGAAAGAAATTTCATAAAATTATCTACAAAATTAGTTTTATTCATTTTTCACGTACGACGAACCGGTTTAACATAAACAAGCGATAAAGTTTCATTTTGACGCGTGAAGACACCTTAAGAGTCCCCATGTTGCCAATGACAAGCAAGCTTAAATAGCAGCTGTATCGCATTCTATTGTAGTCTGCGGACCGTTATTTTATACCTGCGAGCGTCAGTATATAGCTGCACTGAGCGTTGGTTTTCAGTGAGTTAAAATATTCGTGGACCAAGGTGTGTCGATATTTTTTAAAACGTACAAATTGCTCTCAACAACTTATATTTGAGAATGGAGTGAAAATTATATTGGCAATGTCGGAAACATCTCTTGATAATTACCGGTATTTAAGGTTTGCATACTTGACAAGATTCAATACTGCTGTAAAATTACTATCGCTTCCACCTACAGCTGCAACAGCTCAACAACATTTCTATCGTGTATATTACCAGGTCCAAACATGGCTGGGAAGAGGCATAGATCCACAACAGTGGGGCCGGATCTTTAATAACATTTGTTTAGAGCCCATTACAATATTGTTACCATTTGCGCCATTCTTAATACCATTTTTGCAAATCGTGGATGTAGAAAAATTGGTTTATCTTGCTCTATTGTATGCGGCAACTGTCATGGACAATCATGTCTCAATGCAATGCCTGAAGCTTCTGCTGTGGTTGTTACGATAATGTTTCTACTGAGAGTGATATTGATCTTTTCTAACCAAGATACAAACCTCCTAGAACCTGACAATATGAAGACGAGGATGAAGCGTAGTTTTTTTTACACCCAACATGAACTAGGCCTACTGGGGAGACATGTAAAAAAAAATGAGTAGGACCAATTTTGTAGATAATTTCATCAACTTTCTTTTTCGAAACCACCTCAATTGACCTTCGAGCCAAAGAAACCGAGTTTTTTTGGAAAAAAAAAACTGATACTGATTTTTGTGACCATTGAGCTTGAATAATTTTTTAATCCGGGCCGCTAAATTAAAAACATTCAATATATTGTAATGCTGTGCTTATAATCCGTTGGCTTATCATTCTACGCACAGTGGAACGTAAAACAGAATAATCTTCTCAGCGAATAATATTGGTTTTGCGAAAATTTTTAAGTTGTACAGCATTTAGTAATTTATTCTGTTCACATTCAACGTTGTTGGCGAAATACGTTCACAGCAATTTAGAACTTGTCACTGAAGGTACGGAAGTAAATGACCGGAAGTCCCAATTGAAGCTCCTGCAATAAGACACAGATGAAACCAAAGCAGAGAAGTTATAAAAGCCAACCCATCATAACGGGTAATGACTAAGCACTCACCAATATTGATGTAAGAGACAAGGATTGTTTTGCCTACCCTGACAAGGGAATAGAGTGAAGGTTATGTTATGCTCTTGCAATATTGTTGTTAACAAAATACAACAAACAAAATACACCCACGTACCACACAAAAATCAAAAACAGCGAACGCGTTCCAATAACCAGGTCATCAGCAGCAGTAGACCTCCGATGACAGCTTAGGTATTGAGACTCCTTCGGTGTATTCTATTTTTGTGTCGTATGGGGATGAATTTTGTTTGTTAATTTTGAATATCAAAACGGCGGGAAAATATACTCAAAACCTTCCCATAAAACCTTTGTCATTGTTAATAAGAATGATTTACAATAAAGCTGCAAATTCTGATATGTCATCATTCATCAATATTTAAGAGGTATAAAACGCTTAAAAGGTTAGTTTGTTTTTTTTTTTTTATGATTGTGGACCTGAACAGGCTAAATAAGGCCTATCGTGCTAAAGCACTCAGGAACACTTAGGAGGATGGATAGAGGGATAATCAATTGCCAATAGATGCCTATGAACAGCTACCTTAAATTTTCTCATATCATAAGTGAGAGGAAAACAGGAACTAGGGAGATCATTCCAGAGTTTAGAAGCCGTGTAGAAAAATGTGAATTGCGCCCGTTTGGTACGACAAGTGGAGATTTGTACTGCATACTGATGATGTGATTGAGCGAACCGAGTGTTTCTCGCAAAGATAGCCGGAGATGGTATCAAAGAATGTAATTCACCAGCACAATAGCCGTTGTAATAACGATAATACAAAGAAAGAACTGAAACCATCCTTCTATGCTCAAGGGACTGTATGTGAGAAGTTAAAGACGGGTCATTTATAAGCCTAATCGCTCTCTTTTGAATACGATCAACGATATCGAGAGCGTATTGGGGAGCACTAACCCAAAGGTCAGAATTATATTCCAGATGAGGCCGAATTTGGGCCTTATACAGCAAAAGGAGTTGTCGAGAGGTAAAGTACTGCTTAGATCTGTACAAAAGCCTATTTTACGAGCAGCTGTTTTGGTAGCTGACAGAAGATGGTCAACCCATGAGAGATTTGAAGATACAGTCATACCCAACAGAGTAATAGAGTCTGAAAACTTAAGAACTGAGCCATTCATACTTACAACAGGAAATGATCGATCTTTTTGGCGGACATAAGGCAACACTGAGTTTTGTTAGCATTAAATTTAACTAGATTATTGCTTCCCCATTCGAGAATACGTTGAATGTCTTTGTTGATTGAATTTGCCATTTCAGCTTTAATTTCTTGATTTGACGTAGAAGGTGGATTATCATTATGAGTAGACTGAGATGAACTACAGTGAAGAGCGCTATCGTCAGCAAAGCAATTGATGGGGTTAGTTGTTGAAGAAATAAGGTCGTTTATGTACAGCAGAAAAAGTGTAGGCGCTATAACGGATCCCTGTGGTACGCCCGCGTTAATGCTAACTTCTTTTGAAAAAAGCCATCAACTACGACACGTATTCGTCTTTTATCAAGGAAACTAGAAACCCAGTTGATGAGCGATCATTTAACCCAAACGAGGTGAGTTTGGCAAGTAAACACTTATGCCAAACTTGGTCAAATGCCTTTGAGATATCTAAAGCGACTACAACTGTTTCACCGGACTGCTCTACTGTATTGTTCCAAACTTGGGTCACATATGAAAGAAGATCGCCTGTTGAACGACTTTGCCTAAACCCATATTGGTGGTCACTAAGGAGTTTGTTAGTTTCAAGGAACGTGAGCAGTTGCTGATTGATGGCTTTTTCCATGATTTTAGACAAAATGGAAGTGATGGCAATTGGTCTGTAATTTGAGGGATCGGTCTTATCACCTTTTTGGGAATAGGTTGAACATTTGCTAACTTCCATGATGAAGGAATTCCCAGAAGATATAGAGATCGTATAGAGCTTAGATAGGACTGGTACTAGTTCGGGGAACATTTCTTTAAGACAATAGCTGGGATACCGTCTGGGCCAGTCGCCTCATTGAGATCAAGCCTACTGATGATCGATTCCAAGAGCTTGTACCGAAAATGAATTGGTTTCAAACGTATGAAGAAGAGTTGACTAGGGGCACATCTTTTCCAGAATCATTGAGACACGAGTTTGATGCAAACAAATCCACAAAAACGTTGGCTTTGTCTAGAGAATCAGCAACTACCGATCCGTCAATAGATGTCAGGGGGGGAAATGAAGATGTTCGAAAGTTTTTACTAATGGCATTAGCTAAAGACCAAAATTTACGACTGCCTAAAGGAGATGTAGCTAGTTCATTGCATTTTCGTTGTTCGAACAACTTTTTAGTTTTAGTGATGACACTTTTGCAGATATTTCTAGCACCAACGTATTCTACATGACTGTCAACCGATTTATTAGATTTCCATTTAATGTAACATTTATTTTTTAAAGATATTGCATCAGAACAAGCCTTATTGAACCAGGGTTGGGAACGTGAATGACCTACACGGTACTGTTTTTCGGAATGTATAACTCCATTCCCATGAGGATGACTTCAGATACTGAAAGAGCGATGTCCGAAGAAGAGGACGACTTAAAACAATATTCACGCCATGGAAAGGTTGCAAAGAAATCCCGTAAATCACTCCATCGAGCTGACTTAAAACACCACAAGGTTCTATCGGTTTTGCGAACAACAGTGGAATTAGGTACAGTAGAAATGATTTTTATTAGACAATGGTCGGAAAGACCTAAAGGCGAAAGAACGGAAGTTTTATAAACAAGAGGGTTTGATGTAAGAAAGAGATCTAGAAGATGTGGAGTATGGTTAGGGTTATCAGGGATTCTTGTGGGTTCAGAAATCATTTGTGTGAGATCACATGAAATAGCAAATGTTTCTGCACTATGACCAGCGGATTTGTAGTAGATGAATTTGAAGCCAATTAGAGTTATGAACATTGAAATCGCCTACAATTGAGATATCGCAAGATGGAAACTGAGACAGGAGATAGTCAACTTTCTACTAAGGTAATCGAAGAAGTCTTGAAAGTTGCTGTCATTAGGAGACCTATAAATGCAACAGTAGAATTTCACAAAATTAGGACCAGAATGTTTAAACCAAATCACGTCAAAATTTTTATTTTCTAAGGAAGAAACCCTCTTGCAAGCAATTCTGTCCTTGATGTAGGCACATACGCCTCCTTTATATCGAAAGTTAGAGTGAAGATGGTATTGAGGAAATTGCAAGTCGGGTGACTCGGAGCTTTCCGAGGAGACTTGTGTTTCAGATAGAAACAATATATCAGGTTGTAATTGTTCAAGATGTTGGTGAATAGCATTAAGATTAGACCTGATACCGCGGATGTTGCAGTAGTGAATCAGAAAGTTGATACTTTCGATGACCGAGGTCGCTTGGGCCCTGCCCTCCCGGACATCCGAATGGGGCAGGATTTTACATCCGGAATTTATAACCCTAGAAACCACAGCCATCTTATTTTTTAATTTGGGACTTTTAATCCGATAGGAAGACAGTGAGGGCGAGAAGGAAGAATAAGGATGAGAATAGATTGAGGATGATGGAAAAGGTAACCGGCAGCCCTTACCGAGCTCAGAAAATCGGAGACCCAATATTAAGGAGCCCATGGTAAGGGTGGTGGTACCTCCCCGGCTGGCATGGAGTATACATGCCTACCACCTAACATTTTACTCTATTAGAAGCCCGCTGATGACAATATCATCTGTCAAACCTTGTAAATTTAGTAGGTTAGCAAAATCATTAATAGTAATAATAGAGATTCCATGTGATTATATTTATATATACAGGATGGTCCTTTTAAAGTGTTACAAAGCGATATTGAGAAAATGGCTGAATGAAAATAAATGAAATATCTAGGGATACAGTGGGTCGTTACTTTTTGACAGAGTAAATAATGTTTTAACCCTTTCCACTATTTAGGGGGGTAACTTTTAAATGTTAAATGGAAAGGTGCAGTTTTCTTTCCAGATTCGCAATCTCCAGAAAAAAACTACGTTATAATCAATGAATAATTTAATGCCAATGTCAATGTCACTACGCTAAATTTAAGAAAATTAAAAATAAAATCAACTAAAGAAAAAACTGATATTAGGTCAATTATTTTATTATAATAGGTGTTCAAAATGACGACCATTTTGTTCTAAACATTTATCAACCCTCTTTCGAAAAGAATTCCGCACTCTGAATAACATATCTGGGGTGATTTCACGAACTACACGTGTAATCCTTTCTCTCATGTCTTCGGCTGTAGTTGGAGCAGTCACCATGACTTTTTCTTTGACGAAACCCCACAAGAAAAAATCAAGAGGGGTTAAGTCTGGCGATCTTGCAGGCCAATTTACTGGTTCCCCACGACCAATCCATCTGTTAGGGTAAGTGTCTTTCAATATAGCACGTGCTTCTCGACAGAAATGTGGTGGTGCGCCGTCTTGCTGGAACCAAATTGCTTCACGTTGTTGCTCTGGAATATTTGGCATCAATCTTTGCAAGTCATTTCGAAGGAAATCGCAGTATCGCTGTCCATTAAAATTACCATCGAAAAAATGAGGTCCAATAACAACATCGCCAAATATCCCACACCAGGTATTTAACGACCAAGGGTGTTGATTAGCGACTGTTCGCATCCAGTGTGGATTTTCTTGAGCCCAATAATCTATGTATTATAATAAAATAATGTACCTAATATCAGTTTTTTCTTTAGTTGATTTTATTTTTAATTTTGTTAAATTTAGCGTAGTGACATTGACATTGGCATTAAATTATTCATTGATTATAACGTAGTTTTTTCTGAAGACTAGGAATCTGGAAATAAACTGCACCTTTCCATTTAACATTTAAAAGTTACCTCCACCCTAAAAGTGAAAAGGTTAAAACATTACTTACTCTGTCAAAAGTGTCAACGACCCATTGTATCCCTAGATATTTCATTTATTTTCATTCGGCCATTTTCTCAATATCGTTATCACTTTAAAAGGCCACTGTATATATATATATATATATATATATATATATATATATATATATATATATATATATATATATATATATATATATATAATATATAAATTATAGCCTAAGGTTCAAGAAAATATATTAATATAATAATCATTTAACTAAAGCTAATTGCTAGTCCAAAAGAATTGATAATAACCGATACTGCAGGGTGTCAAAGTTGACAAAAAATCAGGCATTTCAAATTCATTATCTTTCGACTTCGCTTTGAGCTAATTTTATAAAATTTCTTATATGGTGGTTTCTTGGGATGAGAAATTCAAATGTATCATGGATTCGGTGCATTTCGTAGAGGGCGCTACAAGCGACTATTAGAACATGTTTAAACCGCTACAACTTTTTTGTGCTAGACTGTAGACCCTTGTATTATGGAATAATAGTTTTCTCTGCCCTTTGTGTTTAAAAAAGTTATACCTTCTGGATATAGCTAAGAGCACCAGTTTCCAAGAAAAACGCATCTAAAGCTCATGATGTATGCAAATTATCCAAAAGTATCAAAATAACCTATTTGACTATCCTTTTTTGGAAATTTTATAAAATTAGCTCAAAGCAGTCGAATGATATGACAGAAAATTTGATTATTTCTTTCAACTTTGACACCCTGCAGCTTCGTTATTATCAACCTTTGGACTAAGGCAAGTTTAGTTAAATCGGCTTATTTTCACGTAAGTAATCTTCATTATCCTTTTGGCAATGCAATTTAGGTACACGGTACAATATATATATATATATATATATATATATATATATATATATATATATATATATATATATATATATATATATATATATATATATATATATATATATATATATATATATATATAATCGCATTTATAGTTGAGTGTGTATATCCGAAGGCGGCGCTTCAGTCTGAATTTATAAGTAAAGCTACCAAGAGGCACACGATACGTTATACCAACATCCGAGTGTACCACGTGTGTTGCAAGGTCAACCAGATGCGGTTATTTTCAGTCCCCATTTATTATGCTGTTACTACCTGCTTATATTCTTTGTACTACATTATTAGAAACAGTCTTTGGTTGAAAAAAATTCCTTTAACATTTGTAATTTTGTCTTCTATTCCGGAATTACGTAAATTAATATATTTTTCGCACGATACAGATCTGGTTACGGTTAAAAGCAATAAATAATATTAGATAAATATAGAAGGAGTATACTACTTACACTAAAGTCACAGATTGCTTCTGTGAAAAAGTTATTTTTTGTAAATTGGAATTGATTTTTGATATAAGCCCTTCGTACAATCCGCTAAGTATCGAATTAACTCGATTAACTTTATTGATTAAATTAAAATTGTGTAAACTACTTGTATCGCGTAACGGGTTAAAATAAACTAAAGATTATGTACAAAAGCCTCTATCATTGCATAAAAAATGTAGAAACATTATCGTTTATTTTTATTTTTTTTATGATTGTGGAACGAAACAGGCTAAATTTGGCCTATCGTTCGTGCTAAAGCACTCAGGAACACTTAGGAGGATGGATAAAGGGATAACGAAATGCCAATAGATGCCTATGAACAGCTACCTTAAATTTTCTCATATCATAAGTGAGAGGAAAACAGGAACTAGGGAGATCATTCCAGAGTTTAGAAGCCGTGTAGAAAAATGTGGATTACGCCTGTTTGGTACAACAAGTGGGGATTTGTACTGCATACTGATGATGTGAATGAGCGAACCGAGTGTTTCTCGCAAAGATAGCCCGAGATGGTATCAAAGAATATAATTCAGCAGCACAATAGCCGTTGTAATAACGATAATACAAAGAAAGAACTGAAACCATCCTTCTATGCTCAAGGGACTGTATGTGAGAAGATAGGGACGGGTCATTTATAAGCCTAATCGCTCTCTTTTGTATACGATCAACGATATCGAGAGCGTATTGGGGAGCACTAACCTGCTGTCGAGAGGTAAAGTACTGCATAGATCTGTACAAAAAGCCTATTTTACGAGCAGCTGTTTTGGTATCTGACAGAAGATGGTCAACCCAAGAGAGATTTGATGATACAGCCATACCCAACAGACTAATAGGGTCTGGGAACTGAGCCATTCATGCTACGACACGTACTCGTCTTTTATCAAGGAAACTAGAAACCCAGTTGACCACCGGACTGCTCTACTGTATTGTTCCAAACCTGGGTCACATATGAAAGACCTGTTGAACGACTTTGCCTAAACCCATATTGGAGGTCACTAAGGAGTTTGTTAGTTTCAAGGAAAGTGAGCAGTTGCTGATTGATGGTTTATTCCATGATTTTAGACAAAATGGAAGTGACGGCAATTGGTCGGTAGTTTGAGCGATCGGTCTTATCGCCTTTTTTGGGAATAGGTTGAATATTCGCTAACTTCCATGATGAAGGGAATTCCCCAGAAGACATAGAGATCGTATAGAGCTTAGATAGGACTGGTACTAGTTCGGGGGAACATTTCTTTAATGCAATAGCTGGGATACCGTCTGGGCCAGCCGCCTTATTGAGATCAACCCTACTGATGATCGATTCCAAGATATTGTACCGAAAATGAATTGGTTTCATAGCGTAAGAAGAAGAGATGATTAGGGGCACATATTTTCCAGAATCATTGAGACACGAGTTTGATGCAAACAAATCCACAAAAACATTGGCTTTGTCTACAGAATCAGCAACTACCGATCCGTCAATAGATGTCAGGGGGGGAAATGAAGATGTTCCAAACTTTTTACTAATGGCTCTAGCTAAAGACCAAAATTTACGACTGCCTAAATGAGATGTAGCTAGTTCATTGCATTTTCGTTGTTCGAACAACTTTTTAATTTTTTGATGACACTTTTGCAAATATTTCTAGCACCAACGTATTCTACATGACTGTCGACCGATTTATTAGATTTCCATTTAATGTAATATTTATTTTTTAAAGATATTGCATCAGAACAAGCCTTATTGAACCATGGTTTGGAACGGGAATGACCTATACGGTACTGTTTTTAGGGAATGTATAACTCCATTCCCATGAGGATGACTTCAAATACAGAAAGAGTGATGTCCGAAGAAGAGGACGACTTAAAACAATATTCACGCCGTGGAAAGGTTGCAAAGAAATCCCGTAAATCACTCCATCGAGCTGACTTAAAACACCACAAGGTTCTATCGGTTTTGCGAACAACAGTGGAATTAGGTACTGTAGAAATGATTTCTATTAGACAATGGTCGGAAAGACCTAAAGGAGAAAGAACGGAAGTTTTATATACAAGAGGGTTTGATGTAAGAAAGGATCTAGAAGTTGTGGAGTATGGTTAGGGTTATCAGGGATTCATGTGGGTTCAGAAATCATTTGTGTGAGATCACATGAAATAGCAAATGTTTCTGCACTATGACCAGCAGGATTTGTAGTAGATGAATACTAAAGCCAATTAGAGTTATGAACATTGAAATCCCCTACAATTGAGATATCGCAAGATGGAAACTGAGACAGGAGATAGTCAACTTTCATACTAAGGTAATCGAAGAAGTCTTGAAAGTTACTGTCATTAGGAGACCTATAAATGCAACAGTAGAATTTCACAAAATTAGGACCAGAATGTTTAAACCAAATCACGTCAAAATTTTTATTTTCTAAGGAAGACACCCTCTTGCAAGAAATTCTGTCCTTGATGTAGGCACATACGCCTACTTTATATCTAAAGTTAGAGTGAAGGTGGTATTGAGGAAATTGTAAGGCGGGTGACTCGGAGCTTTCAGAGGAGACTTGTGTTTCAGACAGAAACAAAATATCAGGTTGTAATTGTTCAAGATGTTGGTGAATAGCATTAAGATTAGACCTGATACTGCGGATGTAGCAGTAGTGAATCAGAAAGTTGATACTTTCGATGACCGAGGTCGCTTGGGCCCTGCCCTCCAGGACATCCGAGTGGGGCAGGATTTTACGTCCTGGATTTATTACCATAGAAACCACAGCCATCTTATTTTTTAATTTGGGACTTTTAATCCGATAGGAAGACAGTGAGGGCGAGAAGGAAGGAGAAGAAGGATGATAACAAATTAAGGATGAAGGAAAATGTAACATGCAGCCCTTACCGAGCTCAGGAAATCCGATACCCAATATTAAGGAGCCCATGGTAAGGGTGGTGGTACTTCCCCGGCTAGCATGGAATATACATGCCTACCACCTATTGAATTTACCCATTCTACAGGTTTTGAGCTAACTTATGGCAAGAATATGGTGTAAAAGTTTTATCAGCATTCAGAAACTTAAAACAGCTGTTTCCTACTCCATTAAGTATAAACCGTCAACCTTCTTTTATAACCAGTTACAAAGTATAGTTTGAAACAGCTCTGTAACATTCGCTGATGAAAGGTAGAGAATTCTTAATTTTTGATAACAGTATTCGGCTATATTTGACTAGGGAACTGCATCCTTAAACTTAGTTAGTACATTCAGCACCAAATTAAAACAAACGATAATACTCCAATCTACAGCTAATCATAAAGCAAAGATGTCGTGTAATTTTTGACCGTCGCAAAATTAAAAAAACAAGTAATAAGTAGCAAGCATCTTCTTCCAAATGTTAAAGTTTATTAAACAACCTAAGAAATTCGTTTAATTGACTCGGAATCTTCATTGTACTTACTCAAAGCCATAAAAATTCCAATCGCTCTGTAATGAAGCAGTTTAAACTTAGTAATTCTGTTGCGGCGATACAAACTGATTCGAAATTAGTTAATCAATTATATCACAGGTCAAAATTGAAAACCTTTTAAGATAGGTAAATCGTGACGGTAAAACTATTGTAAATCTTAATAGTGAATTATTTTATATCACGATTTAGTTGTAAACCATAAACACGTCTTCAGTCAATTTAAATTGGCATTCCTGTATAATCGTATAATTTGTGGATGAAATTTTGTGCAACCACAGGACCATTCGTAACATCTGGTCCTAAAAAAAAGTTACTATTTCCCGTTTTCGCTGTTTGATTACCTTGAACTGTTTGTACGCGCCACGGATTTATGGTTTCGTAAGGTTAGGTATCTTTAAATTTTTGTAATGCTTGTGTAACGTGTGATCGTTCCTTTATGGTTCGACTGATAAGGCCCACAAACTATATTGTCGCTACTCTACTGTGCACTTAATTAGCCTCGCGATAATCAAATGCATCTATTAAATTCTTTGTATAATTATCTCTTGAATAATTAATTCTTGACATATTTATTAACCTGTTGCAATGTTGCAACAAATTACTAGTTGATTTCGATTTGCAGTGAAAGCTTGTTCTTATATAATATTATTATTTTATGGGGTTTTAAATATTAATGTAAACTGTACTAGTAGATATACGAGGCCGATCCTAACCCTGTTTTGTCACTAGAAAAGTAACTGGATTTAAAAAAAGTCACTAGAAAAGTTACTAGATGAGTTTCTCAAGGTCAAGGTTATTGAAGCTCTCGTACAGATTGTCCACATCGAAGGTTTTAAGGTCATCACATTCGGTGCGTCCGAGTGCGACGTTTTTCAAAGTCAATGTCATCCGTACACATTGTCTGCATCGGAGTATATTCCTCAAGGTCAAGTTCATGGTACAGATTGTGACCTTGAAATTTAAATGGTATTGCGCAAAGTTGCTGTTCAACCTTAAAGAACGCCAATACAGGTATAATTTAAACCTTGACCTACCTTTTAGGGTAGACAACCTTGAAAATTGATATCAATACATTCTGATTCAGTTTAACCATTGACTTAGATAGCAATTTGTTTGAATTGTAACAACTTCTAGACATAACCCTGACTCAACCGAATTCCAAGAATTGCTTGGTGACCTTGAAATTTCTGGATGACCATAAAAAGGTCAATAAACTTTGATTCCAAGAATTTTTGGTTGCGTGACTTAATTCTTTCCGATGACTTTGAAAAGGCAATGAACTGACGACGGCGCATGGCCTTGAGACATTATTAGCATAGACCTTGAAAATTATAGGAATACACCTGCAGGTAACCTTGAAATTTCATTTTCACTAATTGTAATAACTTCTAAGAATTAACACCTTGATTCAATAAAGAATTGCCGGAAACAAATAGCTCTTTCCCTAAACAGATATCTGTTTACCCTAAATAGATGGCTCTGATCTTATCCGACATTCTCGTGACCTTGGACAATATACTAACAGCATCCTTGTATATATCAATTGTTGTCTGTGAACGCTCGTGACTTTGAGGAATGTACGTTGGTGCACGCAACGTGTATGTGAGCTTCCATGACCTTGACCTTGAAAAACCTTGTACTTTGACGTAATTTGTAGGTGACCTGCAATGACCTTGAAAAACTACATGTAATGTGATGACCTTGAAAAACCAATCTAGTGACTTTTTCAAATCCTTTACTGTGGGTTGGGTTTCCATTCTTTCTTCTTCTTCTGCTATTATTTTAGGTTTCTTTAGGTTCCGTGTATACCACGCGTTATTTGTCTATTGGATTGACTGGGGCGAAGACAACCTACGTACCCAAATCACCTTATCCTTATCCGCTTTGGTTCCCTAACCGTAGTAATAAACCTTTTTGTTTCTCCTGTTTTTATTTTTTATGTTTTGGAAGTATTACCGCTTCACGATATGCTCTCCTTTTATTTGTGTTTTTTTTCCTTATTTTCCTAAGTACCGGTCGAATGCCGAGGGACTCACGTGGGAGTTTGGAGTCAGGTTGTTCTTTCCTGGCGTGTGTGAAGTGAGCGCTTGGTAGCTATGTCTGGTTGTTTGGGTTGGGTAATGGCTTAGGGTTGCTTTCTTTCTCGCAGGGGTTTTGGGTTTTTACTGTTTATATATATATTGTGGTTGGGTGAGTACTTGGGGTTGGGAATTTATGGATTTTAGGGCTTCTGTGTGGGTCCAGAGTGTACTAATCTCACACTTCTTTCTTCCTTTTTTCCTTTCTTTTACACAGTTCCTCTATCGAGGTCTCCATCTTGCTAGGGGATTTGTTACGTGTTAAATTGGAAAACGTTTCTTTTTGATAACGTTCGTCATTTTGTCAAATTTACTTACTAAAAATAGCAATTTATTCTTAGGTTGAATGCTTCAAATTCACTATTTCGCAAATTTTTACGCATCCCTAATTGCATTTAAATTAATGTATGTAACTTTCGTACACATCTCTTATTTAGTTAAAATAAGTCAAATTTAATACCTACAGCGACATCTCTGAGATTTCGGATCATTTAATATAAAGCAGTTAAAAAGAAACCTGGGATTTATTAGGGTCATATAATAAATATACATGTAATAAATACATATTTTCTACACATTTTAACTTTTGGCAACAATGACTACATACAAATTTTGTAAAATTGATTTTAAGGCGTTGGTCAATTTTTCTTTCTTCCTTTTTAAGAACGCCTTTGATGGTGGATGTTGAGTTTCGAGAGAATTTTTCGTTTCTGGTTCTGGATGCTGAAGCATCATTTTTTTGGAAAATTCTCACTTAAAGTAATACTTTGTTAAGTAAAAGTATTACTAACGCTTTTAAAGGGCGGATATAATTAAAATTATTCATTCGTCCACATCTTCGGTAAGTGGCACATGTTTTGATAACCTCATGGTAATTAAAATTGTTTTCAGGTTTTCGAATATAAAAGCATTCAATACTAATTCTTCACATATAAAGACACTTCAATGGATATTACGTTGAATGTTCACTACCGGCTGGTTTGTCACCTGTAAGAGGTATGAACGGTCATAATTAATTAAACATCATACTTTCTTTCTTTTAGCATCTCCGTACTACCTACATTTCTAACGGTATTCCTTCTTAAACTTTCGGCTCATATTTTACTGTTACGTTACATACAAAGTACATGATTATCGCTGGAAGGCGTAAGAGCCTTGCTGACATCCATGACCATATACGTGAAGGCTGCTAGATCATTTGAACAGTACCCGAAATTTGCAAGATCAAATAAGTAAAAGTTTCAACAATAAAGGTCAGATCTTTTTTTTCTTTATCAACTGGTTACACGATTGTGTTTCTAAATTTCAAATACACGTAGAAAGTTCTAGGCGAATCTCTACAATGAAAATAAGTGTACGGATATTAATTTTGTACTTAAATAATTGACAATTGTTACCTTTTAGTTAAATTTCTATATGTAAGGTGCTTCCAGCAGTTCACTTTCACAAAATTATTTTATCTAAAACGGTGCATATATATATATATATATATATATATATATATATATATATATATATATATATATACACAGTGGCCGGCGTGTAAGAAGACGAGCCCGCCTATGCGCGAAAGACGACTTTATGATGTTCAAATTCCCGCGTTCGTTTACCTCAGAGGCGTCACATGGTGCATAATGTATGTTTTAATGGTATATTAAAAGCAATTCAAAGAACCATATTTTATGTAAATACGCAATTTATTATAATTAAAAGCTATACTGGAAGTAATACTATAGTTAAATTAATAAAATCAATATGTTATTACATTACACATAATTGATACCTATTACTAAAATAATATTGTCTAAAATGTTTCATTTTCACTGTCACTCAAATCACTAAGCTGATAATCACTGTCACTATCTTCACCCATATTTATAACTAACTTCTCAGTTTCTATATCCAAAATTTGTTCACTTTCAATTTTTATTAGTGTATTTTAAAAATACATTAAAAATTACCTATTAGACAAATGGGAGAGATGCCTACATACTTTCAGGGATAGATGCCTATTATGCAAACATGAAAAACCAAATGTTCAAAAAAACGCGTCACCAATGGAAATATTGGAATTATTCATCTTCATACGCATTCTTCCAATATACATATAATTAAACATACAAATGTGATACGCCACTGCTTAGTAGTTTTATTATAATCGGCAACCGCCGTAGTTCTTCGCGATGCGCCGGCTCCTCGTCTTCTTACAAGATTGTTCAGGCCAATCTATTTCCTATAAATTTCTTGATTACTTTGTTTCTTACGGTAGTTATTCACTGTTGACCGAACAAGCTTTCCAATTTACTATATACTGTGTGAAGCGTAAGGTAAGCAAGTTCATTAATTAATTTTTTTTATTTTGTTAAGCATCCCAATGGGATTATGTGTTAGATTAGCCAATTCCGAATACGAACAGTAAGATCTTACAGCGGCCGGAAGGGGGCACATAATAATTTTATTGTATATTTTTTTTAATTGAAATTTAAATTGTAATTGCCGTGGGCACAAGCTAAGGCTCACTGCTTGCCATCGTGGGCTTTGGTGAATGAAAATTTATTTTTTACTCTGTTGTCAGAATATCGACAATAAAATCACTTTATCGAGGGAATTGTTAACTTCTTTCTATTTCTTCCTTTCATTTCTATTTCTTTTTTTTTTTGGTAAATCCTGTTTCAGGCTTTACAGGGTTTACTCTCCTTTCAACACTTTCTGAGTATTTCCTTATTAAAGCCTGTGGCGCCTACTCATATCCGGTTCTTATCTAACCATATCACCATCACATTAAGCTATACCTCCAAAATAACCACGCATCCGAGTGTTCTGCGGTCTTCCGACCGTACGCCTGAGCTTAGTCGAGCGCATTCCTTTTTTATGCCATATGATGGTTAGGCACGTCGCAGCGTTGTGTAGTGACGGACTGAAAATTATAAGGGGCCATGCTAGTACTGTAATTTTGATTAGGCTGTAGGTATCATCAGTTCTAATCACTACCATTTTATGTTAGTAAGTTAAGGCCAGCTTAAGGACTATGGAAAAATTTAATTAAGATATTCCTTCCTTTGGGGTTTTATGGTGCTTCGTTGCAGTCAATGAACATTTAAATTAATAGTGAAAGCTTGTTTTAATATAATTATTCATTTAACTCATTCTTTTGTTTGAATTTTAGTAGACCCTAACTTTTTTTTGTGGCTTAATTAAATTAAAAAACTAATGTAAGTGTTACAAAGCAATAGTGATTTATTAGATTTCTTTATGTTTTTTATGTCTAAATTTACACGACGGAGCAAAAATATCCAGTGTAATAAATCTTTTGTTACGTTTGGCTATATTGTGAATGATGTGAAATTAGATTTCTTTTATACAAGCTATAATAACATTTAATTTCTTTAATTTCGTTTATTGAATTCAATGTACAATATAGATCTTCTCAGTTGTTTTGACTCAAACCAAAGTGATTCATACTTGCAAACGTTTAATATATTGATGAAATTTCAAACAGCGTTTGAAAGAATATAATACCCAAATTACGCACAGATCTTTATGCCTGTTTTATTTTAAAATAGGGAACACAGAATTCGTATTTAAAGATTCGTACCTATTACTTAGTGGCAGTACGGTTGTCACTGTTATCAAATATACTCTATACAAAATTATACCTTTACAAATCAGTTTAGAAATTAGTAGATTATTTTCCAATTTGGGTAATAATTATTTATTATTAGTATGTTAGTTTATGTATTTTTGGGAGGGAAAACGAATAGTTATATTAGGATGGTTAACATTTTAGGCTTGTGTTTTCAATAAGTACTTAACGCACTTGTTTACATTTAAGGTTTTTACTGAGCGTTCAGAGTTTGATGTACCTAGTATCTTATTGTCACGACCTCGCAAAATTAAGATCTCCGCTTCATATAATTTCCCAAATAAGTTGAGATCGTGGTGACGCTCACAGGACTATTGTTTCTCATATTGAGCTTTGCTTAGGGTAAGTGTGAGCTGTTTGAAGTCAAATTTCAGCTATTTTACGTTTTACTTCTACCCCGTCCATATCCATTGTAGTTATCCGGTACTCTGTTTATTTCTATAAGCACCACTAACACGGTTTGTTCGTATAATTGTTACATGGGAGGAATTAGTCTCGGTACCACTGATATGATAATAATATGTTTAAAATTTCATGAATCACATAAACCTAGTTTTCAAGGAATCAAATAATGACAAAACCAGTTTATGAAATATACCAATTTTAGACAAAAATACAAAAACTAGTCGCTATCTATTAAATAGCTGAGTAATCCAAAATTTTAGATTTTCCACTAATCCATTAAATTTCATTAGATTACTAGCATACTCGTATGCACCCAATACTCACATTAAAGACTGGCTTAAGCCATGACAACCACTCATAAGCTTCTTTTAAAAAATAAATTGCATTACAAATCTTTCCCTAAAATTACGATTTGGAACATCAACCTTAGAGCGCGTATGGAGTTAAATCACCAATTCCCCATGATCCAAGGCAGGCGAACAAATACTGATTATCATAAATACTCCTAAATTCCTACAATTAGGTGAGTTTAACTAACACGTAGCATTTTTAACGCAAGTAATAATAACCAACCGCGGTTAAGGAGTCGGCAAAACCTCAAACTGATAAACCTATTTTGTTTCCAAAACTAAAACTTCTGCAAGTTAAAATACGTCTGGTTTCTAACTAAATAAAGCAGATCCTGATAAAGTTCAACACGTTTACATCAACGATATATTTGACATTCAGCAAGTTACTTCAAAATTTGGATTTCAAAGTCGAAGAAGAGGGAAACCACGCACAACAAAAATCTTGCAGTTACACTTCGTTGTTTACCCTCCGTTCAAAATTCGGTGGGAAGAATTAGACCTCTTAGTACGCAATAAACAAAACTCGGGCAGAACTAAAGTGTTAACTAAAAGTGAGTAAAAATATCGATTAATCAGGTTTTGACAAGTTTTAGAAGTTAACCGATTATTTGATTAATAGATTATTTGACTAATCACTAATTAGATTAATCGAACATTAATCGTTAGTGAACTTTTGCCTAATTACATAGTTAACGCATGAATTAAGATATTTTTCAGACGTTTTCCAATTAACTGTCGTTTGAGTAATCGATTGTCATGTTGTTGTCTTTTAATGGATTGAATGATTGATTGATTATTTGATTAATCGAATATATGATTAATTGATTATTTAATTAATCGATCATTTGATTAATCGAAGATTTGGTTATCTCATAATAAATTTATTATTTTCAGTACTCGATTGTCGATATTTCAAACGTACAACCATCCATCCGCATTTCCACATTAAACTTTCTATCCATACTTTCTTAGCTTATATATTATATTTCACTATGTTCTATGAATTATTTGAAGCAAATAGTTAAATACATGATTAAATTTAACTTTTACCCAATGATATTTTTAACGCACTCATTACGCTATTTCCATGACGTTCTCGAATTAATTATCCTTTAATTAATGGATTATTTGATTATCCAATAATAAAAATTGGATTATTTTCAGTACTTGATTGTCGATTGTTCAAACTTGACAATCGTCCATCTATATTTCCACATTAAACTTTCTTCCCATACAGTCCTAGCTTTGCTTACATTAAATCGATTATTTCATTAATCGATTATTTGTTTAGTCGATTATTTGATTAATAATTAAATCAAATAAAAAATCGATTATACTTATTATTAAATACGCCTATTTCAGTTTATCTATAGTATCATTGTAATTATCAGTGTTTCAAACTATTAACACCTTGATTAGTACTACAAATGCATTGATGTCACGATTAGATACGTTTAAGTAAAACTATAGTTAATTGCACACATTTTGTAAATGTATACGTAACCGAGGTTTAATTACGGTAGATCTTTAATCAGAGTGTACTATATACCCTTATTTTTAATATTTAAAAGAATAAACTAGTTTACCTGCTAAGAGCACAAGGAGCACAATCTGCATCAATTTCATTTTTAATACTGTACTGTACTGTACTGTGTAACCTTATATATATATATATATATATATATATATATATATATATATATATATATATATATATATATATATATATATATATATATATTATGATCTATATCGTTAATTAATAATCTTATATAAATATTAATTACTTAAGCATACTTCTTAAACAAGTTTATTTTACACCAACAATTTTAATAACAGGAATAAATAGAAAAATCACACTCAAGGTCAGATTTCGCTAAACATGTAATAAGACCATTCTTCGTAACTTTTCAAAAAATCAATATCAAATGGTTGGTTCTTTTCAGCTAGATGTCAATTTTAGTGATGATGCGGATCTTTATGCAGTTTGTGTTTGAAAATTGTCTATGCAAAGGGCAAATTTGATTATTCTAATGCTCAAAGTTTTTTACCCATAAAAAAACAAATAATTAAATACACACGTCTTTATATTATTATTTTTACTCTACTTCGGTTTATTGTCTGTATCAATGTTATGAGGTAGTTGCTTCTTATGTTGTTTTTAAAAGCATTTCTGCTTTTTGCTACACAAAAAATAGGCTTCAAATTGAAATATAGATGTATTAACAGTTACGTTAGTAACACGTAGTAGTCTGTTCTATTGATACTGGAATTTAGGAACTTTTATATTATTTGACATTAGGTCATAAAAACGAAGCAGATTAATTTTAGCTTAGTCTTTAAATAATGATATGTTGAGTCAATAATTATTTACATTTTTCAACACGTGTAAGCAGATGTTTGTTCTTTATCCTTTATGAAAACACGAAAAATTTGGCAATTTGTATTTGAACAATAAAGTAACCCTGAAACATCATATTATTTTCGTCAATTCTATGGTGACCCTGTCTAATCTCAGCGTTGGTTAATAGTAGATATCGATGTGTGTTTCCAGAAACAGGCCTCACTGATTATTTCTTAGGTAATCGTCACAGTGTACTGCAGTTAAAACTTAAAGTCTGGAATCATAAGGACTGCATAGCGCAAAAGCGCAATTACGGCACATTGTAAGGTTAGCTGGATGAAAAATAATTAATGTAATATCGTGCTAGATTACAATTCAGTACGTAGTAATATCCTAGTGAAGAGCATTAGTGCCGTAATGAAGAACAAAATCGAGTTACAATGGCATAGTGTGATGACTGATATACATAGATGGTGATAACACTTCGTGCAGTCCAGGTGAATATTCCTATTTTGACGGCACTCGTTCTAAATTAAGGTTACTGTTGGATAAATGTAAAACTATTCCTAGCAAACGGGTAACCGTTTACACTGAACGGGTACATTGTTACATCTAAAATGCATACGTTTACCCCAAACTGGTACCCAATTAAATTAGAACCTACAATAACCGCCACCCTACCTCTACGAATATGTACAGTAATCTCGGCATTCCAAAATTAAAAATTTGGTATAATGAGTATTATTAACCTAGATAAGCTAACTACTAAAAAATAAAAATAAATAATGGGTATTTGGTAGAACATAATCATAAAATAAAAACAAAATTAGGATGTACGAGCTTTGCGCAATGATGATTCAGTTGTTATATTACCTCATAATATACCTGTAAAACGAACAGTTTATCAATTAATAAAGAAATAGCAAGCAAGTTAAGAGGACCAGGCCAAATAAACACAAAATGGATAAGTTTAAAGGTACAGCAAGATCGGGCTCATACATAGACATAGACACAGACACAGACTCAGACACAGATACAGACACAGACACAGACACAGACTCAGACACAGACACAGACACAGACACAGACACAGACACAGACACAGAGACAGAAGCAGACGCAGACGCAGACGCAGACGCAGACGCAGACGCAGACGCAGAGGCAGACGAAGACGAAGACGCAGACGCAGACTCAGACGCAGAATCAGACGCATATACAGACGCAGACACAGACACAGACACAAACACAGTCACGGACACGGACACGGACACGGACACGGACAAGGACACGGACACGGACACGGACACGGACACGGACACGGACACGGACACGGACACGGACACAGACACAGACAGACACAGACACCGACACAGGCAGAGGCACAGATACACACACACAGACATAGACACTGACACAGACACAGACACAGACACAGACACAGACACAGACCTAGATACAGACACAGACAGATACAGACACAGACACAGATACAGACACAGACACAGACACAGACACAGATACAGACACAGACATTGAAACAGACAAGGACAAGGACAAGGACAAGGACAAGGACAAGGACAAGGACAAGGACAAGGACAAGGACAAGGACAAGGACAAGGACAAGGACAATGACAAGGACAAGGACAAGGACAAGGACAAGGACAAGGACAAGGACAAGGACAAGGACAAGGACAAGGGCAAGGACAAGGACAAGGACAAGGACAAGGACAAGGACAAGGACAGGGACAGGGACAGGGACAAGGACAAGGACTAGGACTAGGACAAGGACAAGGACACGGACACGGACACGGACACGGACACGGACACGGACACGGACAGACACCGACACAGGCAGAGGCACAGATACACACACACACACACAGACACAGACACAGACACAGACACAGACACAGACACAGACACAGACACAGACCCAGATACAGACACAGACAGATACAGACACAGACACATATACAGACACAGACACAGACACAGATACAGATACAGACATAGACATAGACACAGACACAGATACAGACACAGACATAGACAAAGACACAGACACAGACACAGACACAGACACAGACACAGACACAGACACAGACACAGGCACAGGCACACACACAAGCACAGACACAGACACAGACTCAGACACAAACACAGACACAGATACAGACACAAACAGAGACACACACATACACAGGCACAGGCGCGGACCCGGACACGGACACGGACAAGAACAAGGACAAGGACAAGGACACGGACATGGACACGGACACGGACACGGATACGACACGGACGCGGACCTGGACACGAACACGGACACAGACACGGACACGGACACGGATACGGACACGGACACGGACACGGACACGGACACGGCATGGACGCAGACACGGACACGGACAGGGAGACAGACACGGACACGGACAAGTACGGAAGATTGGAGACTTCTGGCACATACCACAATTCCAAGGGTACCACAATTCCAAGGTTGCCACAATACCATGTTCAAAAAAGCGCAATGTTTGACCTAATTACGTATCATTGCCACAAAGCCAAGGTCACAAACCCCGCTTTCCTGTTCCACATTTACAAGGCCATCCGTGCGACCTACTTTAATATCGCGCGTTCATGTTCCACAATTGTAAGGTCATCACTGTGACCTACTTTAACATATCACGCATTCATGTTCCACAATTACAAGGCCATCCGTGTGACCTACGTTATCCTTAACGACCTGGTTGCTACTGTAGCCCAAGGCCACCTCACTTGTATGTTTTTTGCCCACTTGTATGTTTTTGCTCACCCACACTTTTTACCAAAATAAAAGAAAACGAAGTGTTAATATATTTAATTCATGTAGAAATAAAGACATGTACAAATTATATTTAATTCACGTACAAATAAAGACGTACAAATTATATTAGAAACAGGTACAAATGTAATCAGATACATGATTTTCTGTAGGAATAAAACATTTCGATTTAGTACAAGTGCAGAAGGTCCTCTCCACTTCCGTTTCATTACATCTGCGTGGACGTGGTGCGAGGAGCTGAGCATACGTGCAGTGTGGTGCCCATCGTAGATGTTCTTGTAACGGATTGACATGCGGCTGCCGTCGGTTTATTCTAACCTCACACATGAGACATTCAACCGTATCGTCTGCTGGTAAATGATCTGTAAAAAAAGAAAAAAAAATTATCGTAATGCAGGGATTGCTCTTATAGAAAAGAAGTGACATTAAAAAAGCAATAGGTAACAAATGATCTGGTTAACTATTTTTTCGTTCTAAAGAAAGAAAAGCAAAAAAAATAGACATACAATTTTCATACGCATCTGGTATTTGAAGTATTAAGTTTGGTGGAACTCATGTATGATTTAGAAAGAAAAAATAAGTAACAGATTTAATGCAAACTTACAACTGTCCTATGTGGAAAATTAATACTGCTACGGAATGATCTCTAAAAAGAAATAAAATATTACATTGATGTATTAATTGCTGTTAAAAAAAAGGGATGACATAGAAAGCGGAGGTTAAATTTCGGAAATGTAGTGTTGGAAAAAAAAAGCATACGGAAGGAAACATAATTCTAACACTACACGTGTGAATTTAGTGTTGTTAGTACACAATAATATAAAGTTCAATAGAGGTAATGTGAGATACCTATTTAGAAACGAAATAAAAACATCTTATAATTGTGAACAAAAAAAGTTGTTTTGTGGTGAAACTTCTTAATATAAACACATTCCAGCTAGAGTAATTTATGAATGAATAAAAAACAGGTCATTGTTATTTACACCATGCAATGAATAAAGTGAGTATGCAAATAATAAACAGTAATAAATAGTGAAACCATGTAATAAAATGAAAACCAAACCAAGTTTAGAAAAAGCATTGGTATAGATAGCAATTTTTAAATTTTGCAATAACGCATTAAAGCGGAATTGTAGATTTATTTGTATGGGTATATGTAATTTAGTGCATTGACAGTGAATGCGGGTTTTTCTGTAGAGAAAATTACTTGCAACAAAGTAGTATGTTAATTATTGTTACCCTTGAAGAAATTTCTTGTTTTAAGTGGCACAGTATTTTTACCATCTACAGCCTTGTGTTTTTTAGTATAAATACAAGACGATATGTGAAGAATTTATAACTAAAACAACACTTCTTCTGACCACATCAAGTATCAATTGGTAAGTTATTCTTTATATATTGTTCCTATTTACTGTAATAGTTATTATTGTAATATATATTATTTATACAATATATATATATTTATATATATATATATATATATATATATATATATATATATATATATATATATGTTTTAGAACGAGAACTAGGAAACGTTCCAAATTGGTGAGTTAACTTTTGTAATCATTTATGTACTTAGGTTATTTATTTATGAAATAAATTTAATTTGTAAATTAGTTTACTGTTTAAAAGAAATTAGACTACTTTCAATTACGAGTTAATATTATATTAATTGATTTAAATCAGTTTTGAATTGAAAGTTCTTTGTACTAATCTGAAACTGTTTTTAGGGGAACAAGAAGAAGCACGAAATAAAAGGTGGCATCTACTAAAGTAAAAAGGGGACCGGTAAGTTGCCTTTAATTATTACTCAATTATGTTTACAATGTGGGACAGGTTATTCAGTACATAAATTTAATTTCTCATCTACCTTAACTGTTTTAAAAAAGAGATTTATATAGTTTCAAATGAGTATGATTGATTTAGATAGAAGTTTCTTATGCTAAGTTGGCAATAGAGTGTTTTTTTCTCATTACGTTTAAAAATTTTAATCTGTTCTAATGTAAAATAGTTTTTCAGATAAATAGTACTGCAGTTTATAATTAGTTTCGTATATGCTAACCAGTAATTATTTAGTTTCGAAACTACGTTATAGAATGTGTTTCATCTTGAAATATATAAATAATAAATGTTGCAGTATAAGATGCTTCAAGTTATTTAATTTCATTTAAGTAGAATTTCAGTGTGATCGTTTGTAGGTTGGTCAATATTCAGGCAAATCGGGATAATACTAATGAGATTAGTTTTTCAAAAGTTTGCGTATTTTTAAATCGAGTTTAAATTTTTATAATCAATTTTACTTAAAGCCGTTTTACATAGAAATTCTTTATGCTAAGTATTTTCTAAATACCTAATACATTGTAAAATTTGTAAAGTGTTATATATACATTTTAGATTTGAAGTCCTATATAAATAAAATGTTAATTTTCTTATGTAGTTCAATAAAGCAGCTATACAGATTTATTTCTAAGTTCCCTAATTACTTATTTTCATTAAAGTAGTGTATCATAAACGTATATAGTTACAGTTTTTTTTCAAAAAAAGTTTGCAATTTAAGCAAATTGGCTTTTTTTTATGGTTGTAATCCTTGTTACGTGCGATAATTTTTTATACGTAGATTGTTCAAAATTTCGCATTCTAAACGAAGCGACTTTTTTTTTATCTTGTATAGGTAAATATTTTTTCTAAACTTTAAAGTTTAACAAAATTAAGTTAATTTTTTTAGTTATAATCCCAATTTAAAGTTGAAAAAAAATAACATAATTGGTTCTATCCGAGTCAATATATGTGGTATCATGTAATTTAGTTTATTAAACAGGTATGCTTTGTTATATATTGCGGTATATTTATTTTATGTATAAAAAAAGAATCATTGCGTTTCAACGTAATAATGATTGAACCAGAGTGATATATTGCTTTTAATATGTAATGAGATAGTGTACATCTACTCTGCTTAAGTGGAAATGGGTTGCAAATATTTTGATCGTATATTCAATTCCTCTGAAGTGTCTCGGTAGTATAATGTATTAGCGGGTTTGTGACGGACGCTATTTTTGTTTGGGGTGGGGGTAAAAATAATTATTAATGTCACGCGTGGTGTGTGTGTGCGCGCGCGCGCGTGTGTGAAAGTGTGCTTATGCACACTGAAGACAATACGTTTTTTTATTTTTTTTTTCGCTCGTACAGGTGTGATTATGCACACTTTACGTTTACGTTTCCAATATGGTTATATCCGGAATGTATACGGTTGAATAGACATAGTTACGGTCACCTGATGTTCTAAATAAGAACCTCCCAAAGCAATGCATATATATATATATATATATATATATATATATATATATATATATAACCGTAATAGTTCTAGTGCTACCAGTTAGTCTCTAATTTTGTAATTGCACGCTTTCAGAGTTCTACTACTCCAAACCATCAAACCAACTTGTCTGCAATGCAGAGTAAGTAGATTTTCTCTCCCGGTGCATATTCAATTGAATATTTTGTCTTAAACTATTGGAGGTGTAATGATATACAATTCTTTATAGGTGAAAGTAACCGTCTTCAATGTGAATGTCTTAAAAAATTTTCTCGAAAGGATTCCCTACTTCGACATCAAAAAACTGAGTGCTGGACAAGGATGTCAGTATCTACCCCAGCATCTGGCATGCAGGAGGTTTCGTTGCAAAACCAAACCACAGGGAGCAATGTGGTACAAGGATTCACTTCCGACGATAACAAAGCAGTACATAGACATGTTACTGATTCCTTTGCACAACCAGGACCATCTGGAGTAAACTATGCGAAGGATAATGCGAAACCCAGACTATCGGGGTTGGGCAACTCAAGGAAGCGGAAGTCTGACTAATGCGATGAACCGATACATAAGAAAAATAGTAGAAGTGTTGAGAGTGTGTACTGAACTGATTGCTCAATGGATATACCTCGGTATTCGTTACAAGGACACCTCAGAAGCAATAGGCATAAAGCAAGTGTATGATTGCTTGTCGATGCTGGGGTTGAAGTGATTCCAAATGCGTTTAAACAACGCATTGTGTCGTACTGATTGTTATCATGCAATACGCATACTGCTGTGTCCACCTTTATGGCAGACGTTATTGAAGGTATTGAAGGTAGTACAAAATCAGTTGCAGAAGCACTACTCCTTAAAATGTAATGTTGAGCTGTTTGGTTTATACTTTTTTAACAGTAGGGAAAGCACAGAACTGAAATCCTTTCAGACTAAGTATGATATTCTAAGTGTAGGGAGGGTGTTAGAGGAGTATTTCCAAAGAATAAGTGAAATATTGGATGCAAAGCAATCCGAATTTCAGCATAAAGATTCTGGTAAGTGTGAGTTATGACTATTGGTGTAATCGATTAGTAACAACTGTTTTAGGGTGGTCCCTGGTGCAATTCGTGTATATAGAGGTAAACCTGCTGAAATTTTCTCCCACCACGGGTTCATCATATATGACTGTCCCCGCCGAAATCGCACATAAACACGCCATAGTCAATGTAAAATATAATGACAATTGTTGCTTTGCATGGGTTGTATCGGCACTAGTGACACCAAAGGGTCTACCACAGCGGACAACGTCTTACCCTGATTTCCAGACGTTATTCAACTGGAATGGTGTACAGTTCCCTGTTAAGCTGACGAATATTTCAACGTTTGAGACCAATAACAACATTTCCATCAATGTTTATGGGTTAGACGATACGTATCGTGATGGTCAGCGTGTCACAGAGGTAGTGGGGCCTCTGTACTATACCAAAGCCAAACAGACAGTCCATGTTAATTTATTATTATTAGTCAGTAACCAAACAGATAGCATTATGCATGGATAAAAAATTTTTCTCGTTTACTTAGCAACCAAATATCCCGGCGGAGCGGAGCAATGTATTTCTGTGATGCATGCTTGTATTACTTTAGATCCGAGGAGCAATTAACCCGCCACGTGTCACATGACTGTAACTTCTTATATACAAAATTACCTGACTTGAAACAAAAAAAGAACCGGGGAAAATATACTCGCGTGTCGGGACTATCAGAAACAGATGGTTCTACCATTCGTAATATATGCAGATTTTGAAGCGCCCTTAGTATCGGTAGATACGGTTGAACCAGATCCCGAAGAACCATTCAGGATAAAAACTTGTAAACACGAACCATACTCGTTTAGTTATTATATTAAGTGTAGTGTAAACGATGCATGGTCTAAGTTAGAGCTGTATAGGGGTAGTAATGCAGGGGAGATATTTATAAGACGACTGGAAAGTGATGTAAAACGGATATATAATGAACATTTCAAAGCTATTGTTCCAATGACACCATTAACGGATGAACAACAGGTTACGTATGAATCGCAGTGTATGTTGTTACATATGCGGCAAGCACTTTACGGCGATCCGACAAATCCGAAAGTACGAGATCACTGTCACGTTACTGGTAAGTATCGTGGTGCAGCACATTCAACGTGTAACTTAAACTATCAGGTACCTACATTTCTTCCCGTTTTTCTTCACAATCTCAGTGTTATGATATTCACCTGTTCATTAAGCAGTTAGCGAGTGAAACGGAAGAAATTACCGTACTTTCTGTTAACAGTGAAAAATATATAACGTTTGGTAAGCACATTTTTGTTGATGAATTTGTAAACAGTGGTATCAGGGAAAAGAAATACATTAATTTACGTTTCGTCGATAGTTGTAGATTCATGACTGCATCCTTAGATATTCTATCTCAGAATTTATCAGATGATCAGTGTATGGACCTACGGAAATATTTTAGTAATGATAGCGACTTCAACTTAGTGAGAAAAAAAGGTAGTTTCCCTTATGCGTACATAGACAGCTTTAGTAAATTGAACGACGTCACGGTGCCATCATATGACAAATTCTACGATAAAATGCGTGATGCAAATATTTCCGATGACGAATACTGTCGCGTTCTTCTGGTATGGGATCACTTTAAGTGTAATACACTAGGTGATTATGCTGATATTTATTTAAAATCAGATGTGTTGTTATTGGCTGACGTGTTTGAAAACTTTAAGCGGTTATGTATGGGTGTGTATGGGTTAGAACCTGCACAGTATGTAACCTTACCTGGATTGGCGTGGGATGCCATGTTGAAATGTACGAAAGTAGAGCTAGAATTACTGACGGATATGGATATGTACCACTTTTTTAAACACGGTATTCGTGGTGGAGTGAGTAGTTGTATCAAGCGGAGAAGCATCGCTAATAACCAGTTTGTTCCAAATTATGATCCTAAACAACTTAAAGTGTTTTTATAGTATTTGGACGCTACGAACTTATATGGCTGGAGTATGCGGCAATACCTGCCGCACGACGGGTTTATGTGGTTACATCAAGAGGAAATAGATCACTTTGACGTATTGAAGATTGATAATGACGCCGATGTTGGATTTGTGCTGGAGGTTAATATACATTATCCCCACGAGCTGCATGACGAACACAACGATTATCCGTTTTGTCCTCAAATGATC
Source organism: Vesta saturnalis (assembly GCA_036346205.1). Classification (NCBI taxonomy): domain Eukaryota; kingdom Metazoa; phylum Arthropoda; class Insecta; order Coleoptera; family Lampyridae; genus Vesta; species Vesta saturnalis. The sequence continues at coordinate 402,532 of JARFJB010002173.1, read as the reverse complement.
TGCGCACAACATTCCCAGGAGGAGAAGTTAATCCCTAACCTGTGTGATAAGACCAACTACGTTATACATTACCACTGTTTAAAACAATGTATAGAGCATGGCTTAATTGTTACTCGTATTCATAGGGTTTTACGCTTTTGTCAGAATCCGTGGCTAATGCCATACGTAGACTTTAATACAGCTCTCCGCTACACAGCGCAGAACAAGTTCGAAAATGATTTCTATAAAATTATGAATAATCCCGTGTTTGGTAAAACAATGGAAAATGTCGATAAACGATGAGTTATTAAACTGTTAACACATTGGGAAAATAACGGTCGTCGGGTAGGTCTAGCACGGTACGTTGCGAAACCGCAATTTAAACATTTTATGCAATTCACTGACAAATTGTTTGCGGCGGAATTGTCGAAACAGGAAGTTACGTATGACAAACCCGTCTATGTCGGATTCAGTATTTTAGATCTTTCCAAAATTATAATGTATCGGTTTTTATATCTTACGAGCTCATTATGGCAAGAATGTCACGTTGCTCTATACTGACACGGATTCTTTGATTGTTGAGATAGTAACTGATATGGATGCACACATGCGAAGTAGTTTAGACGAATGTGATACTTCCAACTATCAAAATGAGTTGCATGGTATTCCTACGAATGCTTCCGTCGTTGGACGAATGAAAGACGAGTACGCAGGGAAAGCGATTCAATATTTTTATGGTGCAGGATCGAAGTCATGCTGCCTGAAACTTGCTGATAATGAAGTTGTTAAGAAAGCGAAATATATATATATATATATATATATATATATATATATATATATATATATATATAGTTTGTCCAAGATAAAGATCCTCACCATGGGAATCTCAGTACTTGTTGGAGATACAGCTTAGGTTAAATTAGGAAAAAGTTGTGTTCTTTGAAGCTTATTTACATGCCGTTTAGAAACTTGAAAAATTTTCATGCGCTTGGAAAAAACGGGAATTTGACAATATCGATTTTATTTTTTTCTGACTTTATTTGCAGAAATATCAAAAAACTAACAACACTTTCTCATTGGCACTTTTAAGGTACTACATGATGGTATTTTTAGATTTTATATCCGACGTTTCGTTTTCAAGAAACCATCATCAACTTTATTTTTTTATATGGCCCGAAAAAAATGTACACCCTGTATCTAATTCCATTTTTTATTACAAATTCAACGATGTATCACATGCCATATTTTATTTAGTTAAAAGGAAAATTAATTGCATTTTTTCTATTTCTTATAAATATTTTTAAGAAGGCGTTGCAAACAAATGCTTTGTCGTCATTACCTGTCACCGATTCTGTCACTTAATATTATGATAAAATTGTAATTATCCTTGTTGTTACCCTGTTTGCCGAGTTGTTGTTTTTAGAGTAATTGTCGTTATTTTTACTGTTGTCGTTATTGTTGAATAGTTAATATTGTGCATTTATCGTCGAATATGCCGGGTAAGCATTATAGCCATGAAGAAAAGTTTGATAAGCTAACGTGCTACATTTTGTGCCACAAAAATGATGTAAATTCGGCAGCAATGTATCTTAATACATATTCAGAAAGAAGGCAGTCATGTAAGTCCATTTTCTTAAAGCTGGCTCGAAATTTAAAAGAATATGGTTCATTTAAAAAGCCTATTTTAACTCGAAAAAAGGAGTCTTTAGAAGAAACCCAAAATAATGTTTTACAAGCAGTTGTTGAGAACCCTGAAATATCAACTAGGCAAATCAAAGATAATGTAGGAGTTGCCAAATCCACAGCTCAATTTATTTTGCGTAAAATAGATATCACCCTATAAATTTAGGATTTGCCAAGGACTTAAACCAGGGATTTCGAACGGCGCCGGCATTTTTGCGAGTGGTATAACGCGCTGTGAAGGAAATTTAAATTTCCTTCAAAAATAATATGGTCCGACGAAAGCATGGTCACTAATAATGGTATCTTCAACCGCCGCAATACGCATTACTGGGCTCAACAAAATCCGCGTGTTAAGAAAATATCGAGACATCAAGAACGTTTTGGGTTTAATATGTGTGGGAATTTTAGGAACTAAAATCCTAGGTCCATTTTTTTACCATAATTCATTAACCGGAGAACGATACCTTCATTTATTGCGAAATGATTTAGACGACTGTTTAGATAATTTACCTCTGGCACAGGTCAATAGCTGTTGGTTTCAACAAGACGGTGCTCCTGCACATAATTCTAGGCAAGTTCGAGAGTATCTCTCGCGGCGATTTCCTGGAAAGTGGATTGGAATCTCTAGTGAAGTGTCTTGGCCAGCGCGATCCCCGGACTTAACCCCTCTGGACTTCTTCATATGGGGTGTACATTTTTTTCGGGCCATATAAAAAAATAAAGTTGATGATGGTTTCTTGAAAACGAAACGTCGGATATAAAATCTAAAAATACCATCATGTAGTACCTTAAAAGTTCCAATGAGAAAGTGTTGTTAGTTTTTGATATTTCTGCAAATAAAGTCAGAAAAATAAAATCGATATTGTCAAATTCCGTTTTTCCAAATATCTCAGCAGGGCATGAAAATTTTTCAAGTTTCTAAACGGCATGTAAATAAGCTTCAAAGAACACAACTTTTCCTAATTTAACCTAAGCTGTATCTCCAACAAGTACTGAGATTCCCATGGTGAGGATCCTTATCTTGACAACTATATATATATATATATATATATATATATATATATATATATATATATATATATATATATATATATATATATGGAAGTAGACTACAAAACGGTTGCGGAGGGGTCTGATAAAACAGTAATGTGTAAAATGCTTGTGTTTTTTTGCTGATCCTTTGAGCGAGCTATTGCAGGTTACTAAGCAAATGAATTTATATTAACCGGAAGGAAAGAAGAATAGTTAGGGTACTGACACTTGCTAGTTTCTTTACTATGTTCTCTCCATAATGAAACTACTATTAATACTAATTTGTATTGTTCCTTTAGTTGTTTAACATATATTAATATTATGTACTAATTCGTTATTAAGAGAATATATGCTATACAAATACTGTGTGATATAAATAAAAAAATACGAGAATGATTATTTACTATTTTTTATTAAAAAAATGTGTACAAGACTTATTGCATTATATATGTATCATACAAATAGTATACAGAAGACAAAGCACAGTGACATATTGATTCACAATGAAAGTAACAAACGGGTTGCATAGCAGGAAGAGGTGGACTTTCCTCAAGTTCAATAACAGGCTGTGTCACAAATTTTCTGGTCTGATCTGCTTTCTCTCTGCCCTTAACATAGACAGAATCTGTTGGATGAATTAATCTCTCGAGCATTCTTCGATAGTCGTGTGGTGGTGAATACCCTTCTTCCCATTTAATACAGTGCTGGTTATGCATTAACCAAGTAGCTTGACAACGACTCTCTGCATCTAACGTATGCCAGGGATACGGTGATTTAAAAATAAAATGGGCAATTTGTTTCCCATTATAAATGGCGAGTTCCTTTGGTATAAAAGCTTTTGAAATTTTAAACCCTTGTACATCGACTATGACGGACATTGTATTACAACTGTCGTACTGATTTGGTTAACGCGTTGTATGTATCTAAACGATCGTGGAGTATAACACAGTATGCTGTCGTATTGGCAGCTATGTTTGCCGCTGTTTCAAACTCCACACGAGGAACTACTGCTTTAGAGTGCAATGCTTCTTTTTGATTTGGACAATCTACGACAATCAACGGTGCAGCTGTGGTAAATTGCGTAGGGGTGAGTAATGGTTGCCCATCTCTTTGGTAATACGACATTTAGAATTTAGCAAATAATTGATACAACGTAGCAAAGCAATTGTTATAATTAACGTTGAGATTTTCATACGGATAACGATTCGTGTTCAAGAAGACGCGAATGTTATTTAGTGCACATTTATCGAATCTGCTCGTATCTTGCATAACATTATTCTCTCACCCAGTTTGAAATCCTACAATAACGTATCTAGGTGTTTCTATACTAGTAGATATTTTGATTGCCCATGTATGCTTATCTGTTGCTGGAACGGCGGGATATATGTGTGTTTCCCAACTTCTAAATGCTACTAGCGTATTTACATTTTTATCAATGTATTTCGTTAACGCCAACTCTTCTGCTAATGCTGGAATGTTGTGTGGAACTTTCCAATATATCTTATCTATGTTAACTTTTAATTCTTCTTCTACAGTTGAAATTACTGCGTCGGTATCAATGTTACTACGAATTAATACCAGTTCTTGTCTAATGTTCAAAATCACTTTATTGTAATCTTCGGCAAAGCCAAGTAGCATTCGCAAAGGTATACAAACATTAAAGTATCCTTGAGCATTTGTTAGTGTACTGTTTGATGTAGGAAACCAACCTGCATTTTCCTGACGGCGAGATCATTGTCAACGTTAATCCTACTTTCGTTACGGAATCTACCACTATTCCATTCATTTCATATCTAATTTCACTGAATAAAAATGCGATACCGTTATTAACCTTGCGGTGTTAGAGACAGTACCAATCTGACGTAATAATCGTGCCTCTACGTAAACTTAGCTTTCGGATAGTAGAGTCCATATGTCTTCCTGAATGGGTATCCTGATTTCATCATTGTTTCCAAATCTGGTAGTATATGGCTGATGGGTGTGCAATTCGGGAGTACTGCTTAGATCTGTTCAAAAAGCCTATTTTACGAGCAGCTGTTTTGGTAGCTGACAGAAGATGGTCAACCCATGAAAGATTTGAAGATACAGTCATACCCAACAGAGTAATAGAGTCTGAAAACTTAAGAACTGAGCCATTCATACTTACAACAGGAAATGAGCGATCTTTTTTGGTGGACATAAGGCAACACTGAGTTTTGTTAGCATTAAATTTAACTAGATTATTGCTTCCCCATTCGAGAATACGTTGAATGTCTTTGTTGATTGAATTTGCCATTTCAGCTTTAATTTCTTGATTTGACGTAGAAGGTGGATTATCACTATCAGTAGATTGAGATGAACTACAGTGAAGAGTGCTATCGTCAGCAAAGCAATGGATGGGGTTAGTTGTTGAAGAAATAAGGTCGTTTATGTACATCAGAAAAAGTGTAGGCGCTATAACGGATCCCTGTGGTACGCCCGCGTTAATGCTAACTTCTTTTGAAAAAAAGCCATCAACTACGACACGTATTCGTAAGTAATTCGGAATATTGTTTTCAGATTCTATTATGTTAAAAAAAAAGTAGTGAAACACGTATTATGAGATGCGCACTTTTTCTCGAGAACTATTCCTACGAAATTGAACATAGACCAAATTCGCGAATGAGACATGTTGACGCTTTAAGTCGTGCACAAAATATTCTTATATTGGAACCACAAAGTTTCAAAACTGTTTTAACTATAAAGCAGCACACAGATCCCGATATTTTATCAATTAGAGACAAACCTGAAATCGGTGAGCTTGCGCAGTGCGAATTAGTCAATGGAATTGTTTACCGAAAATTTGATAAAAAAAAATTATTATTTTATGTTCCGAAAGGTATGATATCCAAAACTATCCAAACTGCTCATGACAATATGCTGTTGGTGTTCAAAAACCGTGTGAAGTTATTTTAAGAAATTATTGGTTTCCCAATCTGAAGGAAGCTGTGAAAGATTATATCTTGCACTGTTCGCAGTGCATAAGTTTTTCGCCTAGTTCCGGGAAAGCTGAAGGTGTACTTCACAGTATACCAAAGGGCGATTCTCCTTTTATTACAGTTCATGTAGATCATTATGGTCCTTTAGAAAAATGCAAGAATCAAGACAAATACATTTTTATAATTATCGATAGTTTTACAAAATTTACGAAATTGTATTCATGTAGAATTACTAATACAAAAGAGGTTGTAAAATATTTAAAATCATATTTTATGAGCTACAGCAAACCATATCAGTTAGTGTCGGTTAGAGGTACCGCCTTTACCTCAAATGCATTTTTAGAGTTTTTAGGATCGGAAACCGTTAAACATGTTTTAATAGCAACCGGGATGCCTCGAGTAAATGGTCAAGTAGAGCGGATAAACCGTTCCTTAGCCCCTATGCTCGCAAAGTTAAGTAATAGTCATCACCTAGATTGGAATAAGGTTTTACATGAAGTCGAATTTGCGTTCAATAACTCTGTGTGTAAATCAACGGGGTTTACTCCTAGTAATCTTTTGTTTGGGATAGACCAACGTGGTAAAACGAGCAATACGTTACAAGATTTTATGTGCGGCCAGAATGAAAAAGAAAGAGATTTATTGCAAATTAGAGCACAGGCTGTTGAAAACATCCAAAACAGTCAAAAGTACAATGAAGAATATTTTAACAAATATCATAAATTACCTCATACTTATAATGTAGGAGATTTAGTTGTAATTACAAATAATGTGGCGACGCCAGGCATTAATGAGAAATTACTGCCGAAGTTTAAGGGGCCCTATGTGGTAGGCTCAATACTTCCCAATGATAGATAAATTATTAAAGATGCTATCAGATAACGCAAGTTCCGTATGTGGGAACCGTAGCGTCCTCTAGCATGTGCCCATGGTTGTAATTTATTTTTGTAGGTCTAAACTAAATAGAGTTAAGTATTTCAATAGATTTTAAGTTTGTAAGAGATTGAGGCTAATCTCGAGTCAGGTTGGACGACTTTGTAAGAAATACCATGTAACGAACCGCAATTCTTTACTACAGAATTTTTTTAATTAATTATTTAACAATCAGCCCTCGTAAAAGAAATGAAGTAAGATTTCTTAGTATTCAAACACCTGCAATACCTAATTTAATATTTCTTAGTATTTCGTCTGATTGCACAACCAAAAATTAATTTGTTTCCCCTCCAACGTAGATTTCATAAAACATCGATTGTTTTACACGTCAGAGTAATCTCCGCCAATTACAGATAGGATTCCCCCAAACGGAAGCCACCACCGCCTACCGAGAGTCCCCTATAAAAACCGCGCCGCGCACCTTAAAAGACCAGTAAACGATAGCATTATCAACGACAACATTCTCATTACGATTAATATACTCATTGTAGTACTGTAAATGCGAGACTTTCCAATAAAACTTTCTTCTGCGGTGTCAATGCTTTAGGTACTGAACGCTTACTGACTCTCGTGTTTCTACACTTTGATCTTTTATAGTTTGATTTGCTCTGGTTACATGCGCATGTGTTATAGCGCGTCACTATATTTTCTTTAAATGTAGTCCTATCGTTCTGACTTCCACGTTAAAATTGACGAGATCTCCGTCTTGGTCTACTATTTTAAGTGTTATTGTCGAAATGGTAGATGTATTGATAGGTAGATAGATGACATGTTGAGGGGACTCTATTATTTTATACCCCGCTGGTAGACTGGGAAAGAACTGATGAATTATGTGTGATGTTTCACCATTCTTAAAACTACCATTTGTTATATTGCACTCGATAATTAATGAGTTAATTTATATAATGTTAATAGGACTATCAGAGGTATGCACTTTCTGAGCCTACTAAATCCCAGCATAGGTCCTATCGAATTTTCCACATTGAAGTTAATGTCATGGGTTGCTTTCATACTTGCTTTCATAGTATTATTATTCGCTTGTAAGTGCATAAATGCTCTCGATCCCTTCACTCACTCATTGATATATTTATTCACATCCGCGATTTCGTATGATTGTAATTTTATCGTTTCCAAACACGAGTTGGTTATTCTGTACAGTATCGAAAGATTCAAAACTAGTCAACCCCATTACATATTCCGACTCATTCTCAAGAAAAATCGATGGATTAAAGGTTGCTTGCAAGATACAATTTTTACCGGTAAATGTAAATGTGTACGACATTACGATCACGTAACGAAATTGCTCTGCGAGAGTGCTTCCTTCGTCATGATTTGTTTCCCATTTCCAATTTCTTTTGTCCTTTCCGTGATTTGCCACCCATTCCCATTGTCCGTTTTCCTTTCATTATACCAGCTATGGTTAATGCAGCTGCCCTTTCTCCAAAGGCGTCGGTAGAACGAAATCTATTCCAAACTTTTTTTTGTAGTCTTATCGGCTATGTGTCGTTGTCCTAGATCCGTGGATTGGGAGCATGCAATATCGTGTTCTTTACACGCTTCGTCCAATGCGTTAATACCTTTGTCGCCACGACCTAATCGTTTTTGCAAACGGGTACCTGGCCCACAATATCGATATTCGGGTATATGCAACTCCACAGGTAATTTATTTATTAAAGTATTAATTAATCCTGAACCTTTTTTTTCCTCTGACGCTGGGATGTATACTTCATACCACACTGACTGACACTTCACTACTAAACTACTTTCAGCACGTGGTGTGTATATATAGAAGCGTCCTACAAGTCGTGGTTTAGTACCATAATGGGTGACATCCGTTTCATTCCGCAAGATACAGAATTACCTATCAAAAATTATGACATTACTCCTAACAAGGAGCACTACTCTAAACACCGCGGTTTACTAAGAGGGAGATGTAAACGAGGTATAATCGTCGGACCATCCGGCTGTGGAATAACGAATGTTATTATTGGCTTACGTTTTGAAAATGTCTATATATATTGCAAATCTTTATACCAACCTAAATTCCAGTACCTGCGGGAGTTACTGGCGCCCATAAAGGAAATTAGGTATTTCCAATACAGTAATAATAGTGATGTTATACCTCCTAGTGAGTCCCGTAAAAATACAATAATGATTTTTGATGTTATAGCATGTCATAAACATAATGAAATTAGAGATCATTTTTGTTTTGGCAGACATCGAAATAATGACTGTTTCTATCTGTGTCAAACGTATTCTTCAATTCCAAAACAGCTTATACGTGATAATGCGAATTTACTTGTTCTCTTTCAACAAGATCACACTAATCTCAAGCATGTGTATGATGATCACGTTAATGTTTATATGTCATTTGATAGATTTAAAGACGTGTGTTGCTGTTGCTGGCGTGATAAATTCGGATTTCTTGTGATTGATAAAGAAAGCGATGTTAATAACGGTCGTTACCGTAAGAGATTTGACTGTTTCGTTGCAGTATAAATAATCTACTATAGCATGTCCGGTAGAACTGAACGGGTATCGGATTAACAAGGAGGATTGTCAATATATGGTTCTATTGTGCTTGAAACCGCCTTAATGCTTTGCTGTCTCGTACTTATTGTACGTGACAAAGAAAGATGGATATATTATGAATAATGCCTCTATTTCTGCCGAACAAAGCGTTTGCAACTTTCACACATAATGACAAGGCAATAAGAATCAATGCAGGTAGAATAGAAATTCAATAGGTATAATAAAATGCCAGTGGTTCTCAACACTGCTTTAACATTATATAATTTGTGAAGAAATGCAACTTTTGTATAATAAAATAATAATCGATTACTAATTACCTATAAGTAATTTCAATTGACACCTTTCACTTATACTTATAAACAATAACAATACATTTTATTATAGTTAGTAAATATTAATTAAATTACAAAGATATACTTTTATAATTAAATGTAAAATTATAATTGTCATTCGGCTTCAGATTCATCACTTCCTGAGTCATCCAAATCTTGAAAAGATCATCGTCATCACAGATTTTCAGTCGAAACCGAAAGTTTTAACGCGTTTGTGTTCTTTGTTGAACAGAAAATGTAGATAATAGTGGACCACCATTTTCTTTTTCTTCTTTAAAATAATCGACTGTATTTAAAACTAATTGCGAATTTCTTTACTCAACTTTTTCGGCATTATATTAATGGTTAGTTTATATAAACGCTTACTCAAAGAATAATGATAATATAGATATTGCAGTTGTTTTATTTATACCTATATGTACCTACTAAATGGTATAATAATCTATTATTAATTACTTATTGTTACAGTATTGCATATTTATTTGGATTCTTTTGTAATTGGAGTACACTAAAACGTCATTACCATACTTAGGTATACAATGAACTTTCTAAATGTAAATTGAAATACCTATACTTAATCGAATATTCATTATTATGAATGGCTTTTATAAATGTTTATTATAAAAACTTGCATTCTTCCATAAATTTTAAATGTAATGTTAAAGCAGTGTTGAGAACCACTGGCATTTTATTATACCTATTGAATTTCTATTCTACCTGCATCTGATTCTTATTGCCTTGTCATTATGTGTGAAAGTTGCAAACGCTTTTGTTCGGCAGAAATAGAGGCATTATTCATAATATATCCATCTTTCTTTGTCACGTACAATAAGTACGAGACAGCAAAGCATTAAGGCGGTTTCAAGCACAATAGAACCATATATTGACAATCCTCCTTGTTAATCCGATACCCGTTCAGTTCTACCGGACAGGCTTTAGGACTGTCAACGTACAGTCGTAATGGAGGAGCGCTTTGTACAAGACATTTGGCGTGTTCGCAAGAGTGTGCAACAGAAACATGCTAGTTTGAAAGAAGATACTGCACTTATAGAATGTGCAATGAAGGCACACATTAAACCTTTCACACAACCATTAAAACAATTAATTACTAAAAATGATGGTTCTCTCATCAAAGCTGAACGCCTTATGCCAGAAGTCGGAAAAAAGGAGTCCATTGCACATGAAAATGAAGTATTTTTACATTATACACCGAAAACCTCTGGAATACGTAAGGAACCGCGTAATATTGTTCCTGACACCATTCCCACACTTGTACAGGAATCTGTAATTGCTGATGTCACACATGACGACGAGGTGGAAATTCCTACTTTACAACAATTGAAATCGGAACTGCTAGCTGCTGGATCTCACAACCCGCCTTTGAAGAGTATCTTAATCAATACGAAGGATTAGCGAAATACTACGTCGAAGGTATCTTTAGAGATACCGAAGATGAATATGACTTAACGTACGGTGTGCATTTTATTCCTGAAGAACAGAATTTTTTTATTGGCGATGCTGAACTAGATTTTGTTGGAGAAAATTTGCGACTATGAGGGAACACCGGGATTATATGAACTACTTTTTAATCAAGTTCCTACGGGATACAAAAACAGTGATCTACAGCAATACAATGACATTTTGCGTTGTATGCATGCTGCCCGACGTTATTATAACCCTGATGATCAAATCCGAGGAACTAATAGTAAGAAGTACCTTGAAATCATTAAACAATTACTTCAACCTAGAAAACGTTTTGCCACATCATCTATTGCACCTCCAGCCACCAGATCTCGAACAACTTCTATATCCAAAAGAGGTGGTGGGCTGCAGCTATTGCGTTACAGTAATAAACCTATTGAGGTTGTACCGTGGAATAATCCGAATAAGTTAGTCGATTGGTTAAGAGAATTAATGGGATCTATGTTAGCAGGAAATGACAACGAAATAATATATAGAATTGACGAACTACGTAACGCAAAAGTAATCAAGTAACAGATTTTGTTATAAACCTACCACTCTAGTCATTTCCTTTCATTGTTACGACGACTATCACTAAAGATAGTACTATATGTCTACCAGTGATGCCAATAGATAAATTTGGCGGACATCTTCATCATCAAATGACAGTGAATAAATTTGGGAAACATATTGTTCATCATAGCGATCTGCCTTATGAAACTTTCATTTCATTTTCTGGAATCGCCGCAAAGAAGAGAATTAGTCTATCTACCGGCGTAGTTGATCAATATACCTATCCCTGTAACGACGGCACTATAGTATATTGCAGGTGGAGTCATCCAAGTTTTGAGCTTAACATAGATGGTAAAAAATTTGAGCTGGAAAAGGATGTAATTGGTCAGCCTCTTAAGAGGAAGGATGTAATTCGTGTAACCATGCTGGAGTTTGTACACTTTTCAACTGCAACGATATTCAACGCAGAGTTCGTAGTAAAATCCAAAGCAAAGAATGAGTAAAGCCGATGTTGTTGAAGAACTGCACAAACCTGAAGGAAGAAATTTTCCGCTTCGTTGTGTTGTACTAAAAGGTTTAAATGATCCTATTTCAAGCTGATTTAGTGGAAATGATACCATATGCTCGGATGAATAAAGGATACATTTTAGTAATAACAAGTGCATTCTCTAAATATGTTTGAGCTTTCCCCATCAAACGCAAGAATGGTAAACTAGTCGCGGATGTAATGGATAAACTTTTGTCTGGTTTGAAAAGGACACCTACACATATACAAACTGATATGGGAATTCAGTTCTATAATGCTGAATTCAAAAAAGTAATGAAAAAATTTAATATCAATCATTACAGTAGTTATTCCACCTTGAAAAGTAGCATAGCGGAACGTGTAAATCCCACCCTTAAAGCAATAATGTGGAAAACCTTCAGCATGCAAGGATCCTATAAGTGGCTATCAATATTGCCGCACATTGTCGCCGAGTATAATTCAAGAAAGCATGGAACAACTGGATACAAACCCGTAGATGTATCGGAAAGAATAGTGCATCTATTTCGAAACATTTAAAATGTCAAAAAATTCTTGTCAAGCCCACTCACCTACACATTACGTGATAGTCGAGATGAAGAGATGCAAGGTCGGTTCTATGAGCCAGAACTACAAAGTGTTAAACATCCAGACATTCACCTAGTTGAACATGTAATCCGACGTCAAGGGAATAAAGCTCTCGTTAAATGGTTGGGTTTTGATACTTCTCACAATTCCTGAATTTCTACCAAAGACATTGTGTAATACGCTAGGTAACCTTAATTATATATTGTAATATTTATATGCAATAAATAGATCTTTTTTTATTTTACTTTTTTACTAATACTATCCTATACAAATATATCACTACATACTACTAAAACGTCTGACAAACACACTCACGATGCTGCTTTTTGAGGATTGGTGAAATTATATTACCACAGTCATCTATTCTTTTTTTAAATCGTGCAGAATCTCTAGCTAATTGTTCCTATTCTCCTTTTCGAGCATGCCTGTGAGCCAACTCCCATACTACTATGTAGTGAACTACGTTTTTGGACTCATTATTGCACACCTTCTTCACTGGGTGAGTCGTCATCTGATGGCTCAAAACTCGGTAAATATCTTTCTATTTCGTGTATAAATTGTTCCAATGATATTTCTTTAAGGTCTTCTATTAATCGATTTATACAACAAATACACTCTATATCATCTACTTGCGATTTTAAGTATTTCTCAAAAGGCGCATTCCTCCCCCATACTTATTAACTAGATTATTTAAATAGTCATCACTAAATCTACTCATTCCGTACACTTTTTCATGATCATCATCGAATTCTAATGATTGTAACTGGCATATTAGTCTTTGGACTACACTAACACAATCTACAGCTTTAGGCCACGACTCCGCACTATAACACATCCACACATTGACTAACATTTAATACTATCCCTATTGACTACAAGCGCGTTGTCCCCCCCTTTCAGTTATAGGTTTGGCAAGATCCATATCCATATACAGTTTCTCCTTGGCAAATTCTTCCATTTCCTGAGGGCAGGCTATGTTGACCTCAAATACATCATGCAATGGAACTGTAACTTGGTGAATGTTACATTCAGGAATTGCCGCTGCCGACTTTATTAGGTTTTATAAAACTCTGGAAAGTTCACAGTATCTGCCAACTCCAATCGGTAATTTATTATCTTCAAAAGGCTCCATATCTGTTCTGTAGCCTCCCATCCTAAATAGACATCAGCTTCTTCACTATCACAGACGCGTATAATTCTTTTCTTGCTAATATTTTCGTACGAGACAGTCTTCGATCCCAGTTTGGTAGGCAGCCATGTTCCTTCAGTACTGTAGAAATAATTAGTAATTACCCCTTGATTATCCATAAGTATACGCCATTCCTGCTTGTCAAACACCACTCCAGTACTCTTCGATCCACCGAGTTTTACGACTGGCTCAAATCCAAATTTAAGAGATAGACCGACACTAACAAACTTTGTTTTACTTTTATTTAAGAAATAACGCACATTATTAAGCAAAATATCGCAATATTTACTTGAACTTATAGCACCGATAATCTTCGCCTTTTCTATGGCTTGACGTAATGTTATCCATTATATACGATACTGACTTTACATACATTCCCTCTCTTTTATATATGACACTCTCCCCACTATGTGTCCTCCTCAAGGCTATTTACGTGACCTTCACGATTATACCACACATTGTTTCAGCAACCTTAGCAGTGCCACCTTTTCAAGGTTTTCTTTTCGTTCAATGCTGTTACTCATTTTGATTTTTTTTCCAACCTTGTATTCACCACTACTTCAAGGATTTCTAGGCATGATTCGTTTCCAAGGTTGTGTCCCGTTTCACCTTGCCACAACAACGTTACATACCCCTACTCATTTTCTTTCTATATATTTAAAAGGAGGGGTTTTTTATATATGCCATAGTTAACGATCTTCACTATGTCAGTTACTCCAGTGCAATACGATTGGGAGACTCCTGAAGTTTACCAACCACAAACCCTCTTTCAAATTAGTGCGCGACGGACATGCCAATTAATCCCAAACTGGGTAAATTTTGAAAAGAAGGGAATACTACCGGCTTCCATAACTAAAGTGTTAACGAAATAAACATGAACTGGTTCAGTGGAATTCACCGAAGTTTACCAAATTGAGCAAGGTAATACGCGAGCATTTTTCGGAAAACAGTGTAACAGCATATGCCCACATTGTATCAATACATGTTCGCTACTATCTGGTGGACTACATGCGTTTGTGTCATTGCTGTTTCGCCCGATTGAAACCATCTGATTATCGGGTAATTGACCATCATATGCACATGGAACGCTGGACTGCGCGATACCACCTCTCGCACGAATACTACTGATGTTCCTCGTGTAGGGCACCTCTAACACAGTTATACGATGTGTACAATGATGACATGTATACTGTGTGATGAGGTGTGCTACGTAGACGAGCGATCTTTTTACTGTATTTATATATATATATATATATATATATATATATATATATATATATATATATAATATATATATATATATATATATATATATATATATATATATATATATATTGTATATATTGTATATCTTATAAAATTATAACTTATTTCCTGTCAGTTTCATACTGGTGTTAACATGTGTGACCCAAACTTTTATTATCCTCAGTATTACAACTGTTTTGATAAACTATTACTAACGTATCGAACATGGTCTGGAGTTCACTCACCCTCATCGCTTGCTGCGGCAGGGTTCATTTCCACATATGCAGACAACACGGTTGAATGTCTCATGTGTGGGGTTAGAATAAACTGATGGCAGCCAGATGTCAATCCGCTACAGGAACATCTACGATGGGCACCGCACTGCACGTATGCTCAGCTCCTCGCACTACATCCACGCAGATTATAATGAAACGGAAGTGGAGAGGACCTTCTGCACTTGTACTAAATCAAAATGTTTTATTCCTAAAGAAAATCATATATCAGAGTAATACATTTGTACATGTTTCTAATATAATTTGTACGTCTTTATTTCAACATAAATTAAATATATTAACATATCGTTTTCTTTTATTTTGGTAAAAAGTGTGGGTGAGCAAAAAACATACAAGTGGGCAAAAAACATACAAGTGAGGTGGCCTTGGGCCAGAGTAGCAACCAGGTGGTTAGGATAACGGCACACGGATGGCCTTGTAATGGGAACTTGAATGCGATATAGTAGTCCAGTGATGCTTGAATGGAACATGAACGTATGGTCACACGGATGGCCTTGTAATTGTGGAACAGGAAAGCGGGGTTTGTGACCTTGGCTTTGTGGTAATAATATGTAATTAGGTCAAACATTGCGCTTTTTTGACCTTGGTACGGTGGTGACCTTGATATTGTGGCAACCTTGGAATTGTGGTAACCTTGCAATTGTGGTGTGTGCCAGAAGTCTCCAATCTTACCTACTCGGACACGAACACGGACACGGAGACGGAGACGGACACGGACAGAGACACGCACACACACCTACACGCACACAAGCACACACGCACACACATACACATACACACACAGCACACCGCACACACACCACACACACGCACACACACACACACACACACACACACACACACCGCACAACGCACAACGCAATAACGCACGAACGCACGAACACACGAACGCACAGCAACAACGACGAACACGAACACACGAACACGAACTCACGAACACGATCACACGAACACACGAGCACACGAACACGAACGCACGAACGCACGAACGCGCGCGCGCTATTGCGTGCGTGCGTGCATGCGTGCGTGCATGCGAGTGTGTGTGCGCGTGGGCGAGCGTGCGTGCGCGCGCGAGCGTGTTTGCGTGCGTGCGTGCGTGTCTGCGTGCGTTCGTGTTCGTGTGGTCGTGTGTTCGTGTTTTCGTGTGTTCGTCTGTTCGTGTGTTCGTGCGTTCATTCGTTCGTGCGTTCTTGCGTTCGTGTGTTCGTGTGTTCGTGGTTCGTGTGTTCGTTTAGAGAAAAGAACTTCAATAAAAGGTTTTTGCTTTTCGAGATATAAGCGATCAAAATTACTATAAAATAATGTTTTTTTGCTAAGTTGTTTTTATTTAGTGTTCTTTTCACTGTTCTGTCCGAAACTCACACCCTACTTTGTTGTTTCAAAGAGTCATTCAGTTTTGCAGAGTTCTTTGTCCACCTCCATGCCATAATTATGATCGGGTGTAATTTCTACGCAACGCGTCAATTTCGATGTAGGCATTGGAAAAAAAATTTGTTGCTATGGAATTAAAAACTGTTAACATTATTTTAGAAATAATCTGACACTTTTCAATGCTTTAATTTTGTAAATTTTAATTAATATGAGGTGTTTAAGCACGGCAGAAAGGGAAAATTGCATTCGACTTCTCAACGAAGGAATGTCAAAAGAGCAAATTGCGTACATTTACAATCTGAGCCGAAAGACAATTTATAATTTGAACTGCTGGTGATCATAATTATAGGCATGGGAGTGGACATACAAAAAAAAGTAAACCAAAGAACCGAAAGAATTTTAATGAGAGAAACTATGCAAAATAGAACAAAGAACTCTAGAAAACTGAATGACTCTTTAAGACAACAAACTGGGGTGAGAGTTTCGGACAGAACAGTGATAAGAAGATTAAACCTTTTTTTATGATTGTGAACCTGAACAGGCTAACTAAGTAAATAAAAACAACTTGAGGTGAGAATTTGTTTTCAAAAACATAACATAATTCCAAACATTTTAAATTATAGAGCCCGTCGCAGAGAAAAATGTGTGCGGTTATTACAACACCATAGAGCGAATAGGCGGGCATGGGCAAATCGTCATGCGAATTGGGGTAATGCAGAGTACAGCCATTGTTTATTTACTGACGAAACAAGATTTAATTTGTTTCACTCCGATGGCCGAATGTTAGTTTGGAGAGAGCCAAATCAGCGATATTTGGAGGAAAATATGCCCCTTCAAGAGGAATTTGGTGGCGGAGGTGTTACAGTGTGGGGAGGTATCATAAGAAATGGTAAAACCGAGCTATTCATTATCAACCAAACCGTTAACGCTACTGTTTATTAGGAGGAAATTTTGGAACCTATTATTGTTCCTTTTGCTCGAAATTACGGCCCAGAATTTCTATTGGTGGATGACAACGCAAGACCTCACAGTGCGCGAAGGATGCCAGAGTTTTTGCAGGCACAGTACATCAATAGGATGGACTAGCCTGCAAATTTTCCGGATCTTAATGTCATCGAACACGTTTATTTAAAACTTAAAGTAAGCTCGCGTGATGTATCCCCTGAAACCTTAGAAACGCTTCGTGAAGAATGGGAGAATATTCCACAAGATTTAATAAATAATCTTGTGGATTCTCTACCAAATCGATGTCGGGAAGTAATACGTCGAGCAGGAGGACCAAAAAAATATTAGTTCCTTTTTTTTTATTAATGTACCTAATTTCGTGTAAATTATTACCAAAGATTAGGTATTTCAAGATAGGACAATTGGCATTTTTCCATTGATATTTGGCGGTTGCTTTCAATGGTCTCGTCCTTTTAACACGCTGTTGCCAACAATAACCCAATTTTATTGCAAACTCCGACAATACAAGTTGCAATTCCCATCTTTGACGCAGTGGATTGAAAACAAAAACTAATGGACAGACAATTTATGTTTTTCAGGCTAATTTTTTTTTATTTATTAAAAGGTACCAATACCAACTACCACTAGGTATCCCTATCCATACATACCTAATCTTTGTTATTACAGTACACCCTGTTTTTTTAGGTATTGCAGGAATCTTTAAATTAGGTTTAGAATTATACATTTTTTAAGAATTGACTTTTGGCCATTGTTAACCATTCTTGTATATTTTAGAATATAATGTAATAAACGTGTTCTTGTCGCAACGTTTTGTTTATTATCAACCCGGTATAATGTGTAAATTTCAACTCTCAAATAAAATACTTAGACCACAGAACATCTACGTGAAACAAGGATTCCAAATCCGCAAAAATCATCAAGAACCGTCAATGGAATGTCAAGTTATAGCATGTTAAAAATTTTGCTACCCAAATTTTATGTTGAGTAGTGTGTGCAATGCCTCAGGGCCTTAATCCAAAAACTGACAAAGACATCTAGAGATATTGATGTTACCTTAGTAACGAACCATATTGCAACGACCAAAACAATTTTTTGCGGAAATTTTACTCATACAAACTTTTTAATTTTTTGCGTGACTTCATTGATCACTCCGTATATAATAAACCTATGGTCCTACGATAAGTATACGTCATGCAGCTTAATCCGAAAAAAACTATCTCTTAAAATTTGCAAGCCGCGTTCAAAAATTTGCATTCCTATTGAAAATATTTAACTTTAAATTTTGCCTAAAAATCACTATGTCACTAATGTCAGAGCTGAGACAATCTTTATACACGATGGTGCCCCACGACATTTTGGATCACCTGTGAGGGAATTCCTGCACGCGCCGTTCCCTAACGGATGGATCGGACGAGTTGACTATGCTTCTGCATCCTGGCCGCCTAGTTCACCGGATCACAATCCCTCAGATATCTTTGTTTGGGGTGCTGTTAAATAAAACCTAAATTCAGATCGAGAAATGACTAGAGACGATCTCTGGAATCGCATTGTTGAATCATTCGAGGAAATTAGGAAAATTCCAGGGTTATTTCGATCAACGCGAATATTTGTAATAAGTGGGGCGAATGCTTGCATTCAAGTGAATGAACTTTTACCAATTATTATAAAATTTGTGTTTTATTTTTATTTTTTTATTTTTTAATTCTTAATTTAATAATTTATTATTAAAACCAATTATCAAACGAGCACAGATCAGTTAGTTGCAGAATACAAATTTATTTTTCAAATTTGAACGGGTAGTTCTAGTGATGCGATTTTTTTTTTAATTCTATCAAATTTTGACTTGTATAAGATAGGTCGACTGTATAAAATCTATAAAACGTTTTCATAATTTACGGAGATAAAGTGATTTTTCTACATTTTAAATTGAACTTTTAGAGCATATAAATTTTTAGGGGTGCATTTTGGGATTATACTAAAAGAGGGCAAAATGTCCTAATTTTGACCGGGGAACCCACTGTAGAAGTTTGTCGGTGATTTTCCGGAATATATATATATATATATATATATATATATATATATATATATATATATATATATATATATATATATATATATATATTATATACACACACACACACAATGAACAAAGTCAAATATGTTATGCATTTACGCATATTGAGACGAAATGTCAGGTAAAATTTTTCTCTAAAATGTATGGCTACAAAGTCTGTCACTTTGTAGCCATACATTTTAGAGAAAAATTTTACCTGACATTTCGTCTTCAATTTATGCGTAGAATGCACTTGAAGCAGCGGTACGTTTGCTTTGGTTCACTTTGCCCTGAAAGTTGAATTTTGAAAATCGTTTGTTGCAAATAACTCGAAAACCTTTAGGAATTTCAAAACACTATCCCCAATGAAAATTGGATTGTCTATGAATGGACTGGAAGTATTAGTTTTCACATTGTTCCCTTATACTTTTTATTCCAACCTTTGTGTGTGTGATTTTTCAGATATTTTTGTGACCTTTTTGGGTCCGCTATTCAATTTTCTGCGAATTTGATCCTCTTGGTTGAAGTTGATAAAGTGAACGGTTTACGAGTTATTTGCAATTTCATCAATCACGGTCAATTAAATACACTTCTCCAAAATTTAATAAGTGGGCAGTGGACTAAAGGTCATAGTTGTCATATTGTGATTTTTGATCAGTTTTCAACAATTTCTTTATCCATAATGAATAATAATCAGTATTCCAACTTTCCAGCTTTCGGGAATTGTGCTGAAGCTGTTCGTTTATATTCCTAGGCATTTCCAAATCGGCGGATACCGAATAAAAAGACGTTTGCCAACATTGACCGGCGCCTTCGTGAAAGTGGTGCATATTATCAATTTATAAAAATTCTATTTATAACGGGTTCTCACAGGTTGTTTGAAGCCACCAAAAATTGATAGTGGTAGGAAGCGAACTGCCAGAACACCAGTTTTAGAACAAAGAGTGTTTGATGCAATTGACGCTGATCCTACAACAAGCTCTCGTCAATTGGCAAGCGAAAATAGTCCAAATCAGTCCACGATATGTAGAATTATTAAAACGGAACTCTTGCGACCCTTCCATTATCGAAAGATACAAACTTTGACCATTAATGATTTTCAAGCAAGAGTGAACTTTTCACGTTGGTTTGTAGAAAAATTCAATAATGACCGAAATTATCCATCGATTATCTTATTCACTGATGAGGCAGGTTTCGCCAAAACATACACTTCCATAACAATCATTACTACGATTATCAAAATCCACGCGTTTTCATTGAAACCAATCATCAACAGCAATTCAGTGTGAAAGTAAGGGCTAGTATTATTGGCAATAATTTAATTGGTGCATTCTTTTTGCCACAACGTTTAAATGGTAATTCATACACCAATTTTTTGGATAATGATTTACCCGAGTTACTAGATGTCCATATGGATGTTAGGGGTCGGATATGTTTCATGCACCATGGTGCGCCTTCTCATTTTGCACTAACTGCTAGGCGGTCATTGAATCGAACTTTTAATGCAAACTGGATTGGACGTGGAATACCGGTTCCTTGGTCTGCACCTTTTACCGGATCTAAACCCTGTGGATTTTTTGTTCTGGGGTCGTTTAAAAGACATGGTATATTCGGTGCCAATTACAAACGTCCAACATCTCCAGCAACGAATTTTTGATTGATCTAATTTAATAAGAGATGATCCACAATTACTTTTCAACGTACGTTAGTCAATCATGAAAAGAATTCGTAAATGCATAGCAGTCAACAGTGAACAATTCGAACATTTAATCAATTAATTTTTTTGTTAATTAATACTTTTTTTAACTTAATAAACTCTTTGAGAACTATGACTTTTAGTCCACGGCCCACCTACAAAATTGTGGTGCGGTAGTATGTAATAGACCGTGATTGATGAAATTGCAAATAACTCGTAAACCGTTCACTTTATCAACTTCAACCAAGATGATCGAATTTGAAGAAAATTGAATAACGAATTAACGACATTTTCAGTTGTTGGAAAAAGTTCATGGCTTACTAGATATTTCAAAAAAACGAAAATTTTGCATTTTATTTAAATACTAAATAACTCTGTTATCGATTTGAGAAAAAAAATCTAGAGGAAAAAATGGTAGCGTTTTTTATGCTTTATCTACAGGCATTTTGTTCTATCTCTTGTCATTCCAAAGTTATGATATAAACTTTTGTTTTTTGTGTGGAAGGTATAGTAGGCTGTGCCTTTATCAGATGCGCATTATTTTAAGGTTTGTAGCGATGCCATACATGATATATTTATTTCTAAAAATAACAAAGTTATAACGATTTTCTTATTGTTTTACAGTTGGCCAAAAATGAATTAATTATTATGGTTTTTGGCAGTTTTACACCATAAAGTTTAGTGATTTTTCTTTTAAATGTTGTAGACTTGTTCTTATTGGGAATACAATAAAATGTCACGAATAAAAATTCTAGACATTTTAATGCGTAACATGTTGTACATACTAATTTCCTACTCGCTTGAATTAGAACAAACCTAGATATTTTTAAGTAGCAGTAATGGTTGGCTTTGACATTTTGAGAAAGAACAAATTTTTCTCTTTATAACCATACAGGACTATTGTATTATTGAGAGTAGCAAAAACATAATGTCCCGTGGAAAAACATTTTTATCCGGTTAAGTTAATTACTCAGTTTATTATAACATTTCACCTAAAAATTAGGGACTCAAATAGAACAAGAACGCAAAGAAACTAGGCATTATTAAGTTAAAATTTCGACTTGGAAGTAATTGCATGTAAAAAAATTAATCTATCTCAGCAAATGTCCACCAATATTATTTACATAGAAGCGACATCCTTTCACAATGGAATTTGCAGCTTTCCGTATTTTCGTACCATCTAAATTGCGAAAGGCATGTACCGCAGCATCACGTAGTTCTTCTTTTGTCGCATAAGTTCGCTGATAAACCATATCTTTTAGAGTACCAAAATAAAAAAAATCTAAACGTGAAAGATCTTGCGATCTTGGTTCCCAAGGGACTTGCCCCTTTTCTACCTATCCAAGAATTTGGAAACAATTGGTTTAGGTACTGTCTCACTTGCAGTTGGTTGTGCGGCGGAGCACCGTCGTGTTGAAACCAGCGTAAATTACGTCTTGTTTCCAAATACAAGATATCCAACATATCTTGAAATTCATTTTGTAGAAACTCAAGATAACGGTGGCCTGTCAAATTTTCGTCGTAAATGGAAGGTCCAATAATTCGCGACCCAAGAATTCCACAGAAAACATTGAATCCAAATTTTCTTTGAAGCCGTCTTTCACGAAGTATCCTAGGATTTTTCTGCATCCACAAAAAAACAGCTTATAATAATTTTATTTCTGCCTCTGAAAAATAAGATATGGATGGAGATTAGTAAACTACGACAGAAACCGAACTAAACATAACGAATCTGCATCACCTAATGATTTAAACCTACACTTTACTTCTATTGGTAGTTCAACTGTAGATGCCCTTCCTTGTTCTAACACGAAGGTTAACGATTGTTTTATAAATATAACTTCTCTAATCAATTCTTTCTGTCTTGCACCGGCCACATATGAAGTTTACAGCATTGCACAAAAACTATCTAAATCTAGGAGCTGCGTTGAGCTGTATTGATATTTTTGGTGCATATTTTACAGAACTTATTAATGATTGTTTTCTCGAAGGAAATGTTCCATCCTGCTTTAAAATCAGCAGGGTTGTCTCTGTCCACAGAAATGGCGATAAAACGCCAGTTGATAATTATCGACCCATATTAATCATTCCTGTCCTAGGTCAAATGATTGAAACCCTAACAAAAAATCGATTAATGGACTATTCAAACAAAAATCAAATACCCATTGGAAGCCAGTTCGGCTGCAGAGCTGATTCGTCAACTATCAACACAGTCTCTAGTTTAATCTCACATGCTGTTAATACTTTGAAAATGGCAGAAAGGGAGCTGCACTGCTTTATGACTTATCTAAAGTCTTCTATTGTGTGTTGCCATCCTCATTACTGGAAAAGTT
Organism: Vesta saturnalis; assembly: GCA_036346205.1. Taxonomy (NCBI): domain Eukaryota; kingdom Metazoa; phylum Arthropoda; class Insecta; order Coleoptera; family Lampyridae; genus Vesta; species Vesta saturnalis. The sequence goes on along the minus strand of JARFJB010002173.1, from coordinate 378,853 downwards.
AAATTATTACGGTATATGAGGTAAACCATTAGACTTTTTCGTCCATACCTAACTAATCGAATACAGTATGTATCATTCAACAGCAAGTCATTTTACATCGAACTTGTCTTAATTGGTGTACCTTAAGGTTCGGTATTGGGTCCTGTTTATTTCTTGCTGTAAGAGTGATTGCAAATATTAGTTCTAGGGATCATTGTAAGCAATATGTTAAATATTACAATATAAGGTCAGTTCCGTCCATATATATATATATATATATATATATATATATATATATATATATATATATATATATATATATATATATATATATATATATATATATATACCTAATAGAAGGTCCACAATAACAATACTCGCCATTATAACTTGCTGTTACCACCAGTATTAAAGTTAAGCGTATCAACTAAAGACGCGTTAAATCTACCTTTATATAACCACATTTGTAATAAAATAAGAGCACTTCCCTTAACTAAATTTAAAACAGCTATAAAAAATATCTATTGGAAAACAGTTTCTACAACGAGCAAGAATGCTCGGATTTTGATCAAGAGATATCAATGCTCCAATGTTCCATTTATGAAACAATTCTCTTTTGACGTCCAAAAGCTTTGCATTGTTGCCCAATAAGTTATTTTAAAGTATTTTCCTTGATCACATTGATTTTATCTAAGACATCGTAAAATCGTTACTTATGTAACAATTTTGTTGGAAAAACGTCCCTATGCCCAATAATAATGACATACAGTGACATTCGTTTTCTCCGAAATCAATTGAATCTTATATAGGAGTTATACAGTATGTATAAAATTGCTGATTTAAAAATTTCTCGTAATACACTTCATATTAGGTATAAGAAAGCGATCAATAACGTGTTACGTGTTTATCGCGAATAACGTGTATTTTCGATAACTTCCGTTACTTTATTTTAATGAATGAACTAATTAGTTACATCTAAATAAATATTTCCGTATTCGTTGGTGGAATGTTTATAATTTCGTACCTCAAAATTATTTTTCGCACCTCTACAGTTAAACTAATTTATTTAACGTACACATCTTTTTATTCCTTTATAGATATAAATTTGGTATTTAAACAAGTTGCGCCATCTCGAAGATTTAGGGTCATTTAATAAAGTTTGAAAAGGAATCTTGTTTTTAAAAGACAACAATGGGATATCTGTAAAATTTATTTATCAAAATTTGGTTTTAACATTCTTATCTAGTTTGAATAGTTTTGACAGGTTTGCAATATTGCTTTTGTTAGGGCGTTGTTCCTGATCTTTCTTTTACTTAACACGCCATTTTCCGATGGGAGATTGATCTTCAAGAAAATTTTTCCTTCCGTTTATAAGATGTTTAAGCATCGTTTCTTTGGAAAATTTTTCATATAAGGTAATGGTTTTGGTATAAAACCTTACTGACGCTTTACAAGCGGATCTTATTGAAATTCTCAATCTTCATATCCTCGGGTAAGTTTAACACATGTTCGACAACTTTTAGTAAATCGATTCTTTCATTTAGGCACTTTCGCAAGATTAATTAAATTTATAACATAGGTCTGTTGAAACGAAATCATCGCTATCGGCTCTAAACATCTAAAAGAGGTATGCTTGTATAAGGTAATTAGTAACGTACTTACTTGTATCACTTTCAGCGCCTTGATACCGGCGAAATAAACAGCTATTCTTTATTTATATACATAACTAGCAAATTGGAATCCACTACCGATCACCTCCGTACCTATTACTACTGGAATGCTGGCTCTTAGCTACTGATTAGCTGTCTTGGTTCCACAAGTAACTACCACCTTCGAAACACGAAGGGCATTTACAGTTTGGTAATTCTTCATCAAAGGTCAGAATTCTTTATTATTCAATATACACAGGATTTGTGTAATGAACAGTGTATTGCTAAAATCAGTACAACAGAGTTAGGTTACATTCAGTGTTTAACCTTATTTACTTACGTGTAACAAAAATGTATCATTTATAATAACATGCTTTTACTGGAGGCTAAAGTGGTTGAATAATTTAGAGTTTGATTTGTTCAATTTGTAATTTCTTTCTGCATACAAAAAGAAAAAAAAAACCACACCTATTATTCACTGTGACGTTGACCTACTTAGTTCACTACCTTCACACGGTAGTTGCGCGTTGAAGCTCCTGTTTGTAAAATACATTATATACAGGGGGGAACAGATATCGAGGTCGTATGAATTACAGTCATTGTTTGAAACTTATATATATATATATATATATATATATATATATATATATATATATATATATATATATATATATATATATTATATTCATATTTAGAATTTCTATAACTTTTCTGTACTTTGTCTTTCCTTAATATTAATTATTTGTCATTACGGATAATTTTGTTCAGAGCAGGTTTTGCTGTAATAAAAATTTCTGTACTATTGAATGTCTTGCTGCAATTCTATGCCTTGCACTGAACAGACTATCCGATATTTCTATTTAATACCATTTCTTAAGGGTTTTAATAAAATTCAAGAAACCGAAATCAAAATCATCGGGGATTTAAATTCTATTTTGTGAAACGTAGGCAAGCCGTTTCAAAAATTAAGCACTACTATTTTCATTGTGGATCTATTTTAGATCGCACTTTATGGGTTACTTTCGCCCTTTCGGCTGCGATTTGTAAGTACTTACAACCGTCGGGAGCGGCACAATTAACGAAACTTTTCTTTTACGTTTAGGGTTCGATTAACGAACTAAATACATTTAGTTTTTTATTCTTTGTGGGCATCTGCGACGGCTCACCACTTGCCATCGTCAGGGCTGAATTATAATTATTTTGTTAGTTAAGATTGTTATGAATACTTTGGGGAAAACTAGCATAGTATCATTATTGTTTACGTTCGATATTTATGCGACTAGTATTAATGTGAGTTTAAATTAAATTAAATAAACGGTTACTGTTTCGTTGTTCGGGTAAAAGTTTGTCTCTCTTTTAAATTGTTTCCTTTTTTTTGGAGCACTACCTGTTTCAGGTTTTACAGGGCCTGCCCTACTCTACTCCTCTTTTCCTTTTCTTTCCTTTTCTCCCTTTCCTGACTAAAACCTGTGGCGCCTATCCTTTAGTGGCTATCTAACCACGTCAACAACCTTGTAGCAACCCTCCAAAACACCACGCATCCAAGTGCTCTGCGGTCAAACGACCGTACGCAGGAGTTTAGTCGAGTGCACTTTCAAAAAATTGTTTACATGCAGGTTAGACATGTAGCAAACGCAAAAATTGCTGCTAATGGCAAGATCATAGCACAAGCAGAAAACACAATTAAAACTACGTGGCAAGTTATAGATTTACACAGAGAAATTATTAATGTATGTGAGCAAGTAAAAATTACTTCAGACGAGTTGAATCTTTTGTTTCAAAAAATGCAGATAACATCGTGAGTTACCCTTATGGTAACTGAATTATTTAGATGTTTGCACTGTGAGAGTTAATTCAAATACTCCATCTAGTTTTCATGAAATCTCACAATCTGAGGTACAAAAAGCTTCAAAAAATAGTAAAACTGAAAACATTTACAGTTGTGCTGCTTCTGTTATAAAAAACTAGAACCGGACGTGTTGTTAATAATTCATCTCTCTGTAGGCAACTAATGTGCATTTTGTGCCATGTGTGCTGCATACAATATAATTTACTTATTTACAGTGGAGCCTTCCACTCATATCGTTTGCACATTCAGTTTCCGACATGTTCATGCGCAAAGACCTTTTGAGAGCGTCGCTTTTTGTGCGGTACTGAAAGGAAGTAGAGCATCCATTTTTGCTCTGTTAAATATTTAAAAAAAAAATGCTATATAATTTGTATGGTAAGCCTTTTAAACTATTATATAAAGGTTTGAGACGTTTGCATTTCAGGAACCTTTACTTTCACGTTTACTTTTATTTTTACTTTAACTTGACCTTTAATGTTACTTTTCACAGGTTTATAAACATCTACGCAATTAATTATTTTACCGTTAATCTAATTTATGGTATTACTACGATTAATCAATAGTGAGATTTATTCATTTGGGAATTATAAAGCATACAAATCCAGATTTATTTCAACCCTGAAGTAATATTACGCAACAGTTTCCAAAACGCTGACCCAGCATGCAGCCCTTTCGTTATCTACAATGTGACCAAGAATAAGGCACTCTGATTCTATTAGTTACTCACAACATCAATTATTCATTAGGTTATAAGGTTACTAACATTAGCATTAAGGTTTCTCGGTTCATAATTAAACATAAGTAGTGTAATAAAATTTGTTATTGTAGAAATTTTATTTTAACTTTATTGTATAATGGTTTACTTCTTTATTCCATATTTAAAAACAAGTTGGCGTCCGAGTATTTAACAATTAGTTTCAGAAAGAAGCAGCCCCGATTTTAAAGCGAACATATCTAGGTACATGTAAATATTTTTGGTTAATAAAGCGATCTATAATTTTATGAACCTGGCCCACTTTAATGTACGACTGAGCATAAGGCACATAATCTTTTAGTTATTACCCAAACTGTTAAGTAGCTATGTAGCCATGGGTGTAGATATGTTGTCAGGTTGCGATGACGCACCCTGTATGTAGGATGTTATAATGACGTGTATTACGTGTTTTGAGCACGAGTGTATTGAGGTTGAACGGAAAAAAAAAATTTTTTTTGTGTATATAATGTATGTGGGTGTATGATATGCCACTGGAAATGTAGGAGAAATATAATTCTGTATGTAGATACGTGTATTTGAATGTTATAAAGACTTTAGTGTTGGAATAATTAGATTTTGATGAATGTAAATGTGAAGAGAAATTTGACGATGGGACGATAATGCTTTCCACTGTATTGCTTCTGTTTTGCTGCTGATAAAGAAAGGAATGTTGTTGGATAGATGAGTAATCTTGGTTAGAAAATGTGAAGAATAAATGTAAAATGTCTTAGAAAATATGTAGAGAAAGATTGGGTATGTTTAAGTGTTAATTTCCGAAGGGTTTTGTAATGTTGTGCAATTGTTTTGAGAATATGTGTATGTATATGGAATTTGAGACATTAGACGGTACTGATTTTTGCAAATGTTGCGGAACGAGATCGAGCGCAGGTTGGAGATAAGTGTTAAAAGTTGAGTAATGATTCAGCGTGGCTACTGAATGAATGTAATGACGAAAAATGATTTCTTCGTGAAGTAATTGTGAAATTTGTAAGTGAAAACAAATATGGCGATGTATTGTAATTACACGCGTGCTTGTATAGAGGGAAGCAGCTGTTGGAACTATGACATTTTGAGTGAATATTATTGGAGAATATAACGCGGAAGGAAGGCATGTTTAAAGATGGATGACTGAAGTTATAAATAGGGAAGTCAGAGATTGACAAGGGAGTTGTCGTTGGGAGTTGACGTTGGAGTTAGCTTTTGGCTTGTGATGAGAACTCAGTGAGACGCGCACGCGAGTGATAGACGGTGACGATGTTGGAGTATGTTTGTGAATTTTAATGAGGCAGTAATTGTTTAATTAACTGCGTGACCCGAACCGGGGATAAATTGAAAAAGACGTTCATAAACAAAACAATAATTAAAAATTGACGTTGAAGATAAAATTAGTTTATTTTCAAGAAAATAATAGTGCGTAAGCAGATTTGAATAAAGATAACAGTTGTTATGTTAAAGTATTAAGTGCGGCGCGTGTCCTTGTAACGAGATTTAGCTAAAAGTATTTATGAGACCACCTGTTAAGTAAACGAAGCGTTCGTTGTATTTTAAATCAATGTTTAAATAACGTTATATGACATTGAAAGTTTTATTTGTATAAGGGACTAATTTTGGTGTAAAGGGTTGCTAGAAATTTTAAAGAGGCAACCAAACGTATACAGTTTATTACGTGTTATTAGACTATTTGTGGGTGCACAGTAAGGAATAAGTGTTCGTGAAATTGTGAAGCAATTGTAATGTGATTCAGGCAATTTTAAGGAATTACCAATGGACCACATATAATTGGTGTACGGAAGAAAGAAGAAAGAAAAGCTAAGGATTTATGGACAAATTTGTTAAGTAAGAAATTAGATTAAGGAATTTTATGAACGCATTTAAGCCCGATTATCTTTTTGTTAGTTTATTTGCTTATAGTTGTTTAAATTATTAAATAGTTTTGAATGTAAGAGATAATCGTTCTTGAGTCGTATTGTATGGTTTGTTTTAGTAGTAAGATTGCAAAGTGGTACTTGGTGGTTTAACTTTCAACCACGCTGATGTAATTTATGTAAATATTTGTGTTTTTTTGATTATTTTATGCAGGACAATATATACTTATCGTTAAATTTTTACTTTGTTGTTTATTTAAATAGGTATGAAACACAGATGTAACATTTACCTAATTGGTGATCTTGTTTTGACAATTTTAAAAGTAAGCTTTGCAGATTTTAATTTTTCAGATTTAAGGAACAACCTGAAAGTTCATATTAGCCAGGTTGATTACAAAATTTTTATGTCAGTTTCATTAGAGCAATGCACTATTAACAGATCAGCTGTTATCTTAAAAATTTCATTAAGTATAATAAAAGTTTGAGTTTTGAAACCTTAAATGTTTACGAATGTCAAGTACGATTCAGAAATATTATAAAAAGTAAAGCAAATTTAAAAGATATCGTTCATGTTAAGAATGTTAAAAAATTGATTACCGTTCATTGAATGAATTTGAGTGATAAATTTTATTTTAGAAGTTTTGGTATACGAGGTGTATTCAAAAAGTTTTTAATAACCTGGGTAGTACTAAAGTTATTTGAGTTTGAGTTGAATTGTTTTGGACGAGTGTTTGTGTTAGAACCTTCGTATATGAGTTTACCGAGTAAGCACAATCCTACTTTCCACAATCAAGTAGGGTTAATTAACATCCAGCTTAAGACAATTATATTAACAAAGTTTCGATTGTGGTGGCGCCTAGAGACATATTTTCCCGAATTGAGCTATTTGAGTATAAGTGTAAGGTGTTTGAGCTTATTAAGCATTCATTTTACTTATTATTTCGACCACGCCCATCTCCCTGTTAGCTGGCTTGGCAACCCGCTTACATTAGTAAGCCTACACGACGCCTAGTGCGGTTTGGACGTGTAACAATGTATACCTATAGAACTTAAGGGTCGGATAAAACAATATTAGTCAGTATGTTGTACCAGTAACCAAACTGGTAAATTTTACTATGAAAACAGGTATCTCTCCGGATTTATTGAAAATTTGCTTAGTTATACCATTACTTAAGTCGTACGACATAAATAATATCAATAACTATAGGCCCATTTCTATCTTACCCATCTTCCCCTAAATATTGAAAAAACTATTAGTAAGCGAACGTTCAACTATTCTGAAGCTAATGATCTTTTTCGTCCCTACCAATTTGGCTTTAGAAAACAAAAAAGTACTGCAAATGCTTCAATGAAATATCTAGAAAAACTTTGAATTGAAACAGGCGAGTATTCAATCTCAATGTTCTTGGATTTGTCAAGAGCTTTTGATTGTGCGTCACACAATATTTTATTAAAAAAGCTTGGAGCGGTATACAACTTTAGTGAAAACTGTATGAAACTAATTTTCTCGTTTTCACTGCACAGATAACATGTTACATTGAATGAGTTTTTATCGAACAAAAGAGGAGTTCCCCAGGGATCAATTTTAGTCCCATTGTTATTTATAATCCATATCAATGATTTCCCAAACTATGTTAATATTCACGCGGAGTGCATATTATGTGCCGATGACGTTGGTGAAACCCTACTCGAGGTAAACTTTTTATTTATGTATTTAATAAAATTAATAATAATTTTTAATTACGTATTTACCTTTGAACTTATTCGTTCAAAACAAAAACTTATAATAATTTAGGGTGACATTCTATTAATATAAGTAATTTGATAGTTATCTCACTATATTTAGAATTTAGATCAATTCTACATACATAAAAACAAAATTTACTTCGATTGGGGCTTGAACCTTGAAGTCGCAGCTAGTTAGCGCGGTACTCTAGCAAAGTACAGGTCGTAGGTTCAAATCCTACTCGAGGTAAACTTTTTATTTATGTATTTAATAAAATTAATAATAATTTTTAATTACACATTTACCTTTGAACTTATTCGTTCATAACAAAAACTTACAATAATTTAATATTAGTCAAGTTGCTTTGGTATGTGTGAATCCTTGCGATATTGAAGGCTCATATTTAATTAATATAAGTAATTTGATAGTAATCTCATTATATTTAGAATTTAAATCAGTTCTACATATATAAAGACCAAATTTATATCGATTTGTGCTTGAACCCTGATGGCGCAGTTGGTTAGCGCGGTACTCTAGCAAAGTACAGGTTCAGGTTCAAATCCTACTCGAGGTAAACTTTTTATTTATATATTTAATAAAATTAATAGTAATTTTTAATTATATATTTACCTTTGAACTTATTCGTTCATAACAAGAACTTATAATAATTTAATATTAATCAAGTCACCTTGGTATGTATGAATCTTTGCGATATTGCAGGCTTACATTCCATTAATATAAGTAATTTGATAGTAATCTCAATATATTTAGAATTTACATCAGTTCTACATACATAAAGACAAAATTTACATCGATTGGGACTTGAACCTTGATGGCGCAGTTAGTTAACACGGTACTCTAGCAAAGTGCAAGTCGTAGGTTCAAATTCTATTCGAGGTAAACTGTTTATTTATGTATTTAATAAGATTAATAATAATTTTTAATTGCTAAATACATTTACACTACAGTTTTTACTGAATTGTTCAGATTTAATTACAAACGTCGTGGGCAACAAACTGCAAGCTATTTACAAACCGCGAATTCTCCCTTTTTATACATCAATAAATTCTAGTTATTGTCCTTTATACTTTGATTTACTAATTTGGATCGATTACTGTCTATTATATTTATTTTTCACTATTTAAACACAATTGATTGCGTATGTGGTACATGTAAAGCACTTCACCTATTACGTCACTTTTAATACGTATTTATATTATGGTGCAATCCTTTTTATTTCTGACAACTCGATAACAATTGCAATTTCATTATTTTAGGTTTTCCTCGCATTCATACGGAAAATATCATTTATATTCTCTTTACACAATACTAACTGACCTTTCGTAATAATTACACAATATTAATTGCAGCATAAATCAAGCTGCAGCGATCTCTTTTCAACCAACTCTTATAGCTTAGTAGAAGCGACCCTTCTTGAGCGCTTACTTAGCGCGACTAACTCACAAATACACCTCATTGCTCTACTTGCTCTATTTTACAAAACAATCATTCCCGCAAATTACCGCGTATATTTAAAAGCTTTCCAATTCACTATGCAAATACTCATCGAAACAAACTCAAGCCTTTTATCTTAATATTAATTATGTTCAAATACAAATAACCAATAACCATTTATGTCACATAACGGCGCGAATTGCGAATTTCTAATGCCCCCATTACAAAATGTAACTATAATGGTGTATTAATTACACAATGACCTAATTACGCTTCACTTAATTACTCAAAAAAAGGGAATAAAAGAAATATCAAATAACCTAACACCTTTCACAAATGTCAATCTATGTTTTCCTCTATATTTGCAGTATGACCTTTTAAGATCAGCGCGGTGTACAGTAACATTTTTATTGCATCATTGTAATAAACCATTATGTTTAACTCTGAAAATCAAAGAGAGAGTGCTCGTTTTTTGAATGAACGCAGAACAAATATATGTAAGTCACTTTGAACGTTTACCACTTTTATAAAATTATATTAACATTTGGTTTTTCTATTTACTTTCAACTAAACTACGTTAATCGACAGTCGAATGTTATCAGTTTTGCTTCCTTTAGCATTCAAGTTGAAATAAAGGTAATACCGGGGCACCATCTCCTCCACTTTTTTACATCACAAGCCACGCCCTTTGGGACACCTCTCCTACCACTTATTATATATATATATATATATATATATATATATATATATATATATATATATATATATATATATATATATATATATATATATATATATATATATATATATATATATATATATTGTACTGTATTTAATAACCCCACCTATTTATCGTATTACTTTAATTATATTTTAATATTAAATATTATATAATTATTAATAAATTTTTTATTGTTATTATAATTTTAACATTGGCTAAAACTCTTAAAATTGAGAATATATTAAAATATATTCGTCGGTAGAACTATTTACTTTTAACATTATAAAATAAATGATTATTACTTTGAATTATATTGCTTGTTTGAATACAATAATCATAGTTAATATCAGCACATTGAGATAATGTCCTATTATTTCTATAGTATCTAAATTGATTAAGTAAATTGAATTATAATTTTTAATTCGCATTAATACCTGTGTTACACCCTGTACATAACAAAATTCTTTTAAAAGTATACGTGGACATGCGCTGTGAATACGCAAACATATGATTCGACTACAACAAAAAGTGAAATTCGACATACAAGTACATATAACTACGTTTGAATAAACAACAATATTAATATAAAACATTTAAATTTTTAGAACAAATAACATTCCCTTGGGACATGCATACCTGTTGTTGCACATCAAGATTATTACAAAGGATAGAAATTATGAACATAACAATAAAGTATCAATGTTAACAATAAAGTACTCACATAAAATATCCTCCTTTTGTGGGTTACTGCTATTGAAGTTGATTGAAGACAACAGCTCCTGCGAACTGCAACTCTGCTCCTCGAGCATCCAAATTTTCTTTTAAATGAACAGCTTATTCACTTAGGTAAGTTTCACTATTGTTATTAGAATATTGACGAATCTTTATTTTTAGGCTCATCACTTCTTTTTAATTAACTTCAAAATAAATTTTGAAAAGCATGGATCGTTGAAGGTTGTTGTAAATTAAACACACTTTTGATAAACAAGGTGTATAATGATAAAAGCACGAAGACAACACAATTAAATATCCATACCAACATTCACAATATAAATTTAAAAACAAACAAAGTCGAAACTGCGGAAATATTTTTATAACTACTCGAAAACTTCCGATTTGAAATTTAAAAAGGTAAACTAACCTTAATTTAATTTTTTTTTGCGACAAAAGACTATCACTTGTTTTGTTAACACTTCCGATACTAAATCTCACTTTGTTAAGTTACCGAAGTTACGTTAATTTGTTTTAAAAATTATTCTCAAAAAAATTTGGCAACAGCTTACTTTGGCAAGTTGTTGCAAAAGATGAAAATCAAGAGAGTTTGTGAAGCTAATGCACTTGTATTTATATGATTTTGGTCGACAACCAAATCATCGAATGTTTTTCTATAGTTACGAAGAATATTCCCTGAATTCTGATTGGCTACTGTAATTTTCACATTACGATATTTCTTTAAAGCCCTATAACTTTCGACCCCTTTAACATTTCTTAAATCTAAAAACATTTCCATAATCTACATAATTTTATCTATAATTTAAAACCAAACACGGACTAATTCCTACACTTAATAACTACGTTAATTTTTACACATATTTATTGAATTTACACTAATTCTAAGAATTTTACAGGCCTGGAAACTACCTCTACATGAATAGGGGATGCTACTACACCCAAATATCCATCCTAAACATTCCTACGGCCAATTTGAGAGGAAAGTTATTTAAATTCTACCAATACTCTTAAAAACTAATATTAACAAAAATGGACATAAATGTAAGGAATTATAACATAAAATTGAGGCTACCTTACTATTTTTGCCTTTACTAATTTATTTTATACAAATTGTCTCAATTTAAAATACTTTTTACAAAAATTTATATGCGAGGATATAACCTAACCTCATTTTGTTTATATAATTTTAATGTTAAATTTCACACTTTTAAACACAATAACTGTTAATGTAAGTGTTTAAAATTAATGTTCAAATCACAAATTAATTTACTTTTCCACTTTCGTAGGTTCATAAGTTCTTCTACGACTAGTGTCGGAATGTTGTCAATCACTAGTTTAATGTCATAAATTGTTGATTACACACAATAATCCCAGAGCTGCTGCTTGATTCATGTTTTATAGTTACTCACTAATGTGCATATTCTGTTTTTTCATAATTTTTGCACTAATACGAGTTTTACGCACAAATACGAATGTTTTTACTAATCGATTACTGTCGATTATACTTATTTTACCATTATTAAAATTATATTAAGCAATATTTAACTTTTCACACATCTCAATGTTTATCAATCATTCTTATCTAGAATTATTTAATGAAATGTACCATTTCGTATTAACTAAAGTAAAACTTCACTATGCAAATTACATAGCTACTTGCACGTAATTTGAATCATCATATATATATATATATATATATATATATATATATATATATATATATATATATATATATATATATATATTTCACTACCTGTTTTCTCTGAAGCGCTCTTTAACTGTTTAACTCTTATAAGATAACACTTTAGCAATGATAAATTACTTTCGAGTTTAAGCAAATTTTCACATGTCTCTAAATAAATTTTATTTTGAATTATATCTCGCAATAGCTTAATATTAGTGTTAATTATACGGATGTGCTTTACAAATTCATTTTTGGTTTTTAACAATGGAATAATACGTGTTGTTAAATTAACAATATCACTACTACGTGGTACAACCTCACTCATAGTTACCTTCAAAACTGTATCCAACAATGCAAAAATATGAAGCACACGATCACACAGTCATGGACTTGTAGCAAATATTTTATTTATTATAACTGATATGTAAAAAAATAATAGAAGTACTTTAGGTTTACAATTACAAATATTACGAGTGCAATAAACTGACTAGTACAGAAATGCTGTTTTTCGGTTTATATAGTCATATAAGCCCCCCATTCAAGGTTAAATATCACAAACTTGTTATAACTTGTATTTGACCTTATGCAGCATAACAAAACTCGACTTATATGAAAATGAAATTTGATACTTTCACTCTTTAGTTCATTGTCTTTAGATTGCGTATTCCCAAGAGCTTCAGTTCAGAAAGATGCAGATATTGCACTTTCTTTAGTATTATCTTTAGTGGACGTTTACTGGTAATATCTAATAACCATTGCTGACATGGCATGAAATACCTTTTCATGTCTAGATTATGATGCATTCCTTAGAGTTCATCACCTTTATTTGCACAGCTCAGATCGTTACACTTACCACTTCCAGTTGTTACCAATTTTGTTGACGTTAACAGATCTATGTGTATATAATGTGAAAGTTTTAATTGAATACTCATTCATTGCATGAAATTAGTAGTAATGGCTTCAGCTAATAAAAGGTCTAAATTATCGTTAAAAACAAAAGAAAAACCATGCATTTTGCATAACGTTTTGGTACAACCATCAACAGCAAACATACAAAGAACCCTAGCACCCTTCGAAGAGACCATCCCCATCATCTCAATAAGAGATAGTGATGTAGAGGACGAATTTTCACGGTACTTTGAAAAGTAGGTATAATTTAATTAAAATGATAGTCCCCTAATTAATTCATAGAGTACTATATTTATTTATCTTTTCAGCATCACACCAGCAACAACAGTTTTAGCAACACCTCCACCACTGCAAAAACTTCAATACGGAGGAAAAAATTTAGCTCTGATAGAGCACTTCACCCAGCATGAAGAGCAGAACCCACCAACCCTGCAGGAGTTTAAGACAAAAAGTGTAGAGTGGTTGCGAAAATTTGTAGTGACTACATTAATAGTGAGGCGATTGTGATGGAACGAGTAGGAAAACTTAGTAATGAACTGGCAGAGGCTAATCGTCATTTAGAGTGTGTGCGGAAAAACATTAGAGACAGTGAAAATATTTTGCGTACGTTGGAGGATTGAAGTGTGATAAGTACATGTGTTTGTGTGTATGTGTTATTCGATGTAAGTTAGTAATTAGTTTTTGAATAGTAGGATATGTAATTGTGTGCATTATTATTATTTTTGTAAATGTTAGTAATTAACTTTTGTACAAATGTGTAGTGATAGTTTTTATTTAATGTAGTATTTTGCTTTATTGTAGACCAATATTATAGTTTTAAATAAATAAAATGTTTTAAATTCATGTATGCTTATGGTTTTCCTGAAAAATGAATATACAGTAAGGATGGTAGATAGTAAATCTGTTTTAAAAACAATAATATTTAAACATGTAAGTGTTAAATACAAAATTCTAATTTGAAATATCAATCATTGAAATATACACATGATTTTATATATCTCAAATATTTTGTGTAAATAGTGCAGACATTCAAATTTTTTTTAATAAAAGATGCACGCCAATTACTTATGCAACACAACTTGCACTTTTGCATATCATTCTACATTTCTTTTATTTATAGTTACATTAAAAATTACATTCATACATAACTTGTTTTTTATATATACAAGATTGATTCACCATTTAAATGAAGCTATGATTTAATGTTATAAATAGAACAAATTACTACATATTTGTATTTACAAATAAAATGTGATTTATTTTATTATAAAACAGAGAAAATTTAAATGAGTAAGTTTAATGTTGATTTTTATCATTTTTTAGTACAGCATAAAAAAAAATTTTTAAGTGAGTTTTCAAAATTGCATAGAATCTCTTATGTGTTCCTTAAATTTAAATTTGAAAGTGCTACCATGTGCGCTCTTAAATGATTGGTATATATTATATATACAGATTTTTGAATAAAAACTTTCAATGTTAGGAAAAAAAAGCATAATTTCACTTAAATAACACTGAAGTATAATGAAAATACATTGCATGGTATCTATTATGTACATACATTTTCAAATCCCGTTTCAAGTTGTAATGTAAACTGATGACATATAAAAATAGAATGCTTGTTAAATGCTTTCACAGCAAAATAACTGCGTTCATTATACTACAACTATTATTAACGCTGCACCGAAAATTACAAGTCATGTTTTAAGTGTTGTTTCAAAAATTGGGGTAATTTAAAGAGCATTTAGTAACATTAAATGGATAAATTGCATGCATATGTTTCTTCTGAGCTTACGTAAGTACAAAAAGGTGTGTTTTAAGTGCTTTTTGTTGTTTCAAAATGGAATTGGCTAATTTAAGTGTAATTTTTTCATATTTCGAAAAAATTTATACGTAAAATGATGGATTACCACTTCTAAAACACAACTGTGCCGAAAAAAAAATTTTTTTTTGCTCAGAATTAGACGAAAAATTTAAATTTTTAAGAGCGCATTTTTCTAGGACTTTACTTTCTCCTCCCCACAATCCCCACCTGAACCCCTGCACTGGAGCACGTCCTCGTCGACTCGTTTTCTATCTCTTTCCATACATATGTACATACATCTTTTCTTACATCACACACTTTCAAACATACATCACTTTCATAGTTCAAGCACACGTCTATCGTTTACACAACAATAATTGCAATTATGCATTCCATTCTAGTACAGTACTTGAATATAATATTACAAATCATACTGATAATACTATATGGGTGCATTTTTGCAATTGCATGCTTTTTACTCATTACGAGTACAATCCATTTAACTTGAATTGCAATTGTGTATATATATGTAAGATATCTAAAGATTCATTGTGAGCGCTTCATACATTCTTCGTTTTCCTGCCCAAGATATATATATATATATATATATATATATATATATATATATATATATATATATATCAGCATGCTTTATTGATGCAAAACAAAGGTATTCCATTTATAGTTTTTGAAGAGGAAGTTTCATTATCATACACGCCATTTCATGCATTTTAACTTAGTGACATCACTACGCGTTTAAAGGATACGAAATTAATTAACATAAGAGCTTTTTCTTAACACAATCGATTTTCTTTAACGGAGAGACGTGCCTTGTTCCTTTTTGTTCCTATTAAAATATAATAAATACAAAAATGTAATTAAAGCCTCACATCCTTATACAAGGAAGCAAAATTTAAAAACATAAGCGTGTTCAGTTGGTATTTGCGTACAGAACAACAACATTGTGTGGCGGAAATAGCCCTTATGGACCACAACTTATTGACAAGGACGTTCGGTATTACGTACACTAAGGAAAATAATAGACATAATATATATATATATATGCCCACGTGGGGATCGTATATTTTCACCTGAGAGTAAAAAGATTTTATTTAATCTGTTATTAATATTTATTAGGGCTCGTTTTTATCAAAGGAGATTGCATAATTGTTATTATAATTATTATTACATTAATTTTAATACCCACCTACAGATTGTGACCTAATTTATTTATACATTCTGGGTTGTATCCTAATTATGGGGTTCTAGATTTGTAAGACGGGAATCCGTTCGCGAGCTTCGGCCCTGTCATACAAATTGTATTCTAATAATGGGGTCCATGGTCACTGGAAATCCATAGAATTCACTCCTTGGGAATCGAATTAATGCATTTAAGGACACAATGGTTTGTAATAACGTATAACAGCAATAACCCCAAGTGTTAGTTTTAATTTGTAGTAACCACATCACCACATCTTGATATCTTAAACCTTTCGGAAATTATTTTTTAGTAACTAATTCAATGCACCATATCTTGATATCTTAAACCTTTCGAATATCATTTCAAGAGCGAACTGGGTGCCGCTAGTATTAAAATTTTCTCAATAAATAATTGTGTATGAAAGCTAATATAATTCGATTCACTAAAGAGATATTATCGTACTCTAAATAATGGAAAAACGTGTTAATATTTACAATCTTTTTCTCAAATGTACAACGAATTCAAAGATATCCATGTAGTTGTAGCTTTATTGTACTAATCGTATCCCACATTATTAGAGAAAAGCTGTTTGCTGCGTTAAATTGTAGCAAGTAATTAAATATTTTACATTAAATAAAACACACTTAATAATATTAAATTATATAATTATACTTTGCAAAATTTCATTCTGACAATTTGAGTTGCCTATCCTGAACACAATTGAGTTTTAACAGTTCCAATATTATCATAAAAGTTATCCTTCGGGTCAATCTCAAAAAGACCTGACTTTCACTAAAGAATGTACATTTTGTTGTTAGAGTTAGAAGAGGAAAATTGCTAAAGGCTTCAGAGTGATTTTAATTAATTATACAGGATGGGCTAATAGTGCGTGGGTGGAAGATTTTTGGTTTATTAAGGAGTATTTCAAAAGTTTTTTGATGGGATATAGTGGGGTATCGTTAAGGATACAAACGTGAATCGCAAAGTTTATATAGGGCGATTGATATCAAAGCTGAATTCTTTAAATACAACCCCCTGTATGTATCACACATGGTACCTAAAACGAACCGTTTAGCCACAATTCGTCATTTTTACAAAAAGTAGATGTCTGAAACAATTAAATATCCCTGTGGCCAAAAAACTTAGAAGGCCATGGACTCTGCGATGTTACTAGATATGAAATGTACTATCGTAGATGGGATGGTCAAATCCGATTTCTTTTTGTATTTATGGAAATGATTATGGTAATTTAATTTTTCGAATGGGACGGCCATTTTACCATTTTAACATCAAATGCGAAGTGTTTCTAGTTTTCTAACGATATAAATTTATCGGTATTTATCTTTGGTAGATTTCACTTAATTTCACAAATTTTATTAATTTGCTGAATTTTTCAATTTTTAGTTTGTATTATCTAGTAACACATGGAAAATAAACAAAAAACGATTCATATTATAAAACTATTTATTTAGTAGAAAAACACATAAAACAGAAGAAACAAAATTACCAGTTAAAATAATAATAAAATAAAAATAAAAATAACTTTAATAAATGTTCTGTCCTATTAAATATTACTGGGTTGATAGTGGCAAAATCGTTTCGGATTCGATTTTCCATATCATCCGCAGTGGTTGTGCTTAGAGAAATAACTCTGTCAATTTAAAAAAATTCAATCAATGGTAATTTAATGTTTCGAATGGAACGGCCATTTTGTCATTTTTACATCAAATGCGAAATGTTTATACTTTTCTAACGACATAAATCTATCGGTATTTATCTTTGGTAGATTTCACTTAAGTTCACAATGTTTGATTAATTTGACGTGTTTTTAAATTTTTAGCTTGTATCATCTAGTAACACGTGGAAAATAAACAAAAAACGATTCACATTATAAAACTATTTTTTAAGTAGAAAAACACATAAAACAGAAGAAACAAAATTACCAGTTAAAATAATAATAAAAGAAAAATAAAAATAATTTTAATAAATGTTCAAAATGTCTACCACCTTGTTCTAAAAAATTTAAATTCAACAACGAAAATAATTTTTTGTCCTATTAAATATTACTGGGTTGATAGTGGCAAAATCGTTTCGGATTCGATTTTCCATATCATCCGCAGTGGTTGGTAGTTCAGCATACACTTTTTCCTTGACGTACTGCCACAAAAAGGAAGCAGAGATGTATCTAGAGGTCCCACTGGCCATCGTGTCGATCCATCCCTTCCTATCCACTTTTCAACAAATGCATTAAGCCATTCACTTATTACACGGACACGGTGTAGAGGTGCGTCATCTTGCTAAAAATACATGTTCCTAATTTGAGTGAGGGTAGCTTTTTAGAGCAGCAAGGCTGCCTACTTTACGTACTCATTTTTTTTCAATAATTTTACGTTAACTTTTCAGTTGCTCTAAGATAGCTTCTGATTTTCTTAATGTATCACACTCAACAATTACGAAAGTTTGATGGAAACATTCTTTCTGAGGTGGGGTTCTGTTTTGAAATATAATATACCTTTTTACTTTATAAGATCATTATTTGGTTCAGATGTATTAATCGCAAAAAGAGGTAAGCTATCTCAGTTTATTGAATTCCTTTGTGGTTGTAAAATTTCTTTCAGTGTTGAGACACGATAAGTCAGTGAACCGCTATTCGCAAGAATTACAATTTAAGCAGATTGTGTTAATCCGTCACTTAGAGCACGCCCTCAATTTAAATAGGCAACGAAAGGTTATACGATTACTTACCGAATCTTATTTCAAGTTTCTTTTGTTATTGTGCATAAGAGCGTTCAGTTTATAGGCGCTCTCATTTTAATTATATGGGCATTTACATGTAAATTCCCGTTAGAGTAATGGTGTGATCCGAACAGGCTTCTTCGATATTACTTGTAATTGAATTGGGTTAAATTTTTGTGATTACTTTGTAAAAGAAAGGCAAGTGTGATTAGGAACATTTAGAAACCATAATTTTACTGTTTATTTAGGAAATACCATTTTATTGATGATAGATGCATTCTCCTCTTCAGGTTAACCAAAGATCTTTCAACGAACCAGAGGGGGGACATTAAGTCATGTTAAAAAAATTAATCAAATTTATGGTTTCGTTTTGGTGAAAGTTAATTAATCACACGATTAGAATGGTAAGTATAAGAATAATCCATATGATTTGCTTAGTCCCTTTTGGGGAGAATTTCCCCTTCAGTATATTTGATTCATTGCTTCAAACTTTAAAATAAACTACGGTTACTGGGAGAATTGTTGTTTATTCTCTTGTCCTGTTTTTCTTTGCTTCCTCTTCTCTTTCAAGCTTTACAGGGTCTCTCTCATCAACTACTAATTTACCTTTCTTTAAAGCTTGTGGCGCCCTTTACTTGTCCGTTCTCCTTACCATTCCGACTAAAAATTCTATTTCTGCTTTCTAACTAACCTAACCATATATTTATTCTTTATCCACGCTTCAAAACTAGCTACTCTATCCAAGTGCTCTGCAGTCACTTGACCGTTTGAGTTCCCAGCCGCAAGGATAGGAAAGGAAAGGTCACGTATTTCATTCCCTCCTCAAGGTTGTTTGATCTTTCCAAGCTTCTACAGCCACAATCATGGATTCCCAACATACATACATACATTACGTATGTATGAATGGTGGGATTAAGGATGTGTGTGGTCAGGATAGGATCGGAAGGAATGAGTTAAGGTTTTGAGGGGGAAAAGACTACCGCAGCATTCGCCTAAGTAGCCGCACACGGTGTGTGTATATGCAGTGACCATGCCGCTACATGTGTATGAAGAAAACCCCATGAAAAAACCTCATACCAGATAGAAGGTAAAATGTAACGGTAGAATGTAACTTTAGTGGTGTATTAATTACACAATGACCTAATTACGTTTCACTTAATTACTTCAAAAACGGAAATAAAGAAAAGTATCAAATAACCTAATACCTTTTACAAATGAAGTTTAGTTCTTTTGTCAATCTATATTTGATTCTATATTTGCAGTGTGACCTTTTATATCAGCTTAATGTACAAGCGCAGCGTGCAGTAACGTTGTTATTGCATTATTGTAATAAACCATTACGTTTTACTCTGAAAACCAAGCAGAAAGTGTTCGTTTTTTGAATGAGCCCAGAACAAGTGTATGTAAGTCACTTTGAACGTTTATCACTTTTATAAAATTATATTGCGAGTTTAAAATTATATTTACTTCTGGTGAAAACTGTATTGTGTTATTTTTGGAACATTGCGTTTCATATTGTTACAGGCTAAATACCCACTATAGCATCCCGCCCGTAAAGGCAATTTGTGCCACGGCATAGCTCAGTGGTGTGGACGAGGTTCTAACTTAGTGTTGTAAAAGGACAGGCGTCAGAACTCCAACAACGTCAAAATCGGGTAAAAGTTGTCAAAAAGACGCCACCTCCTAAATACATTTGTAGCGAGAACAGATTTAAGATTGACCTAACAGGAAACCAAAAAGTTCACACAAAACTAAACTACTCTACTGCTAAAAATTCTATTCAAAAAATTTGACGCGAAGTGCTCCTAAACTTTAATAAAGTTTCAAGCTTTATGTAAAAGCAGAAAAATTACGAAAATAAAACCAAAACTCACTAAAGATTTCGATATCCTTAGTGCTAAAATCATTGGCTCAAATATCCAAAAATAATGGATCAAAACGCCAATTAATTGTACAATTTCAAACAAAAAATACGTCCCAACAAACCTTAATAACTCGATCATATACCTACAAAACCCTCAACTTTATCAAACGTCGGTATCGGGAGGTAATAACTAAATTAAAAAAAAATTACCCAGCTGCCATAACAAATATTTAAATTCGCTTACCTATTCAGCAAATCAGGCAACAGCAAAGATGTCTACAATTGGTATGTTGATACCTATAAAAAGTGCCCGCAAAATACTTGCGACTATTCGCAAAACACTCGTATGCAAAATCAAACAGCTGTTCGGTCAACACCGACTCGCTACATAATTTACGTTACTTTATAATTTAAACTCTCTTTTAACATAACCTGTTACTTAACAAAAAAGGCTTGTATAACTCTGATTTTCAATGAATTCTTACTTCAGAGAATAAAAATGACTACTACATTTACAACCAGTCCTAATTAAACCAAAGAATCCGCTATCAAATATGCTCGAATTCAAAAAAAATATTGCATTATACAATTCAATGATCAATGTTAACTTTTGAACGTAATTACTTTCCTTAAAATGAACATAAAATACATTGACGTTACTTCATGATCTAATTCTCCTAAAGAAACAAACACTTAAAATGTACGTAGTATAATGCTGTACAACATTTGGTTTACACTTCACACTAAAGATACTAATAAAAGAAACATCATCAACACAATTGCTACATAAATCCAAACATTAATTTCAAATTGCATCACCTAGTTTACCCCAAAAGGCTGGAAAATGGCTAGTTTCAGTATCGGCCTTATTAAAACTATTACAAATTCCAAATACCAAAACAACAAAAGAGTACGACAAAAATATTGCGTCCCCTTTGCGACGCATAACCACATATAATTTCAATACCACTTCGTTAGTATAATAAATAAAAGATACTGGGTTAAATTTAGAATCATAATACGAATGTATATTCATGCACTAAAGGTTAACCGATGCAAAAATCGAACGTGAATGTCAAAAGTCGGCATATATAACAAAAAAACTATAATACACAGGAATGTATTAAAATTTGTCAACTACTGCAAACAAGATACACAAAACGTTTACCTTGTATTCGGAACAGACCCTTTGTTATACAGACACCTAGCATATCTAGAAGATGGCCTCGATAGCGGGAGCAATATAATCGATGTAGAAACTGGAACTCTAAATATAACAATATCTTGAAAAGGAATAAATACTGTTGCTATAAGTTGCAGACTACACAAGAAATTTTTTCAGAAGATCAACAAAAGCGTATGGAATTTTGTGAAGATATGATGAATCCGACTAATCAAAACAAAAGATTTATTGAAAATATTTTGTTTGCCGACGAGTGTTCTTTAGCTTGCATGGCCATCACAATCCGCCTGTCGCTGTTTGTTACTCTCGGAAAAAAACACATTATTATTCCTTACCGGACAAAATACCCCCAAAAAGTTATTGTGTGGGCAGCAATTTTAGCCAATTCCATAATTGGTCCATTTTTTATCAACTGAAACTTGAATGCGGACAAATATTTACTGTTGGGAAACCAGATAGTTCCAGCTGTTCAATGCCTCATTATAAACTTTGATGACATTTGGTATCATGAAGATGGCTGTCCTGCTAGTACTGCAATAAGGATTCAACAGTTTTTGGAAACTACGTTCCCTAACCGTATTATTAGTGGAAAAGGTACTATTAAATATCCTCCACGCTCACCTGATATCGCCCCGAACGACTTTTTTGTTTGGGGATACGTATCCCAGCAAATTTATGGGCACAGGCACGATTGTGCTAACAGCATCACCCAAGAAATGTTAGCAAACACCCGAACTGACTTTTATCACAGATTGGGTTACGGCCTTGCGCGAGGTGGAGATCTTTTCGAAAATCTTATAAAGCAGAGTTTTGAAAAAGTGTATTCTGTTCATTTTTAGAAATAATTGGTTTTTAAATAAGAATTATAATGCTAAAGTTAAACTTAAGTTAAACTATCAGTGTAAATGTTAATCTTTTTGTTTGTAGGTCTCGTAATTTTCTTCCTGGTTCTTCTTACGAGTAGTAATCGAACCATGTCATTCGCAATTACAATAAACTTCGATGTTTGAGGTATTATCTTTAATGTTTAAGTGTAAAATATTTACTTAATAGTTTCACATACAAATATGTACATGTGGCAACTTCGGTAAAGTTATGTCTCTCTCACACTCATAATACTTATTGGGTTTCTTTCTATCTTATTATAAGTCAGACCCGCAATAATGTTTTTCCATACCTTCAAGATTGAATAGAAGATAAAACGATTGAAATAGTGGATCATTTACTGTCTTACAATTCAACATTTTGAAAGGAATCGATACACACGCACACACACGCATATATATATATATATATATATATATATATATATATATATATATATATATATATATATATATATATGGATCAATTAGACGTGGGTAGTACCATTCTAGTAAATTCTTGTGACTGTAAGAAAAAGTCGTACGTGAATCTGTTAAAACTACGGACTTAAGCTAATCCAGCTGTGTTAATTTCATTTAAGTTTGTGTATGTATTTTCTTTGAACAGGTGGAAAGCGTTGGTGACTAGTAAATTAGATAACCGTCTTTCAGGCGTTTATTGTTAAAAACTCGTTTTTTAAAGTTTGGCGAGTATTTTAAATGTACATTATTATATCGATTTGCAATGATACCCACGGTACATGCTTATTTTTGATTTGAGTTACAGTAATTTGTAAAATTATTTTGATCTGACAAGATTCAGTGAAAATTAAAATTATACACTTTAAGTGTAAGCATTTTACGTACGACTTTACGTATAAATTGCATATTTACACCGATTGTACAGTATATTTTAGTTGTAACACATGTGTATTAACGGAAATTTTAGGCGTATTATTTTGTTATTGAATGCTATTTTTTGTGATTTCCGCCCAACTCACAGTGATACAACTATTACTGGGTCAGACAATTTAGTAACCAGAATAATTTTTAAGACCTCTTTTTGTTTTTTTCGTAGTTTCGGGATTCAAAAGCCTTTTTTATCAGGTTGAATACTACAAAAGGTTTGCAAGTTTTGTTCTTTTTCAAACTTTGCTGGAGAGTACTAGCGTTAATTTTTATGCGCCTACATTTTTGATTCAAAGAAACTGGCGCCCTTTGATTAGTGACTATTCCAATATTGATTAATGGCATTCCTATTTACACTAAGCAGCACCACCCTCGCTATCTTCCACTGAGCTCTTGGTAATTACGCCTATCTGCTACGAAAAGCTTACTGCCATTTTAACCCGCAACAGAATTTAAGAAACTGTTGTACATATTTCGTTTGTGGATTTTTAAGCGCCGTATAATTTTAGTGCCTTTTGGTATTTTATTGTAGAGTTAATTTCTTCTGTTTCGTTAATAATAAAGTCATTAACTTTCTGCATATATATTTTTTAAAATAATTACTAAAGCGTTACTCTTATCTGATTTAACACAAATTAGATTACTTTCGTAAGTTTTATACTTAAATGGTTTTGGTAAAAAAATTGTTAGATACATTAGATCAGATTTTTTAATTAAATGTTTCTGAAAACACTGGATTTTGGTTTCAGTATGTTGATGATGTTCTATTAGCATGTTTTGATAGTCCATCAATCATCAGATTTTATTGATGGATTCTTAATTAATATTAATTATAGTAATGCAATTACCATTAAACCAAACCAATTTCAATGAAGGAATATCAATTATGAAACAAGTAACACAAGAAAATGATTACATTTCAAACATAAACGACACTTTATCAAGAGTACAAAATTATCTATCAATAATATTTACCATATTAACACAGAAACGACACCAATACATTTTAAATCTCATATTGTGAGAAAAAAAAATCAGAAATAATAGACCCACACACTACAAAAGAAAAAAACGTGCAACGTAGCTTTCAATACTAATAACAATGTGCATAAACGTATATTAATTGGCAAAGATGAAACTAACAACCTTTTGAAGTCCGGTATATACAAATTACACTACACATCATGTAATTAAGGACAAACACTTAGGAAATTTGATAGGTACAGAACAAACATTAGATGTTAAAAATTAAACGCAAAGGTCAATCAAATTATGCCAAACAGCTAATTCTAAACATTCACCTTATACCAACAACAATATTTAAATTTTACGTTTCTGTAATAAAAATGACAAATTAGATGTGTTATAAGCATTCGAAATTTACAAGCATAAACAGACATTTAACGAACGCACAGATTAATCTTATACATTCACCTTTAAAAGACATTTTAAATTTTGAATTATAGTTAACAGCAAGTTTGCTGTATTCCTTAATCGTTTGTTATAATTTGTTATCATAATTTGTTATCACTAATTGTTATTGTGTTACATATTCTTTCTTGATAATTGGACGTTGTTTTGAAACGCGTTGGGAAATAAATATTTATACAACACCTTGTGGAAATATATTCAAAACAATACTGCTATCAATTACGCAAACCGAGCTAGTTGGTTCTGTGGTAACACAGTCTACTTAGCATGTTGTAACAGCTTGCATGAGGCTTTTCCACTGCGTGCGTGCATGCGGCTATTCAGGCGAATTCTGGAGTAGTATCTTCCCTCTGAGAACCCTAACACCCTCCCTTCTGATCCTATGCTGACCGCACCCATACTTAATCTTACCATGCATGTAATGTACATATGTATGCTGGAAATCCATGGCTGTGGCTGAAGGAGTGTGGAAAGCTCGCTCAGCCAGCACTGCTCTTCACGCAGGTAATGAAACACGCTTCCTTTTATTTTATGCAATATTTGTGGATATTCTATTGTACCCAGATGTAAGCATCAACAAGAGCCTCTCGGGGGGAGGGGGATGAATCCTTATTTACCCTAAAATTACAACACGTTTAGGTATATGAGTTTAAATATGTAAATATTTGTAATTTTGCCTCGATATTTTCCCAACTTGAGAAGTACGTATGGATAGTTAATTCTTAAAACCTCTAAACTAACTTTGTAAATGGTGAACGAATGTTAAAAAAATAATCTTTACCTTCTGTATAAATATGAAATTCTCCGAGTCACTTATCTATTTTATCATCTTTGCAATTTTAATCTAACTTTAAACATTTACTGGTAATTATTCTGATAAAGATGTCGCCAACTGGTAATAGAAGATAATACCACAAAAACTAAGACTCATTTAGTGTACATCATCACTATCATATATAGTTGAGTTTGAAAAATGATAGTAATATTGCTTTTAGTGGTTGTAATATGGGGTACGTCATAAAACTTCATTAATTATAATTGCTTAATGCATCAGTTTAAGGAAATCCATTAAATTCCAAACTTAGTTTCGGCGATGAGAGAATAATTGGTGGAACAGACGCTCCTGTTGGAGCTTATCCATACCAATGTTCATTACGGACACCACGAAACATTCATTACTGTGGAGGTTCTGTTATTAGCAACAGGTGGATTCTCACAGCAGCTTATTGTGTTCATGGGTAAATGACGACTAATGCAATGAGTTAATGACATTAAAATTGTTTTAGCAAATATCCAAGTTTTATAAGAGTGGTTGTTGGTACAAATCAGTTAAGTTCTGGTGGAACTGTATATGAGGTGTCCAGAGTAATTTGGCACCAAGCTTACAAACAGAACAATAGCCTTAGTGACATAGCCTTGTTGTTGGTATTTGGAAGTATCCAGTTCAATTCAAGAGTACAGCCAATTGAGCTGTCTAAAGTAAATCCAGTTCCAGGAGCTCAACGTATTTTGTCAGGATGGGGAATTACCTTTTTCCCTTCTGAAATACTTCCTAATAACTTGCAACACATTTCACTAAAGTTAATATCAGTTACACAATGCATGAGTACTCTAAAAGGATATCCAATTTTTAATAGTCACTTGTGTACGTTTCCAGCGCATGGTCATGGAGCATGTCAAGGTGATCCTGGAGGACCCTTGGCTTCTGATGGCGAAATAATTGGTATTGTGTCATGGGGCATTCCATATGCTAAGGGAAAGCCCGATGTGTTTACTAATGTGTTTACTAATGTTTTCAATTATCGTAACTGGATTTATTCTGTTAGTGGCATTTAAGCATCATTAACAAAATATAAATGAAAAATGCTGTATTTTTTGTTGTTATTGAAACTTGTAATTATTTACAATTGTGGTTTTATAGATAGTTTGTATAGAAAGAATAGTTTGTATGATTTAGGATTATTCATCAAATCCAATTACCTTTATTATGTGTTTTAGACAACGGTGTGTAAACTAATTAGTCGAGGTAGTAGTTCTCAGTAATATTTGTGTGCACACTAAGGTGCAGATATTATCTCAAATTTAAATTTAGCTTAGTAGTTGCTAAGCAAACCCAATAATTAAGAGATATATTATTAAATAGTCATTATGGTTTGATATTAATCTATTATATGCGACGACTTGCTTATTCAAACAAAGGATACATTTTACTCGATTCTTTTCAAAATGTTGAATTGCAAGACAGTAAATGATGATGCACTATCTCAATCGTTTTATCTTCTATTCCATCTTGAAGGTATGGATAGACATTATTGCGGGTCTGACTTATAATAAGCTAGAAAGAAACCCAATAAGCATTATGAGTGTGAGAGAGACATAACTTTACCGAAGTTGCCACTTGTACATATTTGCATGTGAAACTATTAAGTAAATATTTTACACTTAAACATTAAAGATAATACCTCAAACACCGAAGTTTGCTGTAATTGCGAATTCATGACATGGTTCGATTACCACTCGTAAGAAGAACCAAGAAGAAACTTACGAGAGCTACAAACAAGAAGATTAACATTTACATTGATAGTATAACTTAAGTTTAAGGTGTAACTTTAGTATTATAATTCTTATTGAAAAACCAATTATTTTTAAAAATGAACAGAATACACTTTTTCAAAACTCTGCTTTATAAGATTTTCGAAAAGATCTTCACCTCGCGCAAGGCCGTAACCCAATCTGTGATAAAAGTCAGTTCGGGTGTTTTCTAACATTTCTTGGGTGATGCTGTTAGCACATTCATGCCTGTGCCCATAAATTTGCTGGGATACGTATCCCCAAACAAAAAAGTCGTTCGGCGCGATATCAGGTGAGCGTGGAGGATATTTAATCGTACCTTTTTCACTAATAATACAGTTAAGGCACGTAGTTTCCAAAAACTGTTGAACTCTTATTGCAGTATGAGCAGGACAGCCATCTTCATGATACCAAATGTCATCAAAATTTATAATGAGGCGTTGAACAGCTACCTGGCTTCTCAACAGTTCTAAATATTTGTCCGTATTCAAGTTCCCGTTGATAAAAAATGGACCAATTAGGCTTTAACCCACCACAATCCCGAAAATATGACCGCAGCTAGCGAAGTAGTTAGAGCACTTTTGGGTGCGTGGCCAGAAGACTTATTATTTGCACTGGATTAGTGTATACACACGCACAATATATATATATATATATATATATATATATATATATATATATATATATATATATATATATATATACATTGGTAAGAGTAAGCCTTTTTAATAGTAACAGTAGGCGTCATCAATTTTCCAAAATAGAACCCCAAAATTTCGTTCGTTCCATAAACATAAAAAAAAACTAGATTTTAAGTTTCTAGAATTATTATTTTATTCACTGAAACGAACAGGTTTTCTTTGACGGAGTACGGTTGTGCTATAAAACGTGCAGTGGTTGCAGTGAGATAAGCAAATGATTCACTTGACCTAGAGTCAAGTGAAATCTTTCGTTAATGAAATTTCCTTTTATTCTATTTACGATATAAGTACCCTTTAAAATGTCTTTTACAAAAAATTACGGACAATTCATAACAGACCAACTCAACATAAATAATTATGGAGGAACAATTTAAACAATGTCATATGTGCAAATGCGAGTATTCTTGTTCATAACCAATGCAAATACAATAGTCGTATGTGAGTAATGCAGAAGAATACATTAGTCAGCAGTAATATCGCAAACTATTACGTATACGCCAAATTCAAACACAACGTATCAATGGCAACAAATTCCATACAGCAGGAAACGAATCAGGATTGCTGGAGACGTAGAAACCCGAAGGAATAAAAAGCAAGAATGCAGGCTGACATACAACAGATACAACGTACTTACAGATGAAACTATCACAGAAGAAGAAGGAGGTGAAGCTACCAAATCCACTAAACCGAAACATCCAACCATCCTCGTATCAGTAGTGAAAAACATGAAACCTCTGATTGACCTTCTAAACAGAATTGCTTAGGACGAATGTGTTATTAAAACGTTGTACAACGAACAAGTAGAAGTACAGCCATCCAAAATCAACATATACCTGCATAATAAAAGTCTTAACAGAAAGGAATACAGAGTTTCCCACTTATCAACCAAAATAGGAAAGATGCTTCTGAGTAATTCTGAAAAACATCCACCCCTCCACTTAGGTGACCGAGATAAAGGACAGCCTCCTGAGTAAAGGACATTAAGTAATCTGGAATCTGAAACGGGATAAACAAATCTCACTACCAATATTTTTCATGGACGTAAAAGCAAATGAAAATAATATGAAAATCTGTAACATCGACTTGCTCTTTAATACTAGAGTTGGTTTGTAGGCCCCACACGAAAAACGCGAGATACCACAATTTAAACGCTGCCAAAGGTTTGGACACAACAATGTTTTGTCAAAACACCCCCAGATTCATTAAATACACAGATGCACACCAAACAGAAGACTGCACTTACAGATCAGTACAACTGGGAATAACCTTCGCTAATGCAACAAGAAGCCATTTTAGTTTAATCCCAACTCCAGAAAAGGGACTACACCTCTCCCTACAACACATACCACGAACGACCTATCTGAAATCCGTTCTATGATGAATAATTTGATGGATGAAGTAGGTACTCTTTTTAACCTTATAACAGCCCTCGTGTATAAAACATAATAGCTTTAACCTTAAAAATCGCAATATGGGACTCCAACGGACTGCACAAACATGCACTAGAAATAATATTATTTCCCCAAAACTCAAATATTGACATCCTTCTATTATCTGAAACTCATTTCACAAATAAGAGCTATATTAAAATATCTCAGTATAAAGTATGTAATGCAAACCACCTGGATAATACGGGACACGGGGGTACTGCAATAATTCTAAACCAAACAATAGAGCACCATGAGAGAGAAGACTATAAACTTCCCAACATACAAGCCACTACAGTTTCAATGAAATACACCACTGGACCAATTATAATATCGGCCATGCACTGCACTCCCAGACACAATAACAAACAAGCCGAATTTTCTGTGTTCTTCCAAACATTAGGAAACAGGTTCATGGTAGGAGGAGATTTCAACGCACTGCACATGCACGCAGTCTGGGGTGCAAGACTTACTACAAACTAATGTAGGGAACTTCTTAAATCCATTCAAAACAATCTCATATTTCTTACAACACGACAACCGACATACTGTGTCAGGGTATTTTGAACACCCTGTATACTTAGTAGGTAATTTTGTTTGTAATTCTAGCGATTTACCGTCAAATTTTTGTTGTCAAGTTGAGTTTTTATGAATAAATTTGTTTAACGCGTGTAGCGACCTTTAGAAAAGGTGTATGGTGAGCTTTAGTTTTTTTTGTTTGTGAATTATTATTCCGTAATTTAGGTTGTTTTCCTTATTATTCCGCGTTTCTTGAATGTTGAGTAGCGTATTATTTGTAAATAGTTGTATGTAAGTGTAAATAGGGTTTATTTCGTTTGAGTTCTGTAAAATATAATAGAAAGTTTTGTAAAATTTAAAGAAAGAGTGTAGATTTATGTTTATATGATGTCACGCTGGCGACAGTAAGACGAGTAGTTATAGTGATTCAGATTAATATTGAGTATGTTGGTTTTAAGTCATAGAGGAAGAATGTGGGACTGATTGCTTGTACTTTAATGAAAATATAGAGATACTTTGCACGATGATTATGCTGACGTTTAAAATTTTAAAAACTATCGAGTCCTTACGGACGAAAACGAAGTTTGGGTGTAAGGGTACCATATCTTCCCCTTCCGTTTTTTAATTGGTGGAATTGAATTAGATAAGATTTTTTATGAGTGGTGGGATTCAAAATTCCAAGATGGATTTTTGGTTGTAATTTGCGGGATTCTGAAACTGACTGCGCTCCCGAGTAGTATTACGGTGACGCTTGGTGTTACGCTTTAAGGGGTGGTTTAGAACGTTCATATATTGGACCTTGTGGTGTTTAACGAACGAACCTTTTGTGTAGTAAGTGTAGTTTAGCTACTTCCGAAGAAAACCTGTATAGGAATTTTATTAAAACTGTTCAATCACCAAAGGATTATACCTAGTGCCGATTTCGATTTGTCGTAATCAAGTACCTAGAGATCATCGTCGTGTTGTATTAGTGCTTCAGTGACCTCTTTGATTTATATCGCTTTTGCGGATTTTTTTAACATTAACGTTCTGGAAGTGCCACTTATTTGCTGTACGAAGCGTGTTGAAATATATAGAAACTTTCGCAGTATATTAAAATTATAGTTATTTAAACAAGTTATTAACCTTTTGGATTGTTAGTGGAAATAAAACTATTTAAGAGATAAATGTTATCAAGCAAGCTGAGCGCACAAATGATTATTTTAAAAGAAGTTTTTAATTAATGCAGTAACATTTTAACGCGATTCAATTAAGGAATTGTTTGTGTACAAAAGAACAATAGTCAACATTTCATTCATCATTTTGTCAGAGCAGGAAGATTTCATTTCCGTCCTAGCAGTCATTGGTCATCATTTTCTATTGGTGTAACACAGGAGAGGTGTAACTCTAGACCTTAAGGTAATATAATATTGTGTTTTTTTTTATTGAATATTTTCAAGATTTATTTTTTTTTGTGTGCTTCGAATTATTTTTTTTTATGTTAACGAAGGTTTGAAAGCGGTGTCGTATTTTTTTTTTGTTAAATTAAGTTGTTTTTTTAAATTTATTTAGTGTAATTAATCATACTTCTGACGCTCCGCCTTCACACTTTGTTACTTATTTTAGTATTTAGTATTTTAGTATTAAGCATTTAGAACGACGTTACGCAGAATTCTGATCAGACCTGATTAAGCATTTGTATTTTTTTGTTGTTTATACGCATTATCGTATGTTTACATTTATAATATTTTCTTTATCTTTTTTATTTTATTATAGCTTTGTTAGGTTTTATACATTTGTTTTAATTCTGTGGAAACCCTTTTGTGTTACCTAAAAGTTTTTTTTGCAAATTGCAAGTTTACCGGAAATTTAGAAGCGTAAAATTTTAGCGTAACGAAGTGACAGTTTTTTTTTATTATTGAGTAATAGCGTTATTGATATTTAGTGTTTTATTTGATTTTTAGTTGAGTATTCATTCATTTAGAGTGCATTCTATAGCTATTACATACCCCAACTGTCCACCGACATGATTGGATTAGACGCCCTGGAACATCTTCAGGCCACTCTACACATACACCAGAAACAACTAGAAATTGCCGGAGTACGTATCCCATTACAAAGCTTCGTCCATGGAGGCTTGAGCGGAATACATGGACCAGACGAGGACCAGCTGCCCGAGCTGAACGAATTCATAGAAGCCCAGTTGAGGAAATTCACAAAGGTAACACGGACCAAGGAGTCCAACGTGCGCGCGAGTCAATGGGAGCAAGAGCTAAACCCAAAGGTGAAGCGAAAGCGAAGGACGAAGGGCACGGCCCCGTTCGAGTCCCACCGGCCCGCAGGGAGGATGAGCGACGCATGGTAGTCGCCCTGCACTAACGGGGCGTCTCCGCCGGGCATCGTCGTCGACCCCGCGTCTTCGACGGTGCCGGAGGCGCACCTCTAGCGCGCACGCTGGGACCCGAAAGATGGTGAACTATGCCTGGTCAGGACGAAGTCAGGGGAAACCCTGATAGAGGTCCGCAGCGATTCTGACGTGCAAATCGATCGTCGGAACTGGGTATATGGGCGAAAGACCAATCGAACCGTCTAGTAGCTGGTTC
Source organism: Vesta saturnalis (assembly GCA_036346205.1). Taxonomy (NCBI): domain Eukaryota; kingdom Metazoa; phylum Arthropoda; class Insecta; order Coleoptera; family Lampyridae; genus Vesta; species Vesta saturnalis. The sequence goes on along the minus strand of JARFJB010002173.1, from coordinate 345,742 downwards.
CCTCCGAAGTTTCCCTTAGGATAGCTGGCGCTCGCTAAAAGAGAAAGTCTCATGCGGTAAAGCGAATGATTAGAGCGAATCGGGGTCGAAACGACCTCAACCTATTCTCAAACTTTAAATGTGTGAGATCTCCGGCTTGCCCGAATGACGAAGCCGCGAGATGGGATCTAGAGTGCCAAGTGGGCCATTTTTGGTAAGCAGAACTGGCGCTGTGGGATGAACCAAACGTGAAGTTAAAGCGCCCAAATCGACGCTCATTGGAAACCAGAAAAGGCGTTGGTAACTCACGACAATTCAATTCAATTCAATATGCTTTTATTTTCCCAATATCGATATTTTACAATTGTATATTATCGACATTCCTCCAGGTGTTCAACCTACGCCCTGTAGAAATGCTTACAGTCCAGTTACTTTTTAACAATTCTCCTTAACTAAGGTGGGAGGTGGCTTGCCGAACCCTGTATGACATGAAATTTCTCGAGTGACGTCCTGTATCTATTTAGACAAACGAACTGCTCCGCTTGCCTCCTCCCTTGTGTTACCTATATTAAGATGTTGGAGTCGTCGTCGAGGCGGCGGCTCCCTCATCTGTGCTCGGGCTATTCCCTCGCCATTTGTTAAGGACACCGCAGGTGCCTGTGTACGAGCTACTCTCGTACCCACCCTACATTGTATTATCTAAGATGCGGCCACCACATCTGTACGTAAGCTAATCCTACGCCCGTTCCTACGTTCTTATTTTAACTAAGCCACCCACCGGTAGCTGTCCGCCGGATATTCCTGCGGCCGCCTATTCCTAATTTAATTTAATTTTTAAAAACCTGCGCAGACGCAGGTTGTGACGCGGGCTGCCCGCGTCCCGCCCTACGGGTTCCTTATCTAGGGGCGTTACATGACACCCGCGTAGTGGTTAGGGACGGCTGTACGCGAGCGCAACTCGCGTCCTTTCCTTATTCTACTTAAGACTTCCTTCTCCCCAGAAGTTGGAGCGGGGGAAAAGGAGAATTTGTGCGAAGGTGAAGCCCTCGCCCCTTTTACTTATTTAATCTATTTACTTGAAACTACATTCTTAACTAGGATACCCCCGATTTCCGCCGTAACTAGAGAAAATCGAAGGCATCGTACACGAGCCACGCCCGTGTTCGTTTACGCTAAGTACACCGTTCCTTCGGTGGCAGGGGTCGAAAGGAAGGTGCCTGTGCACGACTGGTGTCGTACTCATTCTGTACTCCCTAAGATGCCGCCGCTCTCGGTGAACCGAGAACGGCGTCATTTGTGCACTAGTGAAGCCCGTGCCCAGAAAGATACAGCTAAGGATTTGCATACGCCGGCTACAGTCGACGGCCGCAACTACTGTGCGCGAGTGAGGCCCGAGCCCTCGAGAGATACCTCTAAGGGTCCACGTTCACCGGATACAGTCGGCGAACCGCGGTCTGTGTGTGCGAGTGAGGCCCGCACCCATACATGCATAAGGTACGCGCCCTTTCCGGCGACGGGTCTTATCATCTCCGTCGCCGGAAAGGGCGCCGCCTGTACGCGAGTGAAGCTCGCGCTCTCGACGCTACTTATCTAAGTCGACGCTTTTCCCTTAAAGAAAATGTGAAAAGTGAAGCTTGCGTCCGGTCAAACCTACTCAAGCACTAGCACTTTTCCGTCATTTCCGCAGGATAAACACTGTCACTCGCGGTGAATAGCACTAGCACTTTCACTAACATCGTCGCCCCACGTCGCTCCGACTCCGTGGTTGCTCCGGTGGTCCTTATCCGCTACTCCTTCCCGTCGATTCGCTGGCCTCGGAAGATCGGTAACTCACGACAGCAGGACGGTGACCATGGAAGTCAGAATCCGCTAAAGAGTGTGTAACAACTCACCTGCCGAAGTTACCAGCCCTGAAAATGGATGGCGCTTAAGCGTCGTGCTTATACTTCGCCGTTGGTTCATCCCACAGCGCCAGTTCTGCTTACCAAAAATGGCCCACTTGGCACTCTAGATCCCATCTCGCGGCTTCGTCATTCGGGCAAGCGGGAGATCTCACACATTTAAAGTTTGAGAATAGGTTGAGGTCGTTTCGACCCCGATTCGCTCTAATCATTCCCTTCACCGCATGAGACTCTTTCTCGTTTAGCGAGCGCCAGCTATCCTAAGGGAAACTTCGGAGGGAACCAGCTACTAGACGGTTCGATTGGTCTTTCGCCCCTATACCCAGTTCCGACGATCGATTTGCATGTCAGAATCGCTGCGGACCTCCATCAGGGTTTCCCCTGAGTTCGTCCTGACCAGGCATAGTTCACCATCTTTCGGGTCCCAGAGTGCGCGCTAGAGGTGCGCCTCCGGCACCGTCGAAGACGCGAGGTCGACGACGATGCCCGGCCGAGACGCCCCGGGAGTGCGGGGCGACTACGATGCGTCGCCCATCCTCCCTACGGGCCGGAAGGACTCGACCAGAGCCCTTCACATTTTTCATAATTCACATTGCCTGTTCTAAAAAACCATTCTTTAACTTTTTCTAAATTTCCAACCAAGGGTTGCCTCCCAACGGGATATTTTCGCGCAAATCCCATAACGAAGATCATGTCAACCAGTTCCGTTCTTTCGAAATTTATCTGTATCTAGTTAACTACATACGTATATTACTATGAGATAAGAACGAAATATGCAATACAAGTGAGTAACTACTCACCAGTGGATAACAATGAGCAACTTTAGAAAAGTGTAAGAGATACTTAAAAATATGTCTTTGGATTGAACGTACAATGTAATAATACGTGTCACTTACAAACAACTATGACATTTATGATATTTTCGGAAAAAATGCAAATATTGCAACGGGTTAGACATAAGTGGCTTGTTTCGTTGTGTTTCTCTCTCTACAAAAATAAATCATGGGGTTCTTTCACAATTCTCGATAAATTCAATATCCTTTAATCAAAATGTATATTGCTTTTGTGAGACTTAAAATGATTACCTTTTTATTTACACTGAATGGGTGTGATTTATAAACATATCATCTAAAAGTTAATTCTAATTGGCTTGCCATTTAATTTCAATTTGAGTAAATGAACTTTATTTAATATTTACGTTAGCGAATTCTTTTCTTATCTAATACGCCAGCTAGCTCAATTGTTATTCATTACCAAAATTTAATACTTAATTCGATTGTCTTATTATTTTGGATCTATATTGAGTTTACTTCCTTCCGTATCTACATATTCAATGGTTATATAAACTGTCAATATTAATACTCATTAATAATAATAGTAAATCAAACGTTATACTCATTTAATTACTAAATTTCGCAATGCAGAAATATTTTGGTTACAACACTTGACAATCAAACCTATAATTTAAAATAATATTTTTAATACTAACATGCAACAATAGATTCTTTATCAAAATTGAAGGAAGCGTTTTCCGTTCAATTGTGATATTCAACTTCAAGTTCAGAGAAAATAAGACACAAAAAGTTTCTTTATTTACACAATAAAAGATCGTACCTATCTGTCCTTTCGTTGAAGGCTGAAGACGTGTTCTGCGTTTCGGACTAGTCTGAGGCCTCCCATGGGTGAAGATTGTTCCCGTGATATCTTGTTTAGAAATTTGTGGTGGATTAAAACGTTTCCACCTTTCTTTCTAATCATTTAACGATTTTTGTAAATAACTGCTTACCGAATAGTGTTATTTCTATAAATAAGATGATACTAGAGACACTGTTTACAATCCAGATCCTCAAGTTTCTGTACGTAATTTGTTTACAACAATCATAACTTTAAACTTTTAGCATCGATTTATTCGTATGTACACGTTTTATTTTATGTCTTGACAGTGTTCGATTTCAGACCTTCAAAAACCTTAAGCACTCTACAACAGCTTTGTTTTTGCAGGATGTAATTAAGTTTAAATCGTACACAAACCTCGGTAAAAGTACCATTCCCCTGTCTTGAGAGCTACTTCACCTCGAGGCTTCACCTCTCGGTGAACTATACTTCTCTCGACAGTGATGGAACACTTTCCGCCTCGGAATGTAATATACTATTATTCACTCGTGCAGCTTTTTAATGTTGTGTTATGTATTTAACTAACCTAAACTCAACAACATGTTTTAAACCTTTTAAAAATATTAAGGACCTGGAGATTAATGATGAATACAAAATACTCAATATTGTCCTCGTATCAACAAGATATGGTGAAAGGGTTACTGTGGAACTGGCCGAGTTTAAATGCATACTACCTGAGCGCTTATACAAATTTTTCAAAGCCGAGGACCAGCGCATAAACCAATTTAATGAGCGGCTGAAGATTAATGACATTTTATTAAGTTCTTTACAAGCAGCAGGGAAAACAACAAAAATATACAAGTAGAAAATGGTATTATACAATTACGTTGTTATATGTTATTGGTTTAATAAAATTCGTTTTTCGTTGTACATGAGATTAATTTGGTAGTGATTGACTTGAACGACAGTGAGGTTTAGTTATGACTTATAATAAAAACAAAACAAATGCGATACATTGTGACACATAATTAATACCAAAATGTTTTGTAGGTAACAGTGTTTTGAGACCCTGTTGGATACGTTGTACATTAAACTTGGTGTTAGACTCCCTAGTTCAAATTGGCGCCCCAAAAAAATTCAAATTTTTTGGTGCAAGGGGTCGAAGGCCTGAGAGCAAGTTCTGAAGACATATACCTGTCGTACAAGCTAGAATTATTGCCTCTTATTATAATACAAATTCAGATTCCCCGCCACAACCGAACATAATGCAGAGACTTAAATACAAATTTAAATTTCCCGCCAAGGGGGCCACAAGAACGGGACGAAGGTTTTAGCTCAAGTTGCGAAGCCCCTGTATCAGTCATATAACTTATCATTAGTACCCCTTATTAGAACGAAAATTCAAATTGATGCATGAATTAAGGCTTTGGTACATCTTGGTCCAAATGCACGTAGTCGCCACAAATTCAATTCTTGGATATCAGCTAATGCGTTTGCATTGGTGCTTACATAACTATTTTGACAACTATTAGTCGAGATTCACAGAGAATGAACAAAACCCACTTCTTGGGCATCTAAGTCATGTGTTTGGACGTTTTCCCAACAAACTGTTCATAAATAGCGATTTTGACATTTGTTGGTTAAAACGTACGTAATAACAAACATTCGCAAAATTCACTTCTTGGGCATAAAGCTATTACGTTTGTATGTTTTCGCAACGACATTAATGCACAAATAACGATTTTAGCTGATATAAACATTATTATATGAAGAGAATTGCAGTTATTACAGATAATAATAGTGACAGAGTGTTGATTACAAACATTTTATAGCATTTTTCACAACATTGCCTTTGTTTTCTTGCATTCCTTGCGCTTGGTTTACAAAAATAGGAATAGTTACCTAGTAATAAATGACTGGATATATATATATATATATATATATATATATATATATATATATATATATATATATATATATATATATATATATATATATATATATATATATATATATATATGGGTGCCCCAATCTGGTCTCGAATATAGCTCCTCAATAGAGATTTACAAAAATTCCAACGATATGTTATTGGAGACTAAGAGAGTTACTTTTTAAAACTATTTCTGTGTGTACAGGGTCCTCCATAAATACGTGGCAAAAAATTTCGACATTTTTTAAACGGAACACCCTGTATATATTTTTTGTAAGCTTTACAACGATACCTCGTTTATAGTCATCGTATGCAGCGTTGCAAAGTTATTCACGTTTTAGTAAAATTTACGGGAAAATCATATTAGTAAAAAGAATAGCAGTGTTGTTTTGTATTTATAAGCGTAACGACAAAAATTATCAGTCTAGTAGACAAAATGTTAACTAAACCTTTTATAAGTATTAAGTTTATAAAAATAGATAGGCTGTCCAGAACAGATCATCCAAGTGCGTCATTTTCAAATAGCTAAAACTTAATTTTTTCAAATATAACACCCTGTATATAAATACATATGAAAGCTTATTTAACAAGCTTTCTAATGATATCATAATTGTGGTAACTAGTATTAATAGGTAAAAACCGAAAAATCAATAAAGCTACTAAATCACCATGCCAACGTTTTTATGCGCTTATGGAATTTTATCGAAAATATAATTGTGCAAGTATTATTGTAGATTTTCACTTAGCCCTGAAAATGAAAACGTTTTTTTAAAACGTTGGCATGGTGATTTAGTAGTTTTATTGATTGACCGAGCCCTCAAGAGTAACCATCTTCATTGTTTATAATAAACGGTCGAGATTCATTTCATGTATATATATATATATATATATATATATATATATATATATATATATATATATATATATATATACATCCGCTATACATCCGACGTCCTTGCATAGTCAAAACATTGAACGTCCACTAGAAATAACTGAAATATGATATATTTGGTTCGTGTATATTTTCTATATACGATTGCCTGATACTGTGTGCTATTCAGATATTGAAAAAAAATTTTGTCGCTTTTATGGTAGTATCAACCAGAGATCCTTTCATATCGCAGACATTCGACGCCTTCAATATACAGTTTCATTCATTGTTATGCTGAATATACTATCCATTAGAAGTCCAGCAATGTTGCAAGATTAAATATTAGCATTTTGTCAAGTCAGTGAAATATAATATCGTCTATATTATTTAGGTATAGGAGTTTTAGTTCTCATTACTCCATAGCGCGTGTTATGCGTTGCACTGAATTTAGTGTTTACTGTTAGTGAAATTTAAAATTATTGAAACTTAGGTAAGTATTAATTTATTTTTCTAAAACATTTTGGGGAAATTGTCGTTTTATCGTAATAAAAAATATGCTTAAGTAAGTTATTCATTTTTATCTAGGTATGTTATTTTTCATTTATTTGCTTGATTTTGGAAAAGGAAATCAAGGTCTTTATTGCTAGCGAAAAAGTCCTAAATGTACGCCTTTTGGGAACAACCTTAATATTTCGCGCTGCATTTTATACAAAACATTTGATCATATCTTACTGAAACTGATTGTTAATTAAGCAAGTATTTATCATAAAAACTTTTGACGAGTCAGTTTAGATTTCTCAGAAAGTATGCAATTTCATAATGTAAAATTTGTATTATTGTATGTTAGAGTTTAAATAATCATACTATCTCCAATTTTCGTAACTACTTATTTTGATTGATTTGTATTTCGTTCTCACATTTACACACTTCCACAAACGACTTTTAAATATTTTTTTATGCACCCTTCAGGTTAAAGGGTTCATTACATCTACATTTCAGACAACGTTTCCTCTGACTTCCCTACTAAAGTAATATTGATACATACATTTTATACAATGTGACTTCTAAACAACCCAAACCATAATTCTGTTATTTACGGTTCAATTTCGATTAAAAAAACAACCAAACATATGGTACTATAAACAGAGGGAGGCCCTAATAAAAATAATATAAAAGAAACGTAAATATTAGGTAACAAAATTAATGATAGATAAAATTAAGATAGTATGAATTTGCTAAAACACTTTGACTATATTTCTATTTAAAAAAATTTTTTTTTGGAAGTATAGTAGGTAGTATACAGGGTGGGTCAACGAATAGGAAACAGGCGGGTTTATGGCTAGAAAATTTTTTTTTTGAGAAATGCGAAAACATGCCAATTTTTTAATGAAAAGGGACAACTTTTGTCATGATTTTCAACCTGAATAGATGTCATCCCTTAGCGTTGTGGGGACAACCCTAAAATTTAAATACGTATGATGGAGCGAGTGATAGGTCATTTGAAAGGCCTTTCTTTTCTGAATTCAGTGCTCTAGTTTTTTATTTTTAACAAAAATATTGAAGTCGCAAGAATGGAAAATGTCTAAAGAGTTTGAAGCATTTTAAAACTAAAAAAGCCCGGACAGCTCAATGGTTTTTTTAGAAGCTAGGTACTTTTACTGCCATTTGACAACATTGTTTCATTTCTTAGATATAGGGTAAACAAGCCTTACATTTTCAAATAAAACAAGGGTTAATTTTTCTTATGCCAATTAATAAAACCAGTTTATGCAAATTCAAAAATTAACTGGTTTTATTAATTAGCACAAATGATAATTCAAATAAAGAATTTCTCCAGATTGTTTTAGATTTCCTTTAACAAGGTTTAACTTTTATTCTTATTTGTGTATGATATTGTACACAGTTTTAAATGCCTTGTGTTAAAGTAATTTCATTAAAAAGTCCTCTAAGGAGTATTCTCAAAGTTGTAACTTTTGACAAAAACAGCGAATTTGTAAAAAAACATTCATTTTAAAATAAGTCTTTTAATGAAATTTCATTTAAATCGGTGTTACATATTTGCATAAAATAAGTCAAGTGTAGAATATAATGCTCATTAGCGAATTTCTGTATTTTTAGAAAATTATGCAACGTCTTACTGAAAAACACCATCGTTGGCGCAGAATGTGCAATGTACCTCTTTCTCCTGTTTTACCGCAGCATCAGGTTAAACTTTATTAATAAGATTATTGTACTTATTAAGTTTTTTATTTAATAGTTGAATATTTCCACTCTACCTTCCAGCCCTTTTCAAGGAAGTGATGAGACATTACCACCACCAACTCCCTCAGATATTTTTCAAATTCTAATGAGGATCCGGACTATATTCCATCTGATAAAGAAAGTGAGGTAAATGTAACTCCATTTATTGTTTTATTAGACGTGATTTGTTATACTATAAATACCTTTCGTCAACTACTAAATCCGAAAGATATTTTTACAAACGTCAAAAATGAATAGGTTCGCGCATTGATAACAATTCGCAAAGTGCCTCTTTTTCATTTTCCTACGTTACGCGCGAAATAGTGTACGAAATACATATTTCGCGCACTGCATGTAAACTATATGAAATGTTTGTATTTTAACCTTTATGGTCCTCAATCAAGCAAAATTCAACAAAACCTTTATTTCTAAATGTTTTACAATAATGAAGGCTTTTAACACTTTTCAGAGTGTGACAAAATTTTACACTATCTAATTTTATTTATTGTTTACAATGTTAACATTAATGGTGCAGCCAGTACACGAACCAATATTTATTCCTAAACCAGATAATTCAAATTCAGCTCGTGATATTGTAGTTTTGCGGGTTGGAGATCCATTTTGGCTTGGAGGCAACTGCCGTAGAGGTGATGGCACTTGATCCTGAAATTTCAGTCTACAATTTTATTTGATATTTGAATTTATTATTGATAGAATCTTCCACGTATCCTTCGGCCACGGTCGAAGATTTCCATCCTCCATGTCAACAACTGCCATTTTATTTCCATAGTTGCAGCAATTAATTAATGATTTGGAAATATATTTTAACCCATATTAATTATTTTAGAACAATTTTAAAGATCTAATATACTATTTTTACGTTTGTAAAAAAATATTTCGTGTGCGAAATACTTTGGTGATCGATAACTGATTTTTTAACGAGGCGCAGCTTCAGCTCTCGATCACCAAAGTAACATTTCGTGCACTAGATTAAAATATCTATTTTTCTATAAATAACGTTCACGAAAGTACATCGTGTAATTGGTTCATATTATTTTGCAGGCTAGTAGTGAAGAAATCTCAGATCAGGCAAAGAAAAGGAAGAATATGATCAATTGCGATTCATTGGATTCGGAAAGCGAGGTAAATGTGTATAGATCAAACAGAAATTGGTTTGTTAAACTTATTTAATGCTATATTGTAGCCTGAACGTGGTGAAGAAACTCAACAAAAGAAAATAGTAATAATCGAAAATATTTTAATTGCTGGACCATCATCTGATACAAAACTTTCTACAACTAGCGATAGTATTAACAATAATGCAGGTGCAGAAAAATCAACCTAAGAAGAAAAGAGTTATGAAAAAACTACTGTTATTTTTGTGAAGAGTGGGTATTGAATTTTGCACGCCATATATTGCGCAATCATGCTACCGAGTTTGAAGTGCAAAAATCGCATCTTACCCACTCAAAAGCAAAGAAAGAAAAGACTTGATTACTGCCATAAGAAAAAGGAAACTTTATTGAAAGCAACGAATCTGGGAAACCCATCAAAAGCCTTCAGTAAACAGGAAGATCTTACCATGCAAATTCTGTTTCGGTTTTATTCGTCTAAGAGTCTCTGGAAACATAAAAGAGATGTAAGCATGCAACTGGATCTTATACTCAGGCTGAAGCACATAACTTTATCGTGAGAAATTTGAAGATTGATGAGAAATTGAGAGAATTGGTTTTTCCACGGATGAGGGCCGATGAAATATCATTAGTTGCGAAAAAGATCATTTAATATGTGCGTTTGGTTCAAGATATTTAAAATTCATCGCGAGACACATTTTGTCAATGTGGTTTCACGTAAGATGCGGGAATTATCAAGGCTGCTAATTGAAACTAGAAAATTAGATCCTTCCATTAAATCCTTATTTGATGTACTAAAGGCGGAAAAGTATGATATTTTGATAAATGCAACAAAAGTAGTTGCAAAATATGACTGCGAAAAAGAATTCTACGTATCTCCCACTTTTGCTATAAACATGGGCACAAATTTAAAACAATGTTGCGAAATCTCAATTATGAATGTTCTCAAAAAAGAAGTGTTTTCGACCACTTCAGCTAATCAAACCGAAAAAGCTTACAGACATTAATTAAACTAATCGAATCTCATTGAAATTTGATATATCGTCTCAAGCATCAAATGACTTGAATTTAAAAATGGAACAAAGTAAGTTTGCTTCCTTTAGCCGACGACTTAAAATTATTGAAAGACTTTTGGTATCAACTGGAAATGATGCTCAAAGGAAACTAGAGGGTGAAAATCGATGCAAGTTCCTATTTAACGTTGTTAGAAACAATTTATTGCAGAACTATTTTATTAAATCGACGAAGACCTGGAGAACTCCAAAGATTGTTATTACGTACATATAATTTGGAAATCAGCGCTCAAAATTATGAAGAATTTAAAGAAGTATTATCAACCACAGAAAAATTTTAATAAAAATTTCAAGCGTATTGTTATTAGAGGAAAGCGAGGTAGGAGTTCCAGTTTTATTTAGTACCGATGTTCAAAATCATTTAGATACCTTGATTAAAGTCAGAGAAGTTTGTATCACAATTCAATTTATACCTTTTCGGTAATCCAGGAACAACGCAACCTATCCATGGATACAAGAGTTTAAAAAATATGCAGTAAAATGTGAAGAAATCCGACGCTATCACGTGCACAAAATTAAGAAAGCATCTAGCAACACTAACTCAACTGTTTAACATGTCCGAAAATGATATAGAACAACTAGCTACTTTCATGGGCCATACTCTTTCAGTTCATAGACAAAATTACAGACTGCCAGATGACGTATATCAGACAGCGAAAATATCCAAATTGTTAATGCTAATGGAAAAGGTGAAGCTGGGCAATATAAAGGAAAGTCGTTAGATGACATTAAAATAAACATGGATGAAGATTTATTGTGCACGAATGAGAATAACAAAGACAATGAAAGGATGAATTAGATGATGCAAACATTCAAGGTGAAAATGAAGATGATTTACCAATTTCAGAAACTGTGGAACAAGAAGGAAATTCTGATAAGCTGACTGAAGAAGTGTTGGAAAATATAGCGAAAACAAAAATAAAACCGAAAAGATCTGTAATAAGGAAGCCAAAACTGATTTTAATGAAAACCTAACAAATGTAACGTCGAATATTAGTTCCATGGACAGAGGAGCAAAAGATAATTGTAACAAAGTATTTCTTAAAACATATAAAATCAAGACAACCACCAAAAAGGTTCGAATGCGAAGAATTAATTGAAAATACCAAGAAATCTTGCATAATAAAATTGGTTAAAGATTAAAGTGTTTGTTCAGAATGCATATACTAAAATAAATAAATTGTACTTTACATAAAAATAAAATGTGTTTTTCTCATTTTACAGTTTCTTGCCATTTCTATAATGCAGTCTGGGCTTCTCTAATGTTGTATTTCTTGTTTCTCGCTTTCTTACACACACAGGTACACACACACACACACACACACATTGGCTTACTCTTACACTTACACTTACACTGACAGTTACACTTTCACTTACTCTTACACTTACAGTTACATTACACTTACACTTACACTTACACTTACATTACACTTACACTTACACATACATTACATACATACATTTACACTTACCTTACACTTATATTTACATTTACGTACACTTACACTTACACTTACACTTACAATTACACTCTCACTTACACTTGCACTTTTGCGCGTGCACCTGTAGTTCACTTGCTCTTTCACTTGCTCTTACACTTACTTCTACTCGTACACTTGATTTCTCGAAATTTTGTCTGGCCACTGTAGTTACGTCTGCTACTAGGATAAACCAACCATTTGCTAATACCAGAACGAGTATATGTTTCTGTAGAACACCAAACACTACGAAATATACCATTTCTGCATATTTCGATTCAAAAAATTGAAACGTTTTAGGTTTAAAATTTTTAATTGTCCAAGCTCTCATGGAATGTATAGAACCAAGGTATTATTACGGTTAATAGAAAATTTTATTCTATTAAACATACATGCCACATCTAATGTGATTCAATTGTTAGCTTTCTTATTACATTAGATATGCATTCACGTTCGGTGGCGTTTACGCGGGTGGCCTAGAACATGCGCTATGCACCGTTCGTGTTTGCGCGGCCATAACTAGGGCTAGGATTTTGATCACCTAAAATTATCAAAAATGCAAAACAGAAAATTCAATTATGGCTATGTAATAAAATTTTAATTGATAGCCCTACACTTGAGATTGGAGTAAACGGTGTTTAGACATTGTAAAGGGACATTAAAAGGTGTGACAAAAACACTACCTCCTCTTTAACTAACTTTAATGTGAATGATGAGGAATGGATGAAGTTATGCTTTTAAAGTATTTAAACTGCTGGTTCGCAATCCAACAGGTAGTAAAATTTGACGGTTATTAGATTATATAAGCCCCGTGTAACAATTACAACAATTGGGTGGCTCTGCAATCCTCAAATCAAAGTACTTTAAATTATAAAAAGGTATTAAAATTTTTGAACAATTACAATAGCTGCGACATGTTTCGAAACCATACCAGTTTCATTTTCAAGCAACTTATGAAAACTACATTAAGATGATAGCTGAAGGGAATAAAACTTTGATGTTTAAAAATGTATTAGATAGTTAACAAATTACATGTTTGTGACGTCAATTTCCATAATGTTAATTGCGAAAGGGCCATGATGACCTAGTAATTAAATAGATAAAAGAATCCGGAACTAAACACAAAAGACAAGGTAACAATGATGATATCACATTTCAATTCTGGATTACTTTTGTGAGAGTCGAATCTATGTAAGGACATTATTTAAACAAAAATTATTTTTATTAAAAATACTTTGCGGCTATTGCTGAGGTATTCTAAAAATCAAGGGTAGCGAACGTATCAAATATAGTACACAGTTATATAGCATCCATCATTTCAATCCTGTTTAAATTTTTGAATTATCAAGATGGTAAATAACTAGTCAAAAGTTTTATACATCTACGTACTCAGTTTTGATTCTGCATTCAAATATTTTAACAAATTAAAATAGAAATTACGGCTCAAGTTACCAGCATCGGCAGCAACCTTTTATTTTTAATTAAAAATAAATATCAATTTTCCTTTTCCGGCAATGTATAGCAATCGCTGTTGTATGTAAAAATTGTAAGTGAAATTACTAAAATCAAAGTAGTTAATTTATACTTTAAGTCAATGATTGGTGTACATCAGTACGTCAGTCAAAGTTCTAAAACGGTTATTTACTACTGAAAATTGTATATGGTGACATTTCAAGTAAAAAGTTGCCCGTTAAGGTTGAGCCAAACTGGGGCCAGAGCCTCCTGTAAGCGTACGCTGTACATAAGCGGCAATAAATACAATTTGTAATTAACATTTTACAGCCGGTGTTTACATTTCACATTATAACTTACTTCATTATTTTTTTTTTTTCTTGCAAAATACGATATGTCTGCACGCAGAAACTTAAGTGTTGAGTATTATAATCATATTCTGAAATGAAGTTTGTACATTTTAAGTATTAACATAGCATAAATTTAAAATATAAAATAAAATTTAAAAAATTCGTTTTGGTTTACTTGATTTGGTAAAAACATCATATAGCTTATGAAGTTTTGTCGCAGACGGGGATCCGGGCCCGAACTAACTCTCGACGGCCCTGAGCGATAACTAACAAAATCGACCATGTTTCTCGTCAAAAATAGTCAATTTTATTAATCTTATATACGTACAAAATACGATTTTTCCATAATACCTAATGAGAAGAGAACTGTAAATACTTTGATTGCTAAACAGTCATTGTTGTGATCTGTTTTCTTATTGTTGATGATTAATAAGTATTACCATAAACTTAAAACTATGAAAATAAAATACATGGATATTTATATTATAATTTAATATACGGACGCCCTATGGTGCGTAAATGAAATACAGCGTCTATTAAATCAAGAGCACGAAACGACTACAACCGGTTTGCGATGTAGCCAAATCTCCGGACGTCATATTTCATGGCATGAAAGTTGATGTATATTTAAGATATACACACATCGAATTTAGCGCCACCTCGAGATTGTTTCGCGAACTTAAATAATATACAAATTTTTATTTTGCATCCATTAGGCGTCCATACTAAATTTTGATATTGTGCTGGTAGTGCAAAACATAGCCCAAAAAAATTATTAAGGAATTCATTCGACGTCCGTATACCGGACGTTGTATATCACATGGACGTCCGATGTATAGAAAATTTGCAATGTATGGACGTCAGATGTATAGGGATATATATATATATATATATATATATATATATATATATATATATATATATATATATATATATATGTATGTATGTATGTATGTATAGAGAACGTGTTGAACGTATGCAAGCCAAACGAAAGAGTGATTATATTGGGGGATATGAACGGATGGGTGGGTGTACAGAGAGAACATAGTGAACGCGTTCTAGGAAAGTTCGGAGACCAAAGAATCAATGAGAACGGTGAACACCTGCTGAATATCTGTGTGGAGAGAAGCCTATTTGTATCCAATACGTGGTTTAAACATAAAAATGTGCATATGTATACATGGCATAGAGGTGAATCTAAAAGTATGATAGACTTGATAGTGTATGATGAACGGTTTAGAAACCTGGTGAAAGACACAAAAGTAATGCGCGGAGCGGAGTGTGGATCGGACCACTTTTTGGTTGTATCGAGAGTGTGTTTAGGGCAAAAGTGGGTGTGGAGAAGGAAAGCAAACGTACTGCGAACGTCCAGAATTAGGGTTGACAAACTAGTGGATAATGATGCGAGAATGAAATACGCAGATGTTGTGAATAAAGAGTTGAATGTGAATGAAACAGTGTGGAACGAACAAATAAAAGACACTGACGTTGAAAGTGCATGGATCAGCTTGAAAAACTCTGTTGTCAATTGTGCCGTGCGAATATGTGGAAGAGTGATTGTAGGCAGACAGAAGAAATGTGCTTGGTGGAATGAGTCGGTAAAAAAGGCAGTAAGTAAGAAAAAAGATGCGTACATGGCAATGATTGCTACATAAAATGAGACTGGGAAGAAACGATTGTATGAGGTGTACAGATTAAGAAACAAAGTAGCGAAGGAGGCAGTGAGAATAAGTAAAGAGGAAGTGATGGCTGTGGGAGGAGAGAAAATGCAGAATGATTTTGAGGGAAACAAAAAACTCTTCTGGAAATGGGTCAGAAATACAAAACGTGGCCCAAAACAGAACGCTGCAGGAGTGATGAATGATAGGAACGAAATAGTATGGGACGATTGTGAAGTGAGGAAATGCTGGCAAGAATATTTCGGAAAGCTGTATAGTAGTGAGGAAAGTAAGACTGAAGGGTTAAATAAGGAGAATATAGAAGAAATGATGAATGAAACTGAGAAGGATATTGGAATAAATGAGGTAGAGAAAACGTTAGGAAGGTTGAAAAACGGCAAGGGAGCAGTAGATGAAATCACTGGTGAAATGCTCAAATATGGTAGTGCAAAGCTTGTACGAAGATTGCGTGAATTATTCAATGTATGCCTTATGTGTGGAAAAGTGCCGAGTGATTGGAAGAGCGCGATCATTGAACCATTGTATAAGGGTAAGGGGAACAAGAGTGATTGTGAGAACTACAGAGGAATAAGCTTGCTCAGCGTACCTGGTAAAGTATTTGGAAGAATACTGATTGATAGAGTACGAGAAACTACACAAACTAAGGTGTGGGATGTACTAGGTGGCTTCATGCCAGGGAGAGGATCTGTCGACCCGATGGTTGCTCTCCAGCAGGTGATCGAAAAGTGTTTAAAGGTAAAAAGGAAGTTGTACTGTGCGTTTGTAGATCTGGAGAAAGCATATGACAGAGTGAATAGAGAGAAGCTGTGGGATATATTAAATGAATATGGCGTAAATAAAGGTGTAATAAATGGAATAAGGGCAGTATACAACGGTAGTCGGGCATGTGTTAGGGTGAGAGGAGGTGTGAGTGAATACTTTAATATTGAACAAGGAGTGCGACAAGGCTGTGTGATGTCACCGTGGTTGTTCAATGTATACATGGATAAATGTCTTAGACAAGCATGTAACGATGCAAATGGTGTAATGGTTGGTGACGTAAATGCACGACTCCTGGTGTATGCAGATGACACAGTCTTATTAAGTGACAGTGCGGATGAGCTGCAAACCGCTCTGAGGAGGTTTGATACAGTCTGTGAGAGAATGGACCTAAAGGTAAACGTGAACACATGGGTATGTCAAAAAAAGCACGAAAGAAAAATAAATGCCGTGGGTATGAGATTCCTGAGAAGCGCATGTGGTAAAACGAGAAGGGACAAGATAAAAAATGAATGCATAATGAGCGAGTGTGGTGAGGAAAAGACGATGATGGACAGATATGAAAGTTGTACATTACGTTGGTTTGGTCACATTGAGAGAATGAACAACGCCAGATTAACGAAACAAATATATGTGGGTGAGGTTAGGGGAAAGGCCGGGCCTGGTAGGCCGCGTAAAACCTGGCTGAATGTAGTAGAATCTATGATAAAGGAAAGAAAGATAAGGAGTTTTAAAAACAAAAGGGCATGTCAGAGTCTATGTATGAATCTTGCGGAAGCTAGGGAGGTATGCGGAGTTAGGAAAGCATGGAGAAAGATTGTGAATGAAAAATAAATAAGAGGCAGGGATTGTTTTGCCTACCCCGCAAGGGAATGGCGTGAAGGTTAAGTAAGTAAGTATAGTATATCTATATATATATATATATATATATATATATATATATATATATATATATATATATATATATATGTATATGTATAAGTAAAGCTACCAAGAGGCATCCATTGCGTTATACCAACATCCGAGTGTACCACGTGTGTTGCAAGGTTAACCAGATGCGGTTATTTACAGTCCCCATTTATTATACTGTTACTACCTGCTTGTCATACTCTTTGTACTAAATTATTAGAAAGTCTTTGGTTGAAAAAAATTTCTTTAACATTTGTAATTCTGTCTTCTGTTACGGAATTACCCAAATTAGTATATTTTTCACACGGCACAGATCTGGTTACGGTTAAAAGCAATAAATAATATTAGATGAATATAGGAGTGTACTATTTATACTAAAGCCACAGATTGCTTCAGTGAAAAAGTAATCTTTGGAAATTGGAATTGATTTTTGATTTAAGCCCTTCTTAGTATAGTAATGTGAATTTTGAAGTAAAATTTGCTAATCATCAATCTGTTTTAAAATAAGAATCATAGGTACAATCCGCTAAGTATCGAATTAACTCGATTAACTTTATTGATTAAATTAAAATTGTGTAAACTACTTGTATCGCGTAACGGGTTAAAAAAAACTAAAGATTATGTGCGAATGTCTCTATCATTGCATAAAAAATTTAGAAACATTGTCGTTTATTTACCCATTCTACCGGTTTTGAGCTAACTTCTGGCAGGAAAATGGTGTAAAAGTTTTGTCAGCATTCAGCAACTTAAAGTAGCTGTTTCCTACTCCATTGAGTATAAACAGTCTACCTTCTTTTATAACCAGTTACAAAGTCTAGTTTGAAACATATCTGTAACAATCGCTGATGAAAGGTAGAGCATTCTTAACTTTTGATAACAATATTCGGCTATATTTGACTAGGGAACTACATCCTTAAACTTTGTTAGTACATTCAGCAGCAAATTAAAACAAACGATAATACTCCAATCTACAGCAAATCATAAAACAAAGATATCGTGTAATTTTTGACTATCACAAAATAAAAAAAAACAAGTAATAAGCATCTTCTTCCAAATGTTAAAGTTTATTAAACAATCTAAGAAATTCATTTAATTGACTCGGAACCTTCACTGTACTTACTCAAAACCATACAAATTCCAATCGCTCTGTAATGAAGGAGTTTAAACTACGTAATTCTTTTGCGGCGACACAAACTGATCCGGAATTAGCTAATCAATTATATCACAAGGTCACAATTCAAAATCTTTTAAGATAGGTGTATCGTGACGGTAAAACTTTATTGTAAATATAACAGTCAATAATTTTATATCACGATTTTAGTTGTAAACCAGAAACATATCTTCAATCAATTTAAATTGACATACCTGCATAAACGTTATGGGTTTCTTCTTGTTTTCTTCTGATATAAGTTATGACATATTAAACGCATTTTTTTGAAAGAAAATAGATAATTAAATCGCCTTTAAGCCACCTCTGCCGAAACTAAACGCATTGGATTTTATAAAAATTAATTACCGGTAAATTTATGTACTAACCTAATGCTCGAATAAGTCGGAAATAATTTAAAAATAAAATCACGTGTTATATTAGACCGTTTAAAATTTCCAAGTAAATATATAGTAATTTTACAAGATCTATCCGTAATGTAAGATTATTTTAGACCTTTAGGCTCTTATATCCGCTAGTATTTGTGCGGTTTCTTCGTATGAAGTGGTGGAAACACCTAAACTTTAAATTTGAACATCTGTTGCTGAATACAAACGTTAATTGGATGTACTTCTGCTCACTCCTCTTCAACGATTTGTGGATGAAATTTTGTGCAGCCACAGGACCATGCGTAACGTCTGGTACTAAAAAAAGGTACTATTTCTCATTTTCGCTGTTTAATTACTTTGAGCTGTTTGTACGCGCCACGGATTTATGGCTTCGTAAGGTTAGGTATCTTAAAATTTTTGTAACGCTTGTGTAACGTGTGATCGTTCCCTTATGGTTCGATTGATAAGGCCCACAAATTTATTGTCGCTACTCTACTATGTACTTAAATTAGTCTCGCGATAATCAAATGCATCTATTAATTTCTTTGTTTAATTATCTCTTGAATAATTAATTCTTGACATATTTATTAACCTGTTGCAATGTTGGAGTTTTAAATATTAGTGTAAACTGTACTAGCAGATAGACTAGGCCGATCCTAACCCACTTTTGTTACTAGAAAAGTAACTGGATTTGAAAAAAGTCACTAGATTGGTTTCTCAAGGTCAAGGTCATTTAACCTCTCGTACAGATTGTCCACATCGAAGGTTTCAAGGTCATCATTAGGGAGCGGATAGTTAGGCAAATGCCTTTTTTGAATTAATGAGGATATTAAAGGCAAAGTTGAATTTCTATAAGTTTTAAGACATGACGACTACAAACATGCAATTTTTACATTGCCTTTTTTGCCTTTTTTTTGATGTTTTTGGCGGTTTTTGCCTTTTTAAAGAAATTTTTGGGATTTTGCCTTTTTTGTCGATTTTTTATTTTAATAAAATTGAAAAAATGTGGTTTTAAGTGAACCGTAAAAATAAACTTAACTTAACCTTCACGCCATTCCCTTGCGGGGTAGCCAAAACAATCCCTGCCTCTTATTTATTTTTCATTCACAATCTATATCTTATCTTATCTCCGCATACCTCCCTAGCTTCCACAAGATTCGTACATAGTCTCTGACATGCCCTTTTGTTTTTGAAACTGCTTATCTTTCTTTTCTTTATCATAGATTCTACTACATTCAGCCAAGTTTTACTCGGCCTACCAGGGCCGGCCTTTCCCGTAACCTCACCCACATATATTTGTTTCGTTAATCTTGCGTTGTTCATTCTCTCAATGTGACCAAAGCAACGTAATGTGCAACTTTTATATCTATCCATCATCGTCTTTTCCTCACCACACTCCGTCATTATGCATTCATTTTTTATCTTGTCCCTTCTCGTTTTACCACATGCGCTTCTCAGGAATCTCATACCCACGGCATTTAGTAAATACTCTACTCTCCTTTCCACCTTCCCGATTGAACACCACAATCTTAGTTTTCTTCACGTTTACCTTTAGGTCCATGCTCTCACAGACTGTATCAAACTTCCTCAGAGCGGTTTGCAGCTCATCCGCACTGTCACTTAATAAGACTGTGTCATCTGCATACACCAGAAGTCGTACATTTACGTCACCAACCATTACTCCATTTGCATACATGCTTGTCTAAGACATTTATCCATGTATACATTGAACAACCATGGTGACATCACACAACCTTGTCGCACTCATTGCTCAATATTCAAGTATTCACTCACACGTCCCCTCACCCTAACACATACCCGACTACCGTTGTATACTGCCCTTATTCCATTTATTAGACCTTTATTTACGCCATATTCATTTAATATTTCCCACAGCTTCTCTCTATTCACTCTTCTCATATGCTTTCTCCAGATCTACAAACGCACAGTACAACTTCCTTTTTACCTTTAAACACTTTTCGATCACCTGCTGGAGAGCTACCATCGGATCGACACATCCTCTCCCTGGCATGAAGCCACCTAGTACATCCCACATCTTAGTTTGTGTAGTTTCTCGTACTCTATCAATCAGTATTCTTCCAAATACTTTACCAGGTACGCTGAGCAAGCTTATTCCTCTGTAGTTCTCACAATCACTCTTGTTCCCCTTACCCTTATACAATGGTTCAATGATCGCGCTCTTCCAATCACTCGGCACTTTTCCACACATAAGGTATACATTGAATAATTCACGCAATCTTCGTATAAGCTTTGCACCACCATACTTGAGCATTTCACAAGTGATTTCATCTACGCCTGCTCCTTTGCCGTTTTTCAACCTTCCTACCGTTTTCTCATTTTCAGAAGAGTTTTTTGTTTCCCTCAAAATCATTCTGCATTTTCTCTCCTTCCACAGTCATCACTTCCTCTTTACTTATTCCCACTGCCTCCTTCCTTTCTTTGTTTCTTAATCTGTACACCTCATACAATCGCTTCTTCTCAGTCTCATTTTTTGCAGCAATCATTGCCATGTATGCATC
Organism: Vesta saturnalis; assembly: GCA_036346205.1. Classification (NCBI taxonomy): domain Eukaryota; kingdom Metazoa; phylum Arthropoda; class Insecta; order Coleoptera; family Lampyridae; genus Vesta; species Vesta saturnalis. The sequence continues at coordinate 324,297 of JARFJB010002173.1, read as the reverse complement.
TTTTTTCTTACTTACTGCCTTTTTTACCGACTCATTCCACCAAGCACATTTTTTCTGCCTACCTACAATCACTCTTCCACTTATTCGCACGGCACAATTGACAATAGAGTTTTTCAAGCTTATCTATGCACTTTCAACGTCAGTGTCTTTTATTTGTCCGTTCCACACTGTTTCATTCACATTCAACTCTTTACTCACAGCAACTGCGTATTTCATTCTCGCACCATTATCCACTAATTTGTCAACCCTAATTCTGACCGTTCGCACTACGTTTGCTTTCGTTCTCCAGACCCACTTTTACCCTAAACACACTCGGGATACAACCAAAAAGTGGTCCGATCCACACTCCGCTCCGCGCATTACTTTTGTGTCTTTCACCAGGTTTCTAAGCCGTTCATCATACACTATTAAGTCTATCATACTTGGTTAATATACAGTTTTTGTTTTAGATATTTTATTTCCTAACGAAATACCTGAATCGAAAATATTGCTTTTAGTAAGCGACGCGGCACCTTACATGCTGAAAGCGGCACGGGCCCTAAAGGTATTCTACCCTAAACTACTGTATGTTACTTGCCTAGCACACGCACTGCACAGAGTGTGTGAATGCATTCGCAAGGAATTTAGTGCTGTAAATAAATTAATTTCTTCCGTGAAGAAGGTAAACATTACATTGTCTGTGTGCTGCTATTGCGATTTAAAAATTGCAGGTATTTGTAAAAGCACCATTACGAGTTTCTGAGTATAAAGAAAAGCTGCCATCAGTTCCACTCTCTCCTGAACCTGTGATTACCAGATGGGGTACCTGGATCGAGGCGTGTAATTTTTACGCGCTTCATTGAAACTCATTTAAAGAGGTAAACACATGTTTGCAAAATCTGTTATGAATTCTGCAAAAATGATATGATAATTTACAGGTAGTGAATTCATTTCACCCTTCCACGGCTGCTGCTATACAAAAAGCTCAAGAGAGTTTTGAAGATGAAAACGTCCGTCGAGGTATAATGTATATAACCACCCATTTCTGCTACCTACTCGAAACTATAAAGAAACTCGAAGCAAGGAACCTGGCGTTAGTGGAAGCGTTAGGGATAGTGGACGATGTGGTAAATGAAATCGCACGGGTACCTGGTGCTAGTGGGATAAAAGTAAATGAAAAGATATTATCTGTGTTACAAAAGAATCCAAAATCTTCACAAAATAAAAGATATTGTAAATGTACATAAAGGAGAAGAGGCCATTGGCTTGGATGCAAGCCCTCAAGAAATCGCTGCAATTAAATATGCCCCCATTACATCCTGTGATGTCGAGAGATCTTTCTCGACATACAAGCAAATTGTCAGCAATACCAGGGCAAATTTGTTACCTGACCATACGGAGCAGTACTTAATTACAGCCTGGAATAATAATGTTAACGTAGATTAAATGTTTTGTTATTTTATTTTTTTTGTAAATTCATTTTACGTAAGTAGTTATTAAATTATTTTAAACAATTGTGTGCCTTTTTCGAATTTAAATTTTGCCTTTTTCCTTGCCTTTTTTGACTGTTTTTGTTGCCTTTTTGCCTGCTTTTTTTATGGGTTTTTCTTGCCTAACTATCCGCTCTCTAGTCATCACATTCGGTGCGTCCGAGTGCAAAGTTTTTTAAGGTCAGTCATCGTTCACATTGTCTGCATCGGAGTATATTCCTCAAGGTCAAGTTCATGGTACAGATTGTGTAAATGGTGTTGCGGAAAGTTATGCTTAAATTGCTATTCAACCTTGAAGAACGCCAATACAATTTAAACCTTGACCTATCTTTCAGCGTAGACAACAAGCAGGTGAGCTGAAAATTGATACCAATACATTCTGATTCAGTTTATCACATGACTTAGCAGTATATTTGAATTTTAATAACTTCTACACATAACCCTGACTCGACCGAATTGCCAGAATTGCTGAGTGACCTTGAAATTTCTCGATGAACATAAAAGTTTAATGAACTTTGATTCCAAGAATTTTTGGGGGCGTGACCTTGTATCCTCCCGATGATTTTGAAAAGGTCAATAAACTGACGACCGCGCATGGTCTTGAGACATGGTCAGCATAGACTACAATCTGCCTGACCTTGAAAATTCTAGGAATATCCCTGAAGGTAACCTTGAAATTTTATTTTCACTAATTGTAATAACTTCTAGCAATTAACACCTTGATTCAGTAAAGCATTGCCAGAAACAAATAGCTCTTTCCCGAAACAAATATCTGTTTACACTAAACAGGTAACAGTTTCCGAACAGATAGCGGTTTACCCTAAACAGATAGCTCTGATCCTATCCGATACTCTCGTGACCTTGAAGAATATACCAAGGGCATCCTTGTATATACCAATTGTTATCTGTGAACGCTCGTGACTTTGAGGAATTTACTTTGATGCAGGCAACATGTACGTGAGCTTCCATGACCTTGACCATGAAAAACCTTGTACTTTGACATAATTTTTACGTGACCTGCAATGACCTTGAAAAACTACAGGTAATGTGATGACCTTGAAAAACCAATCTAATGGCTTTTTCAAATCTAGTTACTCTTCTAGTGACAAAGTGGGTTTAGCATCCCGCTCGTGACCTTGAAGAGCATCTTTCTATATACCCCCAAGTAAGTCGCCATACGTGACCTTGAAGAACATAGACAGATAACGTGTACGGTGGGCCCTTTGAAAACCTATAACTTTGGCATAACGTGTACAATGACTTTGAAAACCATGTACTTAGACGTAGACAATCTGTACGATGACCTTGATGAGTATACCTCGATTTATGGAACGTGACCTTAAAATTTAAGCGACATTGAAGCGAGGGGCGCGTACGCGCACGAATGACCTTGAGTAATATGCACGCAGTGTGAGCGACCTTTAAAACCAATCTAGTAACTTTTATAGTGACTTTTTTCCAAATCTGGTTACTTTCCTAGTGACATAAGTGCTTTAGAAGTGGGGTGTGAGCGACCTTGAAGTGCACCCTCCTATGTACTCCCAACTTAGTCCCTCCATACATGACCTTGAAGGATATTCTGGCAATTCGTACGGTGAGTCCTTTGACCTTGAAAACGTTGTACTTTGACATAATGTGTACAATGATCTTGAAAAACCATGTACTTAGCTGTGGACAGTCTGTACGATGACCTTGACCTTGAGAGAGATACTTCAATGTATGCCAGACCTTGATCTTGAAAACCAGTCTAGTGACTTTTTTAGCGACTTTTTTCGAATCTAGCTACTTTTCTAGTGATAAAAGTGAGTTAGAAGTGGGGTAGTAATTCGGTAATTACATTTCTGATATTCTTTTGTTATCTAATTAGTACGAAATGACTCCAACGAGCTCGCATATTATTTTGTTTTTATTGTGTGTTGTACCGTAGCCGAAATGTACGTGTAACACTCACTCACACGTGCGTTTTTTTTTGTTGTTCCATAACCCCTTTCAGTCTTACAGAATTGGGCTTAATAGTATGTAATGGGATACCTCCCTGGCGCATCCATTGATTGAGAGCTGTAGAAACTAACAAATTGCTTAATTCTAATTTTCATTTTGTGCTACATTACTTGAAAACTAATTTTACTAGCAACTCTGACAATACGCTCTTACATATTAATGATAAATATAAGAATAAAATAAAATTTACATTAGTTATCAAAAAAACACTTTAAAGTCTCGCTTGTTTGTTAGTTAGTGGTAGTTTGTTTATTTTAAGATGTTTAGTAGTTTTCATGAATCCTGTTGTTTGTCTGTTAGTCGCAATGTGTTATTCATGGTAGAAAGTTATATAATTTTTAACGTTTTACGAACAGTTTTTAATTTAATATACTTTGTGGCGACGACTAAGAGTTATTTTTGTCTTAATTTACAATATTACCCAATAAATTTCAATTTTTATGGAAATAACTAAGATACTTTATAAATTTTGTAAGCCCAAAGGAGTTAAAGCAAACCCCAACAAACCACGCCAATAGCTCCAACACAGAATCAATAAAGAGAATAGAGGTTTATCGGTCTGTTTGATCGTTACCGTCGCTTTATCGAAAAACTTGTAAGATTTACCAATCTGTTAACTAATTGGTTAAAAAATAGTGATTGAGTAGAAATTAATAACTAATACAGAAAATATTTTGGAGCCCTTAAAATAATTCTCACCATTCAACCGATTTCTTAATGTCACGATTTATCCAAACCTGTTTAAATTAGCAATAGATAGTAGCAAAGTAGAGTTGCTATTTCTTATCGCGCGCTTATTAGCAAAAATTTACCAAAGTACACGTATTACTTACTGTATTACGTACCTTAAATAACAAAAGCAAAATCATTCAGTCGTAAAAAAAGGACTATTGTTCATCTTATGTACCAAATTCCAAGCCCCCACAGTGATTATTTTCTACAAATGCCCATTCGATAATTTCATTGTTTTCAAGATTATTGAATTCCAGATGATTTTTGAGAACTCCAATAAATCATTAAATTATTTAATTCATTTAATTTGGTATTAGATAATGTTATCCGATTTAAAATAGACCGAACTCGCATAATGATTGGGTTGGTAATCATGTAGTTTTTTCGAAAAAAACGATTTGTGTCGGGAGAGAAAACGATTTTTTAAAAAAGCCTTTTAGAAAGTAAGGTTTAACAAATCAAAATTAAAACGAAAAATACTGAAAAGAAGACTCTTTCAAAAAATCGCAGTAAGAAGTTTGTATGGACAACCTCAAACGTCCACTTCGTTGCATTGATTGATTTTACAATTACACCAAGAATTATACACATAAGTTGCTCTACATACTACATCAGACAAGGAGTTATCGGACCACAAGGAGTGATAACAGAACAACAACCCCAGAGTAATGCCCGTTAAACCAGCAACTGCTTAGATAACAAGAAATCCTCATTTAATCATATTTCATTACAATTTAATTACTATAATCACGGAAGTCATACAAGTTAAAGAATATCTAATTCTTCGGTTTAACCAAAAATTGAAGAACATCGGTGTTTGGATGCATCGAGTAGGTCAGACAGTGAAAGCAACGAACACAATATCCGTTTAGAAAATCCCACTGATTATTACTGTTATATTATTACTGTTTCTGTATAACAAAGAAAAAAGTTGTGAACCGTAGCAGGGTTGGAGTCGTAAAAAGCACCTTATGTGTAGAGTGAAATGGGCAGACACCTATAGTGCTTATTCTTACCCATTGATCAGGATAATCCATTTCTTCTCAACCTCAACTACATTGGTATATACAGATTTAGGTTTTAAGCAACACTTAGCTTAAATTTTATGGATCATGCGTGACCTCAGCAGTAGTATAATAAACGTATGTTTTGGGCCAAATTTGGAAAAAATGCTGTCCAACGCTTATGAATCTTAGAATTGGTTCTTGGCTATAGATAAAATTAATTTTGTTATGACCACAACAAAATTTGTACAAAATTTGGTTTGAATCGCCACGAATACTCATAGAACACAGAATCCAAAAGAAATGGTTATATAAATAACGATTTTTGGGCAACATCCAGCCTAAAATTTGAACAGAATTTATGGGTCACAGAATGTACCTCTTGGTTATCGAGAAAATCAATTTTGCCGTGGCCTCGCCGAAATTATTGGTGTATAGATAAATTCTGGGGAGCATTCGACCCATGTGCTGACCAACAACTATAGGTTCTTGACCATCAAGGAAATCAATTGTGCCGCAATACAAAAGAGATTGGTGTGTAAATATAGATTTTGGAGAACATTTGACCCAATTACTGATGAGCTACGTACGTTAGCTCTTGCTCATCTAGTAAATCCATTTTGCCGTGATCCCAACAGAATACAGATTTTGAAACACTTTTGGCCCAAACCCTGACCAACACCCATGCATCACGCAATTTGGCTGTTATATATCCAGGGAATCAATTTTGCCGCAACTCCAAGGAAATTGGTGTACAAATATAGATTTTACGCAATATTCAGTACTGAAAGTGTGTTTAGCTCAAGTCCCTAAACAGATCGCTCCTTCTGTAACTCTGGCCAGATCTATAACAAATAACATTTGTGGTGTGATTGATCGGTATATTAAAAAGTAAATTGCACCAGTCTAGCTCAGTGAGGTACAAACTTATGAAACATACTGTAATTGAGAACTCTTTTTGAACAGGTCATGAGGGAGGTAGAGATATTTCCGCAGGTGTAATCAGTAACAAATTGTTGTACACCACTCAATTCATAGGTTTAATAATTAAAATACAACAAAAATTGAGAAAGATGTACCTTAAAGCACAATAGGTAATCTGAGTAAACACTAAACAACTGTATTTATATGTATATTGAATAAAGCAAAATGTCTGATAAATATCAGCATAAAATAACTAAAACGGTATTTCTCGTAAAGATTTACGATACTTAAATTCAACACAACTATATAAGTTCATTTACTTAAAATTCAAAATGTAATATGATCAACACTGCATTTAATAATAAAACGTGACGTACGTCGACAAATATTACAGTACGATAGGCTATGAACTCAAATGTTTCCATCTTAGAAACCGAAAACAGCTGTTCATTTATAACCGTATCAAAATAACACTAACTGATTCTGTTTAAAACGTTATTTACATAAACGGATTCTTCTTACTTACTTTTATTGCACTCTAAATAAATATATTAACTTCGCCTGAAAGTGCACTGTAGTAGGAGAATTTCATTATACGATGAAAGTTAATTTTCATTTGTCAATAACGTATCAATAAACGAACTGTATACCATATATGTAAGGTAATTTTCATGTCTTCCACATACTATTAATGGAAAAATTACAAACGCAGGCAAACTGACAGCAAGCGGTAATGATACAAAGGTATCCCCATTTTTAATTAATCAAGACAAAAATTGTATAATATCTACGCCATTTTATGTAATTTCATGACGTACCATCACGCTTTTGCAAATAGGAAATTCATTAAAATTTCACCTTTTTCTTAATACAGGCGGTTTCCTTAATGTAGAGACGTACCCTTGTACCCTATTAAATATAATATTTACAAAAATGTAATTAGAAGCCTTACATACCTTATACAAGGGAAGCAAAACTTAAAAAAGGTAACGTACTGAACTGGACGGTAGAAGAAACGGAAAGGAAATTAATTAAGCTGTTCTGTTCACATTTGCTCACAAAACAACAAAAATGGATGTTACCAAATATACACAGGGATTCGTAATTATGTAGACTAAAGTCAAAATTTCGAAATACATTCCAAAATTTAATTATTGAAAGAAAAATATACCGACGTAATGTAAATATATGTACCAATAATAATACAAACTCAAAATTCAAATTAAGGTAACGATAGATAAGAATTGACATGTTACGGAGCTAAAGACCAACCAGAACCCCAAACTAAAAGTGCTCGTGGCTTAGAAGTCGACGCCTCAGTTACACTTCTAAACCACGTAGGAGGTGTCCCGCCCACTTTAGATGGCAATAATTTCTTGTAAGTGAGCCACTGGAATTTCAATAACGCGATAAATATTATTTAAAAAGATATTTGAATATTGTATAAAGAAAGTGTGAGTTGAAAGAATTGAATGTGAAATAATGTCGAGGTAAAGACCCATATAGACGGTAATGCGTGGTACTGTAAATTAACTTTATTTTCAGGAATGCAGGTTCAAAACCATTATGAACGAGTAACACAAGAGAATCAATGGTATTTCAGTACTGTAATCAGGTGTACAATAAAGATGTATGCCTCCAAGCGCGAATAGCATTGATATTGTTTAATTTAATTAATCAGTTAGTTATTGCAATTTTCTTGAAATTTTAAACGTAACGTAGATGGAAGGTTTCCCTTTTATGTTGGTTCCCTTTTTACGTTTCTATTTTGACTTGATGAGATAGTATTTAGTAACGTTTCTAAAACAGCTGTACTAATCTACGAAAGAATTAGGGTGGTTGGCCTTAACAGATTTTTACTATTTCACGCTGTAAAATTTAGTTGTTCAGATATAACATTATTGTTTATTACCATAACCCATTTGGGGATGAAACTCTGAAAACGTTTACAGGTTGATTTTGTGTTGAGTTCGAAATTGTCTGTTATGTCACCTTCCCAAAAATTTAAATAGTGTTTGACTAGATTTCAAACAGGTGGTATCTGTTCTTTTAAGGGAAGATTGTGCCTAATAAAAAATAATAAAACTCTACAAGAAGCTTTTAAAGTTTAAAGTATATTGTAGACCATTAAGAATTTGGTCACAGTGAAATTAAAATATAAAATTCTGTGATAAACGTTTAAGAAAGAATTCGGTAAACAAATTGCCTAATTGATATTAGCTTCAAAGGGCGTATGTGGCCGTGAAACATTTCAGTTAGCGTTTAAAGTGCAAAGACTTAATGTTTGACGTTAAGAGGTTTGTTATTGGGTGCGAGTGTGTAAATCAATTTCGTACGTTGTGTATTGACGGAATGACAATTATAAGGGGCCATTGCTAGTACTGTCATTTTGATTAGGCTATAGGGATCATCAGTTCTAATCACTACCATTTTATGTTAGCAGGTTAAGGCCAGCTTAAGAACTATGGAAAAACTTAATTAATATATTCCTTCCTTTGGGGTTTTATGGTGCTTCGTTGCAGAAGTCAATGAACATTTAAATTAATATTGAAAGCTTGGTTTAATAGAATTGTTCATTAAACTCATTCTTTTATTTGAATTTTAGTAGATCCTAACTTTTTTTTGAGGCTTAATAAAATTAAAAGCTAATGTAAGTGTTACAAATCAATAGTGCTTTATTAGATTTCTTTATGTTTTTTTGTCTAAATTTACACGACAGAGCAAAAATATCTAGTGTAATAAATCTTTTGTTACTTTTGGCTATATTGTGAATGATGTCGTGATTTCTTTTATACAAGCTATAACAGAATTTAACTGCTTTAATTTCGTTTATTGAATTCAATGGGCAATATAGATCTTCTCAGTTGCTTTGACTCAAACCAAAGTGATCCATCCTTGCAGACGTTTAATATATTGATGAAATTTCAAACAGCGTTTGAGAGAATATAATTTCCAAATTACGCACAGATCTTTACGCATGTTTTATTTTAAGATAGGGAACACTGAATTCGTATTTAAAAATTCGTACCTATTACTTAGTGGGAGTACGGTTGTCACTGTTATCAAATATACTCCATACAAAATTATACTTTTACAAATCAGTTACATAAACCTAGTTTTCAAAGAATCAAATAATGACAAAAACCAGATTATGAAATATACCAATTTTAGACAAAAATACAAAAACTATTAAATTGCCTTAAAGATTCATGCTCACAAATCTTTCCCTAAAATTACGTTTTCGAACGTCTATAAACATCAACCGTAGAGCTCCTATGAAATTAAATCACCAATCCCGCATGATACAAGGCATGCGAACAAATACTGATTATTATAAATACTCCTAAATTAACTATATATTTTACATACAGCAAGTTACTTCAAAATTTGGATTTCGAAGTCGAAGAAGAGGAAAACCACGCACAACGAAAACCTTGCAGTTACGCTTCGTCGTTTACACTCTGCTCAAAATTCGGTGGGAAGAATTAGACCTCTTAGTACGCAATAAACAAAACTCGGGCAGAACTAAAAGTGTTAACTGAAAGTGAGTAAAAATATCGATTAACCCTGCTGTTACCTTTAGGTCTATATGACCCGAAATCAAATTGTTGATTAGATAACTTTTTTGTTTATTAATATCTAAACTTCGTAGTTAATGACTTTGTTTCTAATCCATTGAAGAATGAGTTGGCTTGTTTGTTTTAATAATTTTTTTTTCCTTATTTTTTTGAACATAATTGTTACATTGATGTTCCTCGGGTCATTATGACCCTAGGCTGTAATACATTAGTAGGACGTGTAAATTTCTATTTCCAATTATTTTATATTGAAATTTGAGGATAGATAATATGCATATCATCACACGCATCACCTATGCGAGTTACTACAGCATTTTCGGCAGGTCTGTAGCCGCGTGAGCAAGTCGAAACAGCAACAGACTTGTAACTTGTAGCAGGTATAAATATCATATCGCAGTATGCAACCGACAGTTTTGTTTGTTACGTTGCAAAGTAAAGTGCGGTTTGTTATATCTACTACTAGTTCTTATAAAGTGCTGAAATAACAATAATGGCAAAAAATATCTTTGTGGTGAAGACTTAGAAAAACTTATTGATAATTTCAGTGACATTAGTGACGATGAAGCTTCTGAAGAGGAAGATCATATCAGTGAGGATAGTTATTATGAACAGTCAGACGATGCTGGACGGACAAATCCTACGCAATTGATGCCACCTGCTCAATCGGTTCAATCTAAATATAACGCCATAACTTGGATGTTAGATCCATTTCCTCAATCAGGGCGTGCAACTAGTGCAAACAAAGCCGTCCTTAGGGTGGAGCGAGTGGAGCGGCCGCTCCAGGCCCCGCGTCTACCAAGGCCCCGCACCGCGGGGACGTACTCGCTCTGTAATATTTTATGTTGAGATTTTGCTATAAAAAGTTTTTAGTTATTAAAGTACTTATTGTGACCAACTGACCATGTAATATATGAATGCTTCTTATAGTTGAAGTACCCTAGGTTACAATAGGAACAGGACAATAGGTCCCACGCTACGTAAAGAAAAGCAGCATAATCAGTAGCAGATAGCTCCGAGAACTGCCGATTGTGTCTATTGTGTGTTATCGGAATGTGTGAGACGCGACTGCGACGCACCACCTCGACCGAGACGGTCATGTCGAGAGAACGCGATAAATTCCGAAAATATCTGAGTGGATCTGAAAAACAAAAGAAAAATAACAAACGAGAAATGTTTTTAAAGTCGCAACAAAGGGCGTTTAACAAGTTTTTAAAACAGGAAGATAAACCCGAAGGTGAAGGTGACGAGAGTCACGTGAGTAAACAAATAATTCCAACCACTTCAAGTTCTGGCAACAACAAACCCTTAGATAAAGACAAAGATTTGAATATTGTTGGTGTCAACACTGTTCTCGATTCTGATGCGGTTGAAACTGGAACAACAGCATCATGTAATCCTTTGAAAAATGTAATTGAGAGGCTACTTTCAGATATCCATGATGCTGGTATGTGGCCAAAAACACTTACACATTCTCAGTTTGACAAAATCGTACAAAAGGCATTTTTCTGCTAAGTTTTACAAACGTGTCATGGCCAACGGAGAACAGGTGCATAGACGTTGGTTAGTTTACAGCAAAAATAGTGATAAGGCCTTTTGCTGTAAATTGTACGGTAACAACACTGCTTCTCAGTTAGCTGGTGAAGGGCATAATGATTGGGCACACCTTGGTAGGGCGCTTGACAATCACGAGACATCACCAGTACACGGTCAGAACGTTGCAAAGTGGGTGGATTGTGAGATACGCTTAGCTGAAGCGTTAACTATTGATGAAAAACATAGGAACTTGATACAAAAAGAAAAAGAACACTGGCGCGAAGTACTAAAAATAATCGTTTCTAGCATTAAATATTTAGCACAAAACAATATTGCTTTCAGGGGGTTGAACTGTAAACTATACGAGCCAAACAATGGTAACTTTTTAGGCCTTATTAAATGATAACTACGTTTGATCCAGTCATGCAAGAACATTTGAGGCGAATTAGATCTTCTGAGATTCACGACCACTATCTAGGAGCCAATATTTAAAATGAGTTGATTAAACTATTATCTGAAAAAGTGAAAGATAAAAATATTACAGATATAAAAATAGCTAAGTATTTTTCTGTACTACTAGACTGCACTCCAAACTTGAGCCACCAAGAGCAGTTGTCTGTGGTGATACGTTTTGTTATTGAAAACAATGCAGCAGCAACAAAGAATGAGAACGGGGGTGTGAGTGTTGAAGAGCATTTTATCGAATTCCTAGACGTCAAATCAACAACAGGCAAGAACTTAACAGATGTCTTGCTATAGGAACTAGATAAACTTGGCTTGGAGATTGAAGATTGTAGGGGGCAAGGATACGACAATGGGTCAAGTATGAAGGGTATCCATTCAGGAGTGCAAGCACGAATTTTGGAAATAAACCCAAAAGCGTTTTACATGCCCTGTCCAAGTCATAGTTTGAATCTCTTGATATGTGATGCTGCAAAATGTGCACCTAAGACCATAACATTTTTTGGGGTTGTTCAAAAAGTTTATATAGTTTTTTCGGCGTCAACAAATCGGTGGGATGTTCTGAAAAACCATGTACCAAATCTGACTGTTAAACACTCATGTGATACCCGGTGGTAGAGCAAACTTGAAAGTGTAAAAGCACTTTGTTACCAGATTAAGGAAGTACATGATGCTTTCGTTGAAGTAGTAGAGGCTACTGATGATTCCAAAGCAAAAAGTGAAATTAGATCACTTGCAAATGAAATAAGCAGCTATGAGTTTTTAGTAGCATTGGTTATTTGGCATGATGTACTTTTTGCTGTAAATAGTGTAAGCAAAAACCTGCTGGTCAAAAATGCACCTTGGCGTAGCATCACAGTTACTTCATGGATTGGTACAGTTTTTCGAGCGATTCAGAGTTGAAGGTTTTGTTGCAGCAACAATAGTTGCAAATGAAATGAGCGTAAAATTGGGAGCAGAGCCAAAAATTCAAGAAATTAGGCAAAGAAAGAAAAGGAGAATGTTTGAGTACGAAGGAGATGAGCGTGTTTCAAAATCAGCTGAACAAAACTTTAAAATTGAGTATTTTTATTGCATTGTAGATTGCATGGCACAGTCTCTTACGAAAAGGTTTGAACAAATGGTCAGTTATGATGCTATGTTTGGATTCTTGTACAGTGTGAAAGAACTAAAATCAATAGAACAAGGTAAACTAGTGGAGAAGTGCAAAGCCTTGGAGGCCACTTTAAGTTTTGAAGATCAGAGAGATATTAACGGAAATGAACTGTTTACAGAACTGAAGGTTCTTCGTGAACTTGTTCCTGCTGAAGTTGAAACAGCTGCTGGGGTTTTAAGATTTATGAACAGAGTTCAAAATTCATTTCCTAACACTTTCATTGAGTATAGGATTTTACTTACAATTCCTGTGACAGTTGCTAGTGCAGAAAGGAGTTTTTCTCCCCTAAAGTTGATAAAGACATACTTAAGATCATCCATGAGCCAAGAAAGGTTAACGTCTTTGGCAACACTATCTATAGAAGCTGATACTACAGCCAAAGTGAGTTTTGATGAAGTTATTGATGACTTCGCTGGAATGAAAGCAAGAAAAATAAAGTTTGTATAGGGAAAGCGTAAGTGCAAGACAAGGTATAAGATATTAAACTCAAATTACAGTGTTTACATAATAACCCCCAAACAGTGATACAAAAACTACATTTCAGATCAACTTGAAATGAACAAAGTATTTTAAACTGTTTAACGAAATTGTTACATTATGTGATACAAAAGTCTAGAATACCATTAAAAATATACTTATTAGGTTAGGTTTAGGTATGTCTTTATATTTTGTGACCTTCTATATATTTACGATTTTGTTTCTTTACTAGAAAAAATGAAAATGGGTGTTTCTTTAAAACGATCGTAACGTTTATTTAAGGTTGGTATTATTTAAGTTAACTACTGTTGAGACAAACTGTATACAAATCTGTTTTGTAGTGATGGTAGATGATGGCTTGTGAATTTTGGTTGGGCGAAGGGGGGAAGGAGGTCATTTACTTTCAAAAAGGCCCCGCAAAACGTTTTGCACCAGGCCCCGCGTTTGCTAAGGACGGCTCTAAGTGCAAATATTATAAAAGTCGCTCCAGGTCCAACTAGATACAGCAATACACGAGTCCAGGATGTAAAATCTACATTTCAGCTGTTTTTCAACAGTTCTCTGGAAAATATAATTTTGAAAATGACTAACATCGAAGGTCGTACAGTGTACAGTGACAAGTGGCAAGAATTAGATGGCATTACGTTGCAGGCGCACATAGGTTTGTTACTGTTAGGAAGAGTTTACAGATCTCATGATGAATCTACCAGAAGTTTGTGGAATGCAGAAACAGGTAGGCCTCTTTTTCGCGCAACAATGTCGTTGAAACGATTTTGTTATATATCACGCGTGTTACGGTTTGGTAATAAAGAAGATCGTCAAGAAAGCAGGCTACGGGATAAGTTGGCTCCCATTAGAGAATTTTGGGACAAATGGGCTGAAATACTACCAAAATTGTACAATCCTGGGCAAAACGTAACTGTGGGCGCGCAGCTGGTTGCAGTTAGAGGTCATTGTCCATTCAAGCAGTATATACCAAGCAATCCATCAAAATATGGCATCAAAATATGGACGCTTTGTGATAGTGCAAGTTATTATGCTTTAGAAGTTCAAGTATATACGGGAAAACCACATGGGGGAAAACCTGAGAAGGATCAGGGGCTGAGAGTAGTTTGATACCTTACTTACGGACTAAGAGGTTCGAACGTAACTTGTGACAATTTCTTTACATCGTATAAATTGGGTGAAATGCTTCTCAAAGGAAATCTTACTATGTTAGGGTCTGTCAGGAATAGCAAGCCTGAGCTACCCATCATGGAAATAAATAACGTTGTGCACAGTTCCTAATTTTATTTTACTAAAGATACCGCAGTTGTGTCTTATATTCCAAAAAAATACAAGAAGGTCATTCTAATGAGTATGTTTCATAACCAAAAACAAATAAGCGACAGAGAAGATAAAAAACCACAAATTATACTTGATTATAATTCTACAAAAGGAGCAGTTGATACATTAGATCAGCTAATCGGTGCATACACATGCAAACGAAAAGCAAATAGATGGCCCATAATCTTATTTTACAACATTTTAGATACCAGTGCCTATAATGCTTTTGTTTTATGTCGCGAAGTAAATCCCGACTGGAATAAAAATGTTTTGTTCAAAAGAAGACTGTTTTTGGAACACCTGGGCAAACAATTGGTAAATCCTTACATTTTGTCCAGAAAACATCTTCCCCGTAATGAACAAGCAGCTGCAATTGTAACAGCTATTCAACAACCATTGGTGGAAAATTCTACCGCACCTCTTCCTGGAACTAGCAACGAAAACAAACGAGCACGCTGCAAATTTTGCCATTCTAATGTGATAACAAAACTAATATGACCTGCATTAAGTGTAAAAAATATTTGTGTAAAGAACACGTGACGTATTATTGACAAGTTTTTAAAGTTAACCGATAATTTGATTAATAGATTATTTGAGTGATCGCTAATTAGGTTAATGGATCATTAATCGTTAATGAATTTAACTTTTGCCTAATTACATTTTTAACGCTTGAATTAAGATTTCCAATTAACTGTCATTTAAGTAATAGATTGTTATGTTGTTGTCTTGTAATGGATTGTATGGTTGATTGACTATTTGATTAATCGAATATTTGATTAGTTGATTATTTAATTAATCGATGATTTGATTATCTCATAATAAATTGATTACTTTCAGTACTCGATTGTCGTTAGTTCAAACGTACAATCGTCCATCCGTATTTCCACATTAAACTTTCTATCCATACTTTCTTAGCTTATAAATTATATTTCACTATGTTCTATGAATTATTTGAAGCAAACAGTTAAATACATGATTAAATTTAACTTTTACACAATTATATTTTTAACGCACTCATTACGCCATTTCCCTGACGTTCTCTATATAATTATCCTTTAATTAAGCGATTATTTGATTATTGAATACTAAAAAATGGATTATTTTCAGTACTCGATTGTAGATTCTTCAAACTTACAATCGTCCATCCGTATTTCCACATTAAATTTTCTTCCCATACAGTCCTAGCTTTGCTTATATTACATACTATATTTAGCTGTATTCTGTGAATTATTTTCAGTTAATACTTGAATACATGAATATATTTAAATTTTACAAAACTAAATTTATTTCTTAAAGGATTATACAGTTAACTGATACCTGATTAATCGATTAATAAAAAAATCGATTATATTTAGTACTAAATGCGCCTATTTATGTTTCTCTATTGTATCATTGTAATAATCAGTGTTCCAAATTATTAACACATTGATTAGTACTACAAATGTATTGATGTCACGATTAGCTACGTTTAAGTAAAACTATAGTTAATTGCACACATTTTGTAAATCTATACGTAACTGAGGTTTAATTATGGTAGATCTTTAGTCAGAGTGTACTATATACCCTTATTTTTAATATTTAGAAGGATAAATTGGTTTACCTGCCAAGAGCACAAGGAGCACAATCTGCATCAATTTCATTTTTAATACTGCGTAAGATAAAACCTATATCTTTGCTGTTAATCATAGGAACCTAATCTAAATGTTACTTACTTAAACATACTTCTTAAACAAATTAATTTTGCACCAAACATTTTAATAACAGGTATAAATAGGAAAGTTACACTCAAGGTCAGATTTAGCTAAACATGTAATGCAATGGGCAAATTTGATTATTCTAATGTTCTAATGTTTTTTACCCATAAAAAAGCAAATAATTGAATATACACGTCTTTATGTTATTTTCTTTTTTTTTACTCAATGTTTGTTTATTGTCTGTGTGTAGTTCCTTCTTTTCTTGTTTTTAAAAGCATTTCTGCTTTTTGCTACACAAAACAATAGGCTTCAAACAGAAATAATTAACAGTTACGTTACTAACATGTAGTGGTCTGTAATTCAATAAGTCGATAATTATTTATATTTTTCAACATGCGTAAGCAAATGCTTGTTCTTTAACCTTTTTGAAAACAGGAAAAACAAAAAAATTGCGTAGATATCAATTTGGCAATTTGTATTTGATCAACAAAGTAACCCTGAAACATCATATAATTTTTATCAATTCTATGATGACCCTGTCTAATGTCAGCGTTGGTTGATAGTAGATACCGATATGTGTATCCAGAAACAGGCCTCACTGATTATTGCTTAGGTAATCGTCACAGTTTACTGCAGTCTAGAATCACATGGACTGCATAGAGCAAAAGCGCACTTACAGTATATTGTAAGGTTAGCTGGATGAAAAATAATTAATATAATATCGTTTAGATTACAATTCAGTACGCAGTAATATCCTAGTGAAAAGCACTAGTGACGTGATGTAGAACAAAATCGCGTTACAATAGCATAGTGGGATGACTGATATACATAGATGGTAATAACAATTCGTGCAGTCCAGGTGGATATTAATATTTTGACGACACGCAGACGCAGACGCAGACCCAAACGAAGACGCATACGCAGATGCAGACGCAGACGCAGACGCAAACGAAGACGCATACGCAGATGCAGACGCAGACGCAGACACGGACACAGACACACACACAGACGCAGACACAGACACAGACACAGACACAGACACAGACACAGACACAGACACAGGCACAATCACAGACACAGACACAGACACAGACACAGACACAGACACAGACACAGACACAGACACAGACACAGACACCGACACAGACACAGGCAGAGACACAGGCCCAGACACTGACACAGGCACAGGCACAGACACAGGCTCAGGCGCAGACGCAGGCTCAGACGCAAATACAGACGCAGACGCAGACGCAGACGCAGACGCAGACGCAGACGCAGACGCAGACGCAGGTGCAGATGCAGACGCAGATGCAGATGCAGACGCAGACGCAGACACAAACGCAGACGCAGACGCAGACGCAGACGCAGACGCAGACGCAGACGCAGACGCAGACGCAGACGCAGACGCAGACGCAGACGTGGACGCGGACGCAGAGGCGGACACGGACACCGACGCCGACACAGACACAGACACAGAAACAGACACAGACACAGACACAGACACAGACACAGACACAGACACAGACACAGACACAGACACAGACACAGACACAGACACAGACACAGACACAGACACAGACACAGTCACAGACACAGACTCAGGCACAGGCACAGGCACAGACACAGACACAGTCACAGACACAGACAGACACAGACACAAACTCAGGCATAGACACAGGCACGGACACAAGCACAGACACAGACACAGACACAGACACAGACACAGACATAGACAGACACAGACACAGGCACAAATACAGACACAGACACAGACACAGACACAGAGACAGACACAGACACAGACAGACACAAACACAAACACAAACACAGACACAGAGACAGACACAGACACAGACATAGACACAGACACAGACACAGACACAGGCACAGACACAGACACAGACACAGACACAGACACAGACACAGACACAGACACAGACACAGACACAGACACAGACACAGACACAAATACAGACACATATACAGACCCAGACACAGACAGACACATACACAGACACAGACACAGACACGGACACAGACACGGACACATGCACAGACACAGACACAGACACAGACGCAGACGCAGACGCAAACGCAGACGCAGAAGCAGACGAGGACGCAGAAGTGGACGCAGAGGCGGACACGGACACAGACATGGACACGGACACGGACAGCGACATAGACACGACACAGACAGACACAGACACTGACACAGACACAGACACAGACACAGGCACAGACGCAGGCGCAGACACTGACACAGGCACAGGCACAGGCACAAACACAGGGCATACGCAGACGCAATCGAAGACGCATACGCAGATGCAGACGCAGACGCAGACGCAAACGCAGACGCAAACGAAGACGCATACGCAGACGCAGACACAGACGCAGACGCAGACGCAGACACAGACACAGACACAGACACAGACACACACACACACACAGAAGCAGACAGACACAGACACAGACACAGACACAGACACAGACACAGACACAGACACAGACACAAACACAAACACAGACACAGACACAGACACAGACACAGACACAGACACAGACACCGACACAGGCGCAGACACTGACACAGGCACAGACACAGACTCAGGCGCAGACGCAGGCGCAAACGCAGACGCAGACGTAGACGCAGACGCAGACGCAGAAGCAGACGCAGACGCAGGCGCAGACGCAGACGCAGACGCAGACGCAGACGCAGACGCAGACACAGACGCAGACGCTGACGCAGACGCAGACGCAGACGCAGACGCAGACGTGGACGCAGAGGCGGACACGGACACGGACACCGACACAGACACAGACACACACACAGACACACACAGACACAAACACAGACACAGGCACAGACGCAGGCGCAGACACTGACACAGGCACAGGAACAGACACAGGCGCAGTCGCAGACGCAGACGCAGGTGCAGACGCAGGTGCAGACACAGGTGCAGTCACAGGGACATACACAGACACTGGCACAGACACAGATACAGACACAGGCACAGACACAGACACAGACACAAACACAGACACAGGCACAGACGCAGGCGCAGACACTGACACAGGCACAGGCGCAGACACAGGCGCAGACGCAGGTGCAGACGCAGGTGCAGTCACAGGTACATACACAGACACTGGCACAGACACAGATACAGACACAAGCACAGATACACACACACACACAGACACAGGCACAGACACGGACACAGACACAGACTCAGACACAGACATAGACACAGACACAGACACAGACACAGACACAGACACAGACACAGACACAGACACAGACACAGACACAGACACAGACACAGACACAGACACAGACAGACAGAGACACTAATATGACCTAACCAGACTCTTCTCTCCCATACTTCCACTTTTACCCCCATTTGTTTTGTCATTGCCCATAGTTCACTTGAGTAGTAATACTACTGTACTTCTGATCCACTTTTGTCACTAGATTTGTCACCAGATCTAGAAAAAGTCACCAGAAAAGTCACTAGATTTCTAGGTTGGTAACATTGCCTATTTGAAGGGGTGCTAAGTGAAGGCCACGTTGTTGGTAACGGTCCCTGCTAAGGCCACGTGTTAGGTTGGTAACCCTGCTAAGTCAAGGTCAAAGGTAAAAATAGAAGTTGCAAGGTAATCAAAAATAGTATTCAAGGTCGAAGACTTACGGTGGTGTCATATTTCTTATAGTATGCCGATCCTGGACCAGTTCAAGGTCACCCATGTAAATCTTATGGGGATTTATTTCAAGGTCAAGTGAGTTTTCTCGTTATGCCAGAACGCGCTCCACGCATGTTTTTGGCGGGGGATTTAAATTTCACTCGCCCTCTGGTGGTGGTGAAATCGGAAGCTTTTGGAGCTCAAGGTCGAACTTTAAGCGGGAGATTTAAAATGTAGTTGGTCAAAGCTAAAAAGTTGCAAGGTAATCATAAATCAAAAATAGTTTTGAAGGTTATTGACTTACGGTGGTGTCATATTTCTTAGAAATATAAGGTAAGTAAGCTAAAAATAGAAATTGCAAGTAATCATAAATCTAAAAATAGTTTTCAAGGTCAAAGGTTATTGACCTACGCTGGTGTCATATTTCTTAGAAATATAAAAAGGTGAAAAGATAAAAATAGAAATTGCAAGGTAATCATAAATCTAAGAATAGAATTTTCAAGGTCAAACTTTTTAGCGGGAAATATAAATTTTTGGAGCTGATCATCATCATATTATATTTTTAGTCAAGGTCAAAAGTAGGTATTTAACAAGTTTAAGCATGTTGTAATATGTAGGACGCATATTTCTTATATAAATTGCAGCGAGCTGTATGTTGAGATCAGTCTGCAGCACGTAATTGTTAAATATGGAATTAACAGGGTTAAATCAAAGCACCTATTGCAAACCCTTTAAAAATGCGTGCGAGCTCGATATATCGAGAAAGTATAAAGTAACGAATATGGATATAATTAATACTAAGTATGGTGAACGTATAGTGTTAGAAACGGGTGATTTTAAATGTGTATTGCCGGAACGCTTTTATGTGTATTTCAAAAAAGAAGAAAAACGAATTGAAGAATTTAAAACACTCCTAAACACGAAGGATGTGTTTATAAGTAGTTTGGGTGCAGCAGGCAAAACAACAAACATAACATTTTCTTTTTAATAGTAGCACCCCCACCATATGTAAAATTGAAATACTAGAATTATTTTCTTAAGCGTTTAGTCATAGTGAAATTGTGAGCAAGTAAAGTCATGCAAGTAGCAATAAAATCATTTCTGGAACGATCGAAACTCAGAAGTTCACCGTTATATATGGATACCTCACATCATTGTAGTAACAATCTGAATAATAATTTAACATTTTGTTGTTGGTGCTGTCAAAATAGTGATGGTGGTAGTAGTAAAAATGAAGAGAAACATGATGAAGGTTATTCTTCTGCTAAGACTGACTGGACATCATCATTTCAATATAAGGATGAAGTGTATAAACAAGCAGCTAAGGAATACTTAATCGATTGTACTTATTATAAACTATCGAACGATACTCATCATGCAAAACATCTGGAAATTGATACAGTACACCTCAACCTTGCACCAGTGGTGCGTATTGGGTGTGGTAATTGTGATCAAAGCAATAATGTGGTGTTGGATATGAAGGAATGGAATGAGCTTCTAAGATGGTATTCGTATGTAGAATTACAATTTTTCCGATCCCAAGAAATTGAAAATGAAATTGATTGGTCAAATGTAAACGAAGAAGAAGATATAATCTATGATCAAGATTATGAATCTCTATCTAGTAATCTTGGTATTTATTACAATTGGGAATTAATTAAAGGATATGACAGAATTTTGAAAACTGTTATGATAGAAAACTACAAGTGCTGTTCTTGCACATTCAACTCACATAGTATAGAAGAACTATTCAATTTAAAGGATATAGTAAGCTATAGATTGGAATTTCTTGAATCTTACAATCTGTGTGTTTTATGAAAAGTTCATACAGCAAGTTGTTGACTACCGTTGTTTTCGTGAGAGAGAATTCGGTGATGATGACATTTATAAAGATATTGATGATGTTATAAATGCTAAGTATAATATTAATTCACATAACACTGTATGTTTAATGGAAATTTTGTATTATCGTCCTGCTTATCTAATGTATAGCATTTACTGAATAAAGAAATAACTATGATTTGTTTTTCTCAATTTAGGTATAAATACCCCCTTCTATCCATCCATGTAAACAATGCTAGTTAAGAAGCGAAAATCATATCAGTTTAGTCCTTTAGTCCTCCAAAATTTCTCAAAAGTAAAAAAAAAAAAAATATCACAATATATAAATAAAGATGTTGTAATTATTCATTTAGTTTTATTTCATCCATCAAAGATGAAAGTAGTTGCTCAGAAACAAAAACTCCCAATTCAAAATCATGACGTTGACGACGAAAAGTCTATTACTTCAAAACATGGTGATTTACTTCCTAATAGTATACGTGGTATTATATGTGGTCCCTCCAATTGCGGTAAAACAAACGCAATGATCAGTCTGCTTACTGAAAAAAATGGTTTGAAATTTAAACATGTATACGTATACTCTAAGTCATTGAATCAAAACAAGTACAAACTTTTACAGGAAATCTTACTTCCAATGAAGGACATAGGTTACTTTACCTTCAGCGACAATCAAGATGTGATTGAGCCTAATTGTGCAAAATCAAACTCTATTTTTATCTTCGATGATATCGCTTGTGAAAAGCAAAATAATATAAGGGCATATTTTTCTATGGGTAGGCATAACGATATTGACTGTTTCTACTTGAGTCAAACTTACAGTAAAATTCCAAAGCAATTAATTCGTGATAATGCGAATCTAATTATATTATTTGAGCAAGATGAATTAAACTTAAAACATGCGTATGAGGATCATATAAGTCCCACCATAAGCATGAAATTGTTTCGGGACATGTGTTCAAAGTGTTGGGTGGATCCATTTGGTTTCATGGTCATAAACAAGGATGCTGAAGTTAATAATGGTCGCTATAGGAAAGGATTTGATGAATATATAATACCTTAAACTGGTTTCAGTAGTAACTGATCTGTTTAGGTATTAACAGCTATCTGTTTAGTGTAAACAGCTACCTGTTCAAGGTGAACCGGTACCTGTTTGTCGCAACAGCTACCTGTTCATGGTAAACGGGTACCTGTTCATTAAATCCGTTTTGGTATATAAGGCGAATATATATATATATATATATATATATATATATATATATATATATATATATATATATATATATATATATAATACCTTAAACCGCATTCAGCAGTTTAGTAGTAACTGATCTGTTTAGGTATTAACAGCTATCTGTTTAGTGTAAACAGCTACCTGTTCAAGGTGAACCGGTACCTGTTTGTCGCAATGGACAACAAGGAGAGGATATTAAAGAAAAAAATTATTCAGGCTCGTAAAATAATACGGCAGAAGTATAACAGTATTAAGACTGCTCGCATTGATAATGAAAGAACATTCGAAAATACTTATAACCCTTTAATAGAACCTCTAACTGAAATAGTAAATAAAATCGATAAAGAAACACATAAAAAGGAGGAGGTCATTGATGTTAAACCTAAAAAACTACCCGTATTCATATTTCCAAGGAAGCATGCTACTATCCCCACTAGCTCGCTAGCTCAAGTTCAACGGACCCCAGGTCTCACTCCATTAGGTGATTCAAGTAAGGGTGCTACTAGTCCACTAGCTCAGCTTCCGTTTTTTCAAAGAAATCCTCCCCCAAGTCTTCCATCTTTCTTAGAAACATCCGTCATGGGAGAGATTAATACTGGGGAGAAAGAAGAAGAACTGTCTAGTATCGCAGATGATTCCCATAATGAACCCATCTCAGAAGAATTTCTCGAGCAGTACAATGAATTGCCACGTATATATGTTGAACGTATTTTAAAGAATGCTGAAGGTGATATTGATCATACGTATGGAGTCCACTATGATACCAAAACTGATAAATGGACAATTGGTAATACACCCATCGCAATTAAAGGAGACGATATAATTATTAAAGGTGTCACGTATAAAGGGACTCCTGGATTATATGATCTGCTTATTATGAATGAACCCGACTTAAGTCTAGTAAAGTCAACAGATAGAAAAAAATATAGAACTATTTTAGAGGCTACGAATGTAGTAAGGCGTGATTATGACGTAAGTGCACAGATTCGAGGAAGCCGCAGCAAAAAGTATACACAAATAATCAAACCCTTGCTGTCATCATCACCCACCACAACCAAGGGAGGAGGTGGAGCTATGTTTTTTAAGGAATTAACAAACAGACCCATTGAATATAAATATTGGAATGATATACATGAACTAATTCGTGATCTGGAAGTATTGTGGGCAGAAAAATTAGCGGAAACACAGGTGTTGTAAATGACATAATATCAATTGTAGAAGAACTATATGAAGATGGATACATTGAAAAACCGAACAACCGCTTTATAAACAATATAAATGAGAATGCATTGATGTCGACATATCACAACTAAAATGCCCCTTGACAAATTTGATATTGAGAATAAGAGACTTAGCAATGTGGCCAATCCCATAGATCCTCAAGATGTCATCACTAGGCAATATTATGTATCAACAAGGTTCGATTTGGATGGAAATCGTTTGACACAGTTAGCTGACCCTGAAGAAGATGGTGATGCTATAAATAAAGGATACCTTGATTTCTGTTTACAAGCAGTTCGGAACACTTTCAAAGGAAACGCCAACGCTTATCTAGCGCTGGAGGAAAAACTACATCAACTTAAAGAAATTGTAGATAAATTAGCACCATGTCCAAATTACAACTCGTCAACGAATTGCACAAACCTGCACGAAAAAATTTTAAACGAAGACGAACAATAATTAGAGGTTTTGATGATCTTTGGCAAGCAGATTTAGCTGAATTTAACACATATGCCAAACAAAATAAGGGTTATAAGTATATATTAGTGGTCATCGACTGTTTTTCGAAATACTTATGGACTAAAGGATTAAAAACGAAAACAGGTCAAGAAGTTACCAAGGCCATGCAAACAATCTTCGAAAAAGGTCGGAAACCTACCAATTTGCAGACAGACGCAGGAAAAGAATTCTACAATGAGCATTTTACTAAACTAATGCATCGTTATGGAGTCAATCATTACTCTACCTATAGCACAAAGAAGGCTGCAATTGCTGAACGTGTTATCAGAACCATTAAAGGTGCTCTATATAAGTCATTCAGCCTGCAAGGTAAATACAAATGGATTGATACAATTGATACCATAACTATGGATTATAACAATCGTAAGCATAGAACTATTAGAATGAAGCCCAAAGATGTTGGTAATCATACAAAGCTAGAGGCTTACACTAACATAAAAATATTCGATAGGAATCGATATTCTGCGGGTGACATAGTACGAATCAGTAAATTTAAAAATATTTTCGCCAAAGGATACACACCCAATTGGTCTAGTGAACTATTTAAGATTGTGAAAGTTCGCATTACTAACCCCACTACGTACATGCTGGAAGACATGAAGGGAAATCCTGTACTGGGAGGGTTTTATGAACATGAATTACAAAAAACAAAGTACCCCGATGTATATCTAGTAGAAAAAGTGCTTCGCTCCAAGAATAATAAGTTATTCGTAAAATGGTGGGGATTGGATGAAAGATCATGGATCAATAAGGATGATATTGTTTTATAACATTTAACCTGTACTTTGTGAAACAAATTACTTATATTAGTTATATATAGTTTGTAGAAAAGGATGTAGCTCTTAGATGAAATAAAACACACACAAAAAATAATAGTATTTTATTTTTTAAATATTACATTTATTTTTAAAATTTCATTATCTTATAAAGTGAACCTAAAGTACTTCTATAATCACTTAAATTACTGGATGGCCATATACCCGAATCTGGCCCACACCTCCATCCCAAGCAGGAATTTGAATTTGTTTCACCTTTATTGATGTTGTCTAGTATCCAGTAATAAATTTTGTGATGTTCCTCGTTTTCCCATGGTTGAAACTTATAGTTGATATTTTGTTCTAATAATATTTCAATCAAAATATCGAGGCACTTGTAGTTAGCATAATATGCCGATTTATCAATACATTCAGTTATAATAAATACAGTGTCCTTGTAAGCAATATTTTCTAACGTAGATTTAACATTTGTTGAATCATGAACCCTTAATAAATCATATAGATACATTTTAAGCGGTATGTCACCAAGTACACTCATATCGTCTAAGATCCTATCTACTTTATCAAAAGTTAATGAATTGTAGCCTTTATCGGTACACAATTTCATAAAACTTTTAATGGTATCGTCTAATTTAATTTTTTTATCAAATAATGTCCTAATAATAATTTCATTTGCACACTTTGAGTTTATAGCACACCAGTAAAAACACTCATCGGGAATAACAATATTTTGTAATATATTCAATATAAATGTATAGTTTTCAGGAGAGGTCAAAGAACGCTTCAGGTACTTTTGTAGATTTGATCACTACTGCACTGCAGCTCTTCCTGCAAGTTGACTTGAAGACTGCTCATTGTTTACTGAAAGTTATACCCCCATGGTCTAGTATCAGTGAAATCAAAATTTACTAAGCGTTTATCGTCATAAGGATTGAGTATGACTTTATTTTGTTTAATGGTAAACACATCATGTTTCTTTGACCTTATGAGATGTTGATAGCGCCTTATTACGCTACTCTCAAACAAGACCTGTTTATAATCATTAATCGTGATCTGCCTCACGCTTGCTTGCGTAGAACCCTTTGATTTTTTTACAACCTTTTCATCAACCGCGTAAGCATACATTTTTGCACGAAGTCCTACAAATTCAACCATAATTTCGCCATGGTTTTCATCTTTCATTAAGCCGGGGACCTTTTTGTTTACTAATGGGAGTCCAAAGATGTTGTCGGGACTATAGTCAGATGTATCGAATTTATCAATGTCCTCTTTAATACATTCATAGATATCGGGAACCGAAAAGGCGTATATGAGACTATCCGTATCCGTGTACAAGAGCTTAGCATTATTATGGAACTTGGGTAGCGTGTAGCCGTAATGAAAATTATATAAAAAAGTTTTTGATACGTCTAAAACACTGAATCCCGCATATATAGGTTTATTGAAATATACTTCAAGCTTATTCATTTGAATGATAAGCATATCATTGTCAAATATTGTACAACTATGAAAATTTGGTTTTGATATGTAAGCACGAGCACCATAGCGACCCTCCCATTTCGTTACTAACCGTATGTCCTTATGTTTACGTACATTTTCCATCAGCTTACCGAAAACACTATTAATCATTAATTTATAGAAATTTTTATCGAATTCATTTTGAGATTGCTGACGCATGGTTGTATTTAAATCTATATATTTTTTTAACCATGGAGACTGTTTAAAACGTAATATACGGTGTACTTTTACCAACTTCAATCCATATTTTAAATATACTTTTAAATTTCTGTAATGAATTACATAATTACGTTTTGGATACAAGGTAAGCAGTAATTTTTTCATTTTGGAATCAGACGTGGGTGGAACCATATGTTCGGGTGCTAGCGGTAGATCACTGTGACTCTCATGTAATTCTATAGGATAGTCTAAATCACACTCGGCTATATAACCAATTTCCGAATCATCAGGATGGTTTATTAAATCTAAACTTTCAAAATTAGCTTCATCAACAAAAGAAAAATCGCCAAATGGTAGAAATTCTGACATGGCGGCTCCATATAAATTATTCACGTCGTAGTACATTAAATACACACTTTCGGAGGTGGGATCAAATTTTCCCCATGTACTTATTGTTAGCTTTAGAATACC
The DNA here is from genome assembly GCA_036346205.1 of Vesta saturnalis. Lineage (NCBI taxonomy): Eukaryota > Metazoa > Arthropoda > Insecta > Coleoptera > Lampyridae > Vesta > Vesta saturnalis. The sequence continues at coordinate 296,526 of JARFJB010002173.1, read as the reverse complement.
GATTTGAACATTGAGCTACACCACCTCTAATCCTCTTTCAATAAACATTAGCATATCAATGTCTGTAAATAATTCTAACTTTACTTGTGTAATTTTAAGCATAGCATCGAATGCTAAACCGGGAGCTGTATAATAGTGCAGAGGATCAAGCTCGTAAGTACTTATACAAGTTTGTCGAAAGTTCTCGAAAATATCCGCTAAAAGTAGAACGTCTGTTTTTAAATACAAATCTGAGTATTCCCCTAACGATTTAATGCTAAATTTTTTCCAAACGTTAACCGCATGCGCAAAACTCTCATCACTGATTCCCTCATTATTAAGATGACTGAAAAATGCTTCTTTGGGTGGGAGTGTGGTCTCGTTTAATTTCTCCCACGTATCAATATACTCATAAGGAAACACACCTTTGCGAACTACTAGAAAAATTCCTCATCATTGTTGCAACTAGCGCGGGAAATAATTTTTTTACTATCCTCCAAATAGTCTGACAACTTTTCAATACTACTGCTCATAAATCTGAAAGAGTCAATAAATCTAAACTTAATTTTGGCGCCTTCCATTACCTTCGTGAAAGAGATATATCTTTCTTTGTTTATGGGCAGTAGTGAAATCGAACCGGGAACACTAGCCAATTCTCTAATGATGAAATGATAATCATAACCCGATAAATTATGGAACACAACTGGTAGAATGTTGAGTCTGTATAGTTCAGGTTACACGCCTGGTGCGCTGCCCCCCGAAATGCCCCTGTAAGATGATTATGGTCTCTAACCTTTATATCAGAATTAGTAAATGGTTTTCGACAAATGTGACAAATTGTAGCGCTATCAAATTGCTCAACCTGACTGAGACTTAAAGTAGCCATAGGAATTATTTGATTGATTATTTCGGTAGCCCAATGTGCAATACTTTGAAGCTCGTTAACAAACCATTGAATGCAATCCTTTCCTCTATAAAGCGTAAATCGAGATAAAGAATCATCATATGAACACTTCAAATAGTAAGCAATGCTGAAAGGTGTATGTTTGGAGTGCAATAAAGTATTACTTTCGATACCATTTACACACTTCTCTAAAATACTTTCTAAATCAGCATAAATGACAAATGGCACCTTTTCTTGAATGCAAAATTTTGAACTGTAAATTCATTTCCGCTTCGGTAGGCAGCCTAGTAGAGCATTGATTAAGTTGACTGCAACATGTTAAATGTTTTTCTAAAGCTACACCTGACCAAAATGATTCAAACACCGGTTACAAATTACTTTCTTACAGCCATGCTTTGATATCTGTTTTGAAAATAAAGCTGACATATTTTTAATCCATGTGAAATGGTATACAGTATCATCCGCGGTGTGATCATAAAGTATTAAAAGATTTATGGGTTCTCTATTGCTTTGCTGATTACTCAATACGAAGGGTACAACTTTTTCCCATTTATGCAGTACAAATTAATTGCGAGGTTGTTTAGTTTCTCAAATTTTTACATCATCCAGCTGAATGGGAAGTGAATTGAATCAAACTTCAAAACATCTAGAAAATGAGGATAACTTTGAACCCTTTCCGTATGATATTGCGCGGGATATAATGCTGAAACAACGGCCCACAGGAAGCAAAACCCATCGTTATTTTTAACATTAACAACAGCATGCTTTACTTCTATGAAGTGGAACTTTAACATAGGTTGAATGACCGCCTTTAAATGGGACATAGCTATTAATATTCACTTTTAAATGTAAAACTTCATGTAATGCCCAACCGGAATCCCTTTCGGAAAACTCCTCTAATTTTATCCGTAACTTATCATACACGTTTTCATTGTACCAGACACGTACATTGGTTGAAATATCAATAACGCAATTTTTTGTGGCAAAAGTCTTCAACTCAATAACATGATTTTGAGGTTTCATGAAATTGCAGACTAAAATGACATTGACCTTTAGCATCGTTTGTCTTAGCATTACTTTAACCTTTCGCGCAAAACTATTGTATGCATTTTGTAAAAAAATAAGAGGGTCCTTGATGTTTGCTATATTGACTATAATTCCAGTAAGTAACCTACCATTAAAACATGAATCTAGAGAGTACCAACTTAATTTGCGTGTACGCTTTTTAGTGACATTTCCACTACCTGTTTTCTCTGAAGCGCTCTTTAACTGTTTAACTCTTATAAGATAACACTTTAGCAATGATAAATTACTTTCGAGTTTAAGCAAATTTTCACATGTCTAAATAAATTTTATTTTGAATTATATCTCGCAATAGCTTAATATTAGTGTTAATTATACGGATGTGCTTTACAAATTCATTTTTGGTTTCTAACAATGGAATTATACGTGTTGTTAAATTAACAATATCACTACTACGTGGTACAACCTCACTCATAGTTACCTTCAAAACTGTATCCAACAATGCAAAAATATGAAGCACACACGATCACACAGTCATGGACTTGTAGCAAATATTTTATTTATTATAACTGATATGTAAAAAAATAATAGAAGTACTTTAGGTTTACAATTACAAATATTACGAGTGCAATAAACTGACTAGTACAGAAATGCTGTTTTTCGGTTTATATAGTCATATAAGCCCCCCATTCAAGGTTAAATATCACAAACTTGTTATAACTTGTATTTGACCTTATGCAGCATACAAAACTCGACTTATATGAAAATGAAATTTGATACTTTCACACTCTTTAGTTCATTGTCTTTAGATTGCGTATTCCCAAGAGCTTCAGTTCAGAAAGATGCAGATATTGCACTTTCTTTAGTATTATCTTTAGTGGACGTTTACTGGTAATATCTAATAACCATTGCTGACATGGCATGAAATACCTTTTCATGTCTAGATTATGATGCATTCCTTAGAGTTCATCACCTTTATTTGCACAGCTCAGATCGTTACACTTACCACTTCCAGTTGTTACCAATTTTGTTGACGTTAACAGATCTATGTGTATATAATGTGAAAGTTTTAATTGAATACCATTCATTGCATGAAATTAGTAGTAATGGCTTCAGCTAATAAAAGGTCTAAATTATCGTTAAAAACAAAAGAAAAACCATGCATTTTGCATAACGTTTTGGTACAACCATCAACAGCAAACATACAAAGAACCCTAGCACCCTTCGAAGAGACCATCCCCATCATCTCAATAAGAGATAGTGATGTAGAGGACGAATTTTCACGGTACTTTGAAAAGTAGGTATAATTTAATTAAAATGATAGTCCCCTAATTAATTCATAGAGTACTATATTTATTTATCTTTTCAGCATCACACCAGCAACAACAGTTTTAGCAACACCTCCACCACTGCAAAAACTTCAATACGGAGGAAAAAATTTAGCTCTGATAGAGCACTTCACCCAGCATGAAGAGCAGAACCCACCAACCCTGCAGGAGTTTAAGACAAAAAGTGTAGAGTGGTTGAAAAATTTATAGTGACTACATTAATAGTGAGGCGATTGTGATGGAACGAGTAGGAAAACTTAGTAATGAACTGGCAGAGGCTAATCGTCATTTAGAGTGTGTGCGGAAAAACATTAGAGACAGTGAAAATATTTTGCGTACGTTGGAGTGGATTGAAGTGTGATAAGTACATGTGTTTGTGTGTATGTGTTATTCGATGTAAGTTAGTAATTAGTTTTTGAATAGTAGGATATGTAATTGTGTGCATTATTATTATTTTTTGTAAATGTTAGTAATTAACTTTTGTACAAATGTGTAGTGATAGTTTTTATTTAATGTAGTATTTTTGCTTTATTGTAGACCAATATTATAGTTTTTAAATAAATAAAATGTTTTAAATTCATGTATGCTTATGGTTTTTCCTGAAAATGAATATACAGTAAGGATGGTAGATAGTAAATCTGTTTTAAAAACAATAATATTTAAACATGTAAGTGTTAAATACAAAATTCTAATTTGAAATATCAATCATTGGAAATATACACATGATTTTATATATCTCAAATATTTTGTGTAAATAGTGCAGACATTCAAATTTTTTTTTAATAAAAGATGCACGCCAATTACTTATGCAACACAACTTGCACTTTTGCATATCATTCTACATTTCTTTTATTTATAGTTGCATTAAAAATTACATTCATACATAACTTGTTTTTATATATACAAGATTGATTCACCATTTAAATGAAGCTATGATTTAATGTTATAAATAGAACAAATTACTACATATTTGTATTTACAAATAAAATGTGATTTATTTTATTATAAAACAGAGAAAATTTAAATGAGTAAGTTTAATGTTGATTTATCATTTTAGTACAGCATAAAAAAATTTTTAAGTGAGTTTTCAAAATTGCATAGAATTCTTATGTGTTCTTAAATTTAAATTTGAAAGTGCTACCATGTGCGCTTAAATGATTGGTATATATTATATATACAGATTTTGAATAAAACTTTCAATGTTAGGAAAAAAGCATAATTTCATTAAATAACACTGAAGTATAATGAAAATACATTGCATGGTATCTATTATGTACATACATTTTCAAATCCGTTTCAAGTTGTAATGTAAACTGATGACATATAAATAGAATGCTTGTTAAATGCTTTCACAGCAAAATAACTGCGTTCATTATACTACAACTATTATTAACGCTGCACCGAAAATTACAAGTCATGTTTTAAGTGTTGTTTCAAAATTGGGGTAATTTAAAGAGCATTTAGTAACATTAAATGGATAAATTGCATGCATATGTTTCTTCTGAGCTTACGTAAGTACAAAAGGTGTGTTTTAAGTGCTTTTTGTTGTTTCAAAATGGAATTGGTAATTTAAGTGTAATTTTTTCATATTTCGAAAAATTTATACGTAAAATGATGGATTACCACTTAAAACACAACGAAAAAAATTTTTTGCTCAGAATTAGACGAAAAATTTAAATTTTAAGAGCGCATTTTTCTAGGACTTTACTTTCTTAATCCCACCTGAATGCACTGGAGCACGTCCTCGTCGATTTTTATCTCTTTCCATACATATGTACATACATCTTTTTACATCACACACTTTCAAACATACATCACTTTCATATTTCAAACACGTCTATCGTTTACACAACAATAATTGCAATTATGCATTCCATTCTAGTACAGTACTTGAATATAATATTACAAATCATACTGATAATACTATATGGGGATTTTGCAATTGCTTTTTACTCATTACAGTACAATCCATTTAACTTGAATTGCAATTGTGTTATATATTAAGATATCTAAAGATTCATTGTGAGCGCATACATTTTCGTTTTCTGTTTATATATATATATATATATATATATATATATATATATATATATATATATATATATATATATATATATATATACAGCATGCTTTATTGATGCAAAACAAAGGTATCTCCATTTATAGTTTTTGAAGAGGAAGTTTCATTATCATACACGCCATTTCATGCATTTTAACTTAGTGACATCACTACGCGTTTAAAGGATACGAAATTAATTAACATAAGAGCTTTTTCTTAACACAATCGATTTTCTTTAACGGAGAGACGTGCCCTTGTTCCCTTTTTTGTTCCCTATTAAAATATAATAAATACAAAATGTAATTAAAAGCCTCACATCCTTATACAAGGGAAGCAAAATTTAAAAACATAAGCGTGTTCAGTTGGTATTTGCGTACAGAACAACAACATTGTGTGGCGGAAATAGCCCTTATGGACCACAACTTATTGACAAGGACGTTCGGTATTACGTACACTAAAGAAAATAATAGACATACCAAAATTTAATTATTAAAAGAAAAAAAGATACCAACGTTGTGTTAATATACTTACCATTAATAACACAAATTCAAAACTTAAATTAAGGTAACGATAGCCAAGAATTAGCACGTTACACACTGCCACAGACACAGACACATATACAGACACGGACACGGACACGCACACGGATACGGACACGGACTCTGACGGGGACGAGGACGCTGTTGTGCAACCTTGGTGTGGTAGGGTTGCACATGGAATTTGGTGTATAATGAATTTAATAATTAATAAAGAACTAACGTTTACTAGGTAACACTTACATTATATTTAGCTTGATGTACTACTAATGATTCGTAATGACTAAGTTCTAACTTAAGTAACTAATACTCCTTTACATCTTTTGAATGTATGATACCTACTTATTTCGTTACTACAGGTTGCTTGCTTGCATTTATATTTGTTCATAACGTAACTAGGTGATACCATTTAATGTTTACTACATACCGCTTAATAATTGAATTGCAATAAATACTATTACGATATCCAATTCTAATTAAGGGCGCATTATCTTCCTTGCTGGTGGAAAAACAATTTTTGATTACAAAATTTTTTTTGTGTTTTTTTAAAGAAACTAACTGTATGTATAAAGATTAGTACATAACAAACATAAACATAAAGAACAAACAATAGGATTTAAACTACTTAAAAAAATAAATATATATAAAAAAAATTCAAGTGTTTTACATAAATACATTCTTAAAGTCATTTTCACTGTTGGAACTCGAAGTTCATTCCACAATTACACTAACCTAATTGACAGTTTATTCATACAAATTATATAGTCTATCTTTATGAACTACTAGTGTCTTTCCCATTCTGTCAACAGTTTTACAATTTGGGTCGCTTATTTCATCAACTTCAAACGGACCAATATAAAGTGTATCTAATTAACGTCATTTTCACTGTTGAAACTCGAAGTTCATTCCACAATTACACTAACCTAATTGACACTTTATTTATACAAATTATATCGTCTATCTTTATGAATTATTAGTACCTTTCCCATTTGTCAACAGTTCTACAATTTGGGTCGCTTATTTTATCAACTTCAAACGGACCAATATAAAGTGTATCTAATTTACTTTTTCTATTCTCCTTAGTATCACTTTTGTCGTACTTGTATGTCTAAAGGTCTTACATATTCATCATACCTTATTTTCCGTTTTTGTTTTTCGTCTTCTAATAATTTAGATGCCTTTATACCACAATACCTAATCCTACAGTTCATTTCTATAACATAGCAATCAAATTTATAAACTGGTTCATATACCACTAACTATAGTTCCATTGATTGACGCGGACTTTTATTGAACAATAACGTATATGAAGCAATGTTTGTCACTACATGAGGTAATGTATTATAAACAAAACAAAAATACTTAATAAATTGACCCAACTACTATCTTTTACGAAATTTCTAAAAAATGTTACTAACGCGAAATGAGATTTTTCATTTGATCTTAACGTTTGATGATGGTACAGAGTGGCCTTCTTATGGGTAATATCCGTTAGTTTCATTACTCCACTAAAAAGTTCAGACATAAATTCAGATCCCAAACCAGTAAGGCATACACGAGGGTTAACATACGCTAAAATAATGTTTTCGACAAAAGATTTCGCCACTGTAAGAGTTGTTTTGTCTTTAATCGCGACTCCAATTAAATACTTCTATAGTTGGCACTGAACCACTAACACATATTTAAAACCTTCTTCCGTGATTGTCAAAGGACCAACCAAATCCAAGGTTACTATACCCATTATTTCTGGAGCCCGTCTCCATGGATTGTATTTTGTAAACTTTGATTTTATTCGTTTGGCATGTTTTACACGTTTTTACATAATTCCTTACCTTTTTAGCCATATTCTTGAAAAAGTATTTACTTCTTAAGCTTTTGTATAATTTTTTCGATCTCGTATGACCACTAATTGATTTAGAATTGTGGTAGTTTTCCATAAGTGTCATTCGTTCATCTTCATTTTCTACTTTAATGTGTGCTGGGTGTATGAAAATTTGTAGATTTTCCTCTTCTAATATTTTATTTGCTGGTGTCTTCACTTCATCTATTTTAATAAACTTAAACAATTTATCATTCTTACATATTTTTACTTTAAAGACGTTACACTCTCCAGCTATCCTTACGATGCTATGCAAAACGTTTGTCAATTGTTTTAAACAACTGACAAGAAACGTCAGTTTCTCGAGCTTCTGTTGTGCTTTGCTGTTTTTATATCAGTTTAAGTGTTTCTACAAGACATTTCCATTAAAATGTTGTTGTCCGACGCAGAGTTGATGAACATGACTTTCATTCTTGAAAAATGCCAAAGAAATGCGTTATTGGCGTCAAGGATTTATGCGGTACGGTATCCCGAACGAAGACTTCCCCGAGAAACAGCCTTTCAACGTCTTGCAACGACTTGCTTTTAGAATTCAATCATTTATATTGCTCCAAAAATAACTTTTTGCAATCATGGATAACTTGATTTTTTTAATGCACAAGAAATAAACAATAAATACTCCAGAATTAAGAACACAAAAATCAAAAGAAATACACAAGAAATACATAAGGAATGAACAATAAATACATAAGGACGATTACTTAACGATTACAGAAGATATACAAAAAGAATGCACAAGAAATACAGGTTATCCTCTTGACACGTTCCCTCGTTTGATATTGCACGCATCCGATGTTTGTAAAACGTTGTAACAACTTTTGAAAGACTGTTTCTTGGGGAAGGCTTCGTTCAGGATACCGTACCGCATAAATCCTTGACGCCAGTAACACATTTCTTCGGCATTCTCCGCGTCGGACAACAACATTTTAATGGAAATGTCTTATAGAAACACTGAAACTGATAAACAAGACAGCAAAGCACAACAGAAGCTCGAGAAACTGACGTTTCTTATCACTTGTTTAAAACAATTGACAAACGCTTTCCAAAGCACCGCGGCAATGCGCAATAAAAACTGAAATTAGATACAAATGTGAATATCCCTAAAACTATCAGTCCAAAATATCGATAATAATGTTACATCAATGGAAAAGAAATTTAATTTCCTATCCGCTGATGTAAGAAAATATGAGGGATTCCATTAAAAAAAATCAAGTTATCCATGTGTGAAAAAAGTTATTTTCGGGGCGAGAAAAGCAAGATTTTTGGCAATGAATGAGAATGATGTGGTACCCTTTTTGGAAGTAAAAATCGAAAGCCATTTTTTCTACAAAATGTCGAATAACTCAGAAGCAATACGACATAGACCCATAGTATGGTTATTAAAGTGACCTTTAAATTCAACGAGGAATACAAAAATGTAATAATATATAGATTGTTCTATTTAAAATAACGAAGTTGGCATGAGTTTCCGGTATAACCGGAAGTCCGCCATTTCTGAAAATAATTTTAAAACGTGTAGTTTATGAATGTGGACAACTTTTATATTCATTTTTTCGTATTTGTGTTAGTAAGGGAGTTATGGAGCAATCCCGCTTAAGTGGGCCACCCTGTATATATATATATATATATATATATATATATATATATATATATATATATATATATATATATATATATATATATATATATATATAAAGTATTTATAGTATAGCAACAGGTCCCTACTGAGCCCGACCTAATATACAAAAGTTGTGTGGCCGATTTTATGTTATCCGTACGTTGTGAATCAACGTTGTCGATATTTTCTAGCTGTTTTATATAGATATGCACTTATTATTCTCTCTTTTTCCTTATTTTTAATTATATATCGGCGGATTACACTTTTGTTATGTATTGACAAGCTAGTATACTGTAAGAAAAATTTCAAACAGAAAATAGCGGAATATGAAAATGTAAACTTTTACCATTATTATACATATTAAAATACTTATCTTATTTGGATTTTTTATTTGGTGTGTTTCTATATACAATCTATCAAAATATTTCGGTAACACCTACAGTTATCTTCGTCAGTAGTAGTATTTTCTAATAAAATTGTTAAAGATGTTCAAAACAAATTTGTGAAATTTGAAAAATTAAAACATAAATACAAACCTGCTATTAAAATAACAATTTGGAAAACGTATAAAGCCAACTATAGAATACAATTTTAGTAAAGAGTAACTGGAGAATTAAAACATTAAGTGTTGTTAAACTGTCTTTAAGATGGCAAATCATAACACTTCCAAGAGTCGAAGGCTAATAATGAAAATGTTCACCAAGAAACAAATTTAACAAAATTTGATGAGACACTAAAAGCTAAAATTAAAATTCAGCCAAGACATATCATCATACCCTTTTTTAATTATACGACGGCAAAGCTTATTTAAACGGAGACTTTCTTCTTGTATATTTTTCAACAGTTTCTTTCTAAACGAACATAATAATGTGTTTGTATTGGTAATATTTCCATATTGTCAAATTGATATCATGATATAAATTATTTAAGGATGACAAGCTACCGCAGACTTCTCTGGTTGACTTAATCTACAAAATCTCATATGTTCTTTATGTCTTGTATCAAAACTACGTTTTGTGGTTCCAATGTATACTTTTCCACAGGAACAATATACACTGAAAGATGACAATGGATTTGAAATATCTTTAGGTGACCTTAAATGTTCTTTAATTTTGTTGTAGGTTAGAAATAGTGCTAACACCATATTTAATTAAGATTTTCTCAGTCCTATCAGTAAGTGAATATCTATTACCTTGTAAGGATTTTGTTAAATATTTATATTCATGTTTTAAAAATTTAGGATCACAAATTCGTTTTGCTCGATCTACTAAACATTTAATTATACAAATTTTCTGACGTAGATGCTGGTTGATAATTTATGAAGAAATCTATCAGTATGTGTTCGCCTTGTGTAAACCTTAAAAGATATTAAAGTATTAATGTTTTACGCTTATGTCGTATATCGAATTTGAAAAATGCCTTAGAAAATTTCCATTTGGCAAAATGACTTTTGAATCACCAAACTATCAATTTTATAATTTTTGCAGTAACTTTTTCAAATATTTTTCTATTTCAATTCTCATTTATTTGGTTTCATGGTGACCACAAACAAGGAATACTAGATTTAAATATGTAGCTCATTTTATCACATGTTACGTTTAGGCAAATAAAGTTTTAAATAAACTTACGTTTTTTTTTGACGTTAAATCGATCTGAGTAATAAAAAATAGTTTCCATTTGATTTTTTGAGTAACTTTCATTTTTGATAGTCAAGATAAATAAATTTTTTATTACTAACCTGAGAAATCGCCATTATTTACCCCATACCTTTAATGAAAGTAATATTTCTCTCCTAGGTAAATAATGAAAATAAAAAAACGCTTACTATATAATGATTTCATTTATTTTAATGAATGAAACAAGACTCATAACTCTAAGAATAAAAAACAAACCGGAAAATTTGACAAGATAGAATTGTAATTAACTGCACAATTAACTAAACATATTGAAAGTTATAGTTAATTGTGCAGTTATGACAAGTCATGTGTATTCCGGCATTTCGGTACTAACAGAATTAACATTATTAGTTATAAGTAACCGTTATGGGTTAATAATGAATTATGTAATTTGTCATTTTGTCAGTTTCAGTTTGTCTTTGATAGTTTGACAAATAATGCCCAGTCTACCTGATATTTTGAAAGTGGATAGAAATAACATAATAATATTCAAGTACGAATTCAATCAAATTACAATTTTAACAGTTTTATCCTCAAGTAGTAAAGAAATCTATATACACCTCGGTTTAAAATTGCTCGGTTATTAATGGCTCACTTCTCAACCTAGGTGTATAATATACTATTTTGATTACAGTAACTTAATAATTCGTTATTGAGAAGCACCATATTAAAATATCCACATACGTACCCGTACGGCACGTATAGATTGCCAATATTTTGAAGATGTGCAAAAGAATACTTTTCACATGTTTTTCTATTAAATGCTGATCCCAACGTTGCCGCATGCTGGGCCATACTATGTACGGTTCGTGAAAATCGAGATTGTATATAAAGCGACCTCTGAAGCGGCCTCCTCAGAACTATTCTGTATATGATATAAAGACATTATATATATATATATATATATATAATATATTGATGTATACATATATATATGATATACTATATATATATATATATTATATATATATATATATATATATATATATATATATATATATATATATATATATATGGACGAAATTGTTGAATTGCTATTAATTCACGTTCCACCACAGGACTTTTTTGTTCTGCCGATGTTAATGATCTACATGCATATTCGACAGGCAAGTGTATTTCCACCATATTCTTGATTTAGTGATTCCCCAACTGATTTTGCACTGACATCAGTATAAATAACAAAATCACGATCAAAATCAGGATATTTTAAATTTGCTTCACTCGGCACAATATCTTTGAGCTGTAGAAATGATTTGTCACAATTTTCATCCCTATAAAATTTTGCATTCTTCTTCAACATTTTACGCAATGGTTCAATGATCTCATTATCATTTAAGATAAATTTTCTAAAATAACTACAAAATGCTGTAAAACGTACTACTTGTTTGCAGTTTTGTGGTTTTGGGTAATTTATTATTACGAGATGTTTGTCTTTATCCAGTTTAATTTCATCTTCACTAAGGTTTGTCTAAGAAATGATACTTCTTTTAAGAAAAATTTACACTTTTTTGGGTTTAACTTTACATTGAACTTCCTTACCTTTTCAAAAACGTGACCCAAATTCTTTAAAGCATCGTTTACACTTTTTCCTGTGCAAGCAATATTGTCAAAATAAAAACATGAATAATGTACTCCACTTAAAGCTATGTGGAGCATTCGTTAAAAATTTTCTGGAATGTTTGATAGGCCAAAAGGACTGCGACAAAACTGAAATTACCCTTTTGCTGTCGAAAAACTTGTGATTTCCCTAGATTATTTTTCTAGTTCAACTTTATGATAACCACTAGCACAGTCAAGATAGAAAAATATTTACATTTGCCAAGATTACTCAGTACTTCTGCTTTTTTTGGAATTGGTTATTTTTCAGTGATGATGTTTTCATTAACATTTCTGAAGTCTACGCGCATTCTCCACGTTTGTTTCCCGTCAGTTGCTTTTTTTGCACTAAAAGTAATGGCAAATTATATGGACTGACATATTCTTCTATTACACCATTGTTAATCAGTTCATTTACTTGTTGATCCATTTCACTTCTTAAACTATATCGAATGTTGTAATTTTTAGTATGTACAATCTCATAGCTTTTCATTCGTATCTTATGTTTGTAAACATTATTGCAAACTATTGGTCACCGTCCAGATGGAAAACGTCTGCATACTCCGAACACGACATTTTTAACTGTTATATCGCAGAATCAGGAGTTTCATTTAAACTTAATTCACTAAATAACTTATTTACCCGATTTCTCTTAGATGTTGCTTGTGTATTATAAATAAAATAGTTTTCTAAATTATCTAACATGATATTATTGTTGGTATTTTTTCGTATTTACATTAAGTATTTGAAGTACGGAACACTAGAAGAAATAATACTCGAACCAATAAATACTCCCGGTTCCAGTTCTTGTTTTTCAATTACTTTATCCGATTTATCGTTCCAAAACAATGAATTAATTCTTTTCAAAAATTCGCATCTTGGAGGTATGACAATTATTGACAGAATGTTCAACTTCCATTCTCTGTAATTAATAGTACATGCAAATTTCTTTAAGAAATCTCTACCAAGAATTCCATCACTTGCTAGAAGAAATGTTGAACTCACTATGTGAAATTTATGATAAATTTCTATTTCATTTTCAATCATTACATTTGAATATGTTGTTCCAATGGATTGTATTGATTGTTCACTTATACCCCGAATGTTACTTGCGTTCCCAAAATTTACAATTTGCTCTGGATTCATATATGTTCGTTCAATTAATGAAATGTCTGCCCCCGAATCAACTATGAACGATAACCACTTATCACTAGTCATCTGTGTTTTTACAATTATAAAATTACTTAATCCTAGGTCTAAGTTGAAACATCTTAGATCTCGCCTCCCAGCGGACCAGTTTGAGAGGAGTACTGGCAATTTTCCGCTGGCTGTGGATTTTGAGTATGTTGATCCTGCATGCTGTAATCATACCGCCCAGAATCTTAATTTGTTCGTCGCTGATTATAATATCCTTGATTCCACCTTCCACGTTACTGTCGATAATGATTTGATCGAAAAAAGTTGTTATTATTATACTAGTAGAAGTGAGGTACCATCATCTCCACTTTTTTAAGTTACAAGCCCCGCCCACTGGGGCACTTTCCCCTCAACTTTTTGTACTCACTCACGTGGGAGGCGTATATTTGGAGCATGGGGTCGGCTTACTTTCGTGGGCCTTTTTCAACACCTGGGCGGAGATGAGCCCCTAATGAAGGTCCTATTGGCAATATTAAGAGCCTTTTTGGCTGTATACCCCTTGGAGGTTAGACAATTGGGCGTACACACAGTGTTCTGATTGGAGGGATTAAAACTAGGCCAGGCCTCACCTTTTAACCGATTGTTCATGCGTGCACCCGCCTCTCTGACTTCCGATTGGTCATTAGACCCACCCAGTCTCTGTGACCTGAGTGGAGGACTAAGTCTCTGCATTCTGATTGGTTATGGCGCGGAATTAGAATTTGTATTCTAATGAGGGGCCCTAATGCTAACTTGTAAGACATGTGTAGGTTATCGAAATCTGTTCTCGGGCCTTCGCCCCTGTTGAGGCCCCCTAGTTGGAAATGGTATGGGGCCCTAACCTTATAAGACAAGTGCAGAAACTAGCTCTTGGGGCTAATGGGCCCTAGCCTTGTAAGACAGCGAGTGTTTCCTGTAATAAAAGTTGATCATGCACACCTCTTTCTTTCTTTCTCTTCTCTCTCTCTCTCTCATTTATCCGTCTCTCTCTCTCTCTTTTAGCTCTTTCTCACACACACACACACACACACACACACACACACACACACACACACACACACACGCACACACACACGCACACACACACACACACACACACACACACAAACAGATCAAATAATTAATTAATTAATTAGTTAAGCAGATAAATCTCAAACAAATTATGCTCAATCAAATAAATCAGATCAATCTCGATCAATGAATCAAACTCTGTAAATCACGTCTTACAGTTTGCGGAAACCAGCTTACAGTTCAAAAACTAATTTGGTTTAATTAATTACAGTTTGATTGCTCAAAATCAGTCATAGTTCAAAATACCAAATTGCTATAAAGGAAATGAAAGACAAAAGGTTTTAACGGTTTATTATTATATGCGAATCAATAACCACGAAGTTTAAAACCAACAACTTCGTACCGCATAATGCAATTAATTAATTTAAACAAACAGCGTAACACTTACCTTCATCTAATTAACTAAATAAATGGGTAGATATCGAGTAGAATAAGAGCTGATAAAGATTTGGTTGGTTTTCTGACAGCCTCCCCTTATAATAACACATTAAAATCTTTATTGGCATTTTTGTGAACAATATCAAGTAAAACATATTAAAAAATAATACGCCTACCTTAAGATATGTTTTTCTCTCGATTGTGCTAATAATATCTGCGCTGGAGAACTAAACTACATATTGAAAATTTTATACAGTTTACTAAACCATTTTGCGTTTTTACTTATGGATAGTTAATATAAAACTGACTATTGGTATTCCCTTCATTAAGTAAGTAATTTTAGAATGTAAAATATACAAAACTAACTATATCTATCACACTTACTGCAGCCCGTATTTACCTTTCACTTTTGCACACTACTTAGAGCGACCTTATATGAATTTATATACAAAACGATGTTTGTTATTTACAACGTACATTTTAAAATGATTTCACCTACATAAGCTGTTTGTATGGAATGCAGATATGAATTTGAAAGCACGCGCGAGTATTCAACATCGTGTTAATCAATGTGTTTTACAAATATTTAAAAAATGGTTACTGCAAAATTCAAATCACCATCAAGGATCTGAGATGCATTTTCTTCATCCGCTTCATCTTGAGCGATTATAGCTTATTAACTAGTAAATCTAATACTCTGATGCTGCTTCATAATAATGTTCACCCGTCAGTAATTGTACTTTAAATAGACGCAAGGGCTAATGTCTAATATTTTACTTCATCATTCCCACGCTAGCTTGAAATACTACATAGGCTTTCAATTCTTCTTCGCCTCTGAAGCTGTACCGCATACTTTCTTTATCCAACTCCGGATCAGTACCTTGTTTTCTAATACACAAGGCAGCATCTTCAGTATAGTGATGTATACGTCGAAAAAATAGCTTGTCTTCTTCTTCAAGCTGGATTTTGCTTCAATTCAGCATACAAGCTTTATCTTAGCTGAATTACCTCTATAAAAAAGGGTCATAATCAAATTAAGTATACCGGCCTCTTTTAATCTTTCAATTTTTACCGATAAGGGCATGCCGTGCTATCACATAAGACGGCTTTATATACAGGTTCTGTCTCGAATGAACTGTCGAAAAAGGGCTTTTAGATTTATAAATATACCCCTAGCGAAGATAGCAGAGTGTAGTTACGTAAACATTTTGAGTTATGACCAACATATCTTTGCGATATCATATCTCATATAAGTACAATTTCGCCACGCGAGGCTTTCGGCGAAGGCCGTTTCGGAAATCCCATTCCAACCCTCCCCGAACATAACCGAGATTGCAAGACAGGTGTAGGGTGTCGCAACTTGTTCTCGGGTCTTTGCCCTTGTCGTGATCGCCACTTGTTCGTAGGCCTTCGTGTATGGTTCTGGTAGCCTTGCCGGAAAGTTTGAATTTGTATTATAATAATAAGGAGCCCAATTCTAACTTGCAAGACAGATGTAGGGCTGCGAAACTTGCTCTCGGGGCTTTGTCCCTTGTCGAGGCTCCAATGGAGAAAAATTTGAATTTGTATTTGTATTTAAGTCTCTGCAGGTTATGGCTGAAAATATGAATCTGTACTGTAATAAGGGGTACAATGATAACTTGTAAGACAGATGTAGGGCTTAGCAACTTACTTTCAGGCCCTCGCCCCTCGACCAAAAATTTGAATTTGTTTATGACCCTATCTATGAGGGAAATCTAAACTTGCATTATAATAATAGAGGCCTAATTCTAACTTATAATACAGACATAGGGCTTCGAAACTTGCTTTCTGGTCTTATCCCCTTGGCGGGAAACTTGAATTTGGATTTGTATATGTAATGAGCCAGAATTGGGTAAGACAAATAAATTGTTATTTTAATAAAAATTGTTAAGATAATGTTTAAATAATAATTCATTTTATTCCAGTTCTAAATAAATGTAAATAATCAGCACTTTTGCGTGCGCACCGGTACCCCACTTTCACGATGTGTAGAAACGTTGCGACATTTCCTACCTAAAACCCCACACACTCGCAAGGTTTATAAGCGAAATTTTGGCACTTTTAGATTAATTCTGTTTGTAGAACGCTTCTCTGCAAATACTCTCTCCTGCCTGTCCGTTTGTAATAATTTATTATTACACCTGAAATTCTAATTGTAGAACGCTTCTCTGCAAATACTCTCCTGCCTGTCCGTTTGTAATAATTTATTACACCTGAAATTCTCAATTCAAGAACATAACCGCCTGACCGCTCTTAAAGCAATTTCAATTGAATTAAGTAGAATTCTAACACTCCGAAATATAACCAATTTTTACAAAAATAGTGTAATACCTAAAAAAAACTATTAACAAACCATCCTTAAGAAATTAATTAACGTCAAAGAGGTTTTGCGTATTATACTGATATTAGGTAGATTGACTGGTTAACACCGGCGGTCACCGGGATTATTATAGGGCTTCTTCTAGCTAATGGGGCTCTATGCAACTTATGGTTGCCCACACACGCGTTATAACCTCAAAAACGGCAATTTACAAATCCCATCCTAAACCCCTGTATATAGTTCTATATATTCAAAGTATCCGATACAGCTCTGAATAAATAGAATCCCTAAAATTCGTTAATTTAGACTATTGAGCCCATTGGCTTGGCTATTAACGAAATTATAAACGAACACCCAATATATCCTGAACCTCCTGTATAAAGTTCTATATATTCAAAGTGTCCGTTACAACTTTAAATAAATAAATTCTCTAGAATTTGTTGATTTAGCTCGAGCTTCCTGCTTGGCTATCAACACTTATAATTTACTCCCCTCTGTATATCACGAAAATACATCTGAACATCAAATCCAAATTATTACCGAAAACAAAACCTGTATTGTGTAAAATATTAAATTTATACAACTAAAAGTAAATCTTTACGTTTTACTTCGAAGTAAAAGAATTTCTATTTTACAATAAGAAATCCATTACATTAAATAGATTAAGGGAATTTACTTTTGCTTTAACAATTAAAAACTTTAAGATAATTATTATTAGAAAATGAAATCCCATTTCGCAAATAAGTACTCACATTCAATGAAAGTGTAAAGAATCATCCTCTTTAGTGATGAACTCTTATCAAGTTTTATACAACACATTGTTGAAAATATTCCTGTATCATATGAACCATTAAAAACCTTAAATTGCGAATTCCATAACATTGAATAACCCTGTGTACATAATAAATTGTATGTATTATTTGTAGTTAATTAGAATTAGTCTTTCCCTTAGTCCGTGTGTACAAACCCTAAAAATTAAACAACTCAGATACAACCGTTGCCTAACAAGAATTTGTATTAACACTGTTCGTGTAATTATCAAATCTTGTGTAGGGCCTACATTTCTTTAACCTGTTCCGTATTTCAAAACGTTACTTAAGAAAACATAAGTAATAAAGAGCCAGAATCAACTTACCTGTCTAAATCACAGTAATCCTCCTTTTTGAGTTGTACACACACCCTTGTATTATTTTCACCTGAACACATTATATTTGTTTACAAAGAAACAAAACCACAATTATTTTAATATTTTGAACACTGCATTATAACGCGCTTGTTTACAGAAAATTTCCAAACCGACGACCACGAGCCCAGATACACCGGCGACACCTATCCTGCAACATTATAAATCTTGGGATTTATCGCCGACATTTCAACGACACCAGTATTACTCTGATGTGCGGTGGGCTGCCCAAATACCAGGCGCTGTATTAGAAATTATTTTTGTTTTATTTTCCATCATTTTGTTAAATTTGAATACTTAATTTGTTTTACCAGAATATCATTTTTTTGTTCTTCTTCTTAAACCGCGATTCGTCTCTACCATCATCATGGTTTTGAGACACGTTCTTCTCCTCTACCTCATCGCTCTGCTTCCTCTTCTGTGAATCATCACCATCACCTTGGATGTGAGATACATTCAGCTCATGTATGTCATCGTTTCCATCTTCATCTTGAGCGGTTATGTCGTAATAGTTTATTAACAAGTCAGTAAAATCTCTAATGTCCTCTGATGTTGACTCATAACCAGGAGAATACATTATAATAGTGCTCACTAGATGACGGTTACACTTTAAAGAGCGAACGCGCGAGAAACGGGAATGCTACTGGCCTTGGGTCTTGTGCGCTGGCGCACTCGTCAATGTTCGGGTAGAATCGGTTATCTTCGGTGGAAGTTTGGAGTAGAGGTCGCAGAAGCAGCCTTGCAGCCGTCTTAGGAGAAAATACCTCAGCCAAAAAAAGGAGTTCAGATTTATAAGCATGCCCAGGGAAAATATTAGAGTGTGGTTAGGTCAATACTCGAGCGTACTTTACAATTCATAACTGCATTCCATAAAAACAGGTTTATCATGTAGGCGAAATCATTTTAAAATGTATATTGCAAATAATGAACATCGTTTTGTATATAAATTCATAGAAGGTCATCCTAAGTAGTGTACGCAAGTGAAAGGTGAATACGGGCTGCAGTAAGTGTGATAAAGGTAATTGGGTTTGTATATTTTACACTGTAAAATTACTTAATGAAGGGAAAACCAATAGCCAGCTTTATATCAACTATCCATAAGTAAAAACGCAAAACGGTTTAGTAAACTGTATAACATTTTCAATATGTAGTTTAGTTCTCCAGCGTAGTTATTATTAGAACAATCGAGAGAAAAACACATCTGAAGGTATGCGAATTATTTTTAATATACTTTTTACTTAATATTGTTGTAACGTGCACCGCTGTTGAGCACGTATGAAAAAAAAAGGAAATCGGATTAGGAAGGAGAAGGGCACGTTTACTAGCAGCTAGAGGACACTTGGATGCGTGAGGAACATTGAACTCCGAGAGAGAAAGGAAAGAATAATATATATGTAGAACGAAGGACAGAAATTTGGACGCGGCGAGTTTTAAGTAAAATACAAAAAAAATCCCTTTCCTCAAAACTCGAAACAGAAAACGTAACTCACAACACGGAGAACTAATTATATAATGAGATAGGTAGTTCGATAGGTTTCTTGTAAAAGGAAGGTTATACATACACAAATTATATATAAATAGTAATAATCGACAAACTAGTACCAAAAACGTTTATTCCCGATAATGTAATTCCCAAAAAAAATAACTGAATGTTGCAATTATACTTTGTTTAAATTAAGAAAAAGTAGTACTTACAGTAATTCACTGTACTTATAAAAAAAAACAATAAAATAAAGCACGTAACATACAGGTCAAGTTAAATTAAATTAGGATGATCCCCAAGCTAATGAAGTTTGAGTTTATAATATCTTTTTAGTAAAAGAAGAATTATATCTATAGCATCAAAATTGCTATTGTTAATTAAAATGCACAAGCCACCCGACAAAACTTTAAATGTATTGTACAATGTACAATAATAAAAACCAAATAATAAATTAGTTAAAATAATAGCAGTCAATTACACATTAGTCTCCCAATGCCACTAATATTTAAACATTATATAGTTAATAACACAACAATAATACATAGCGCTCGACGATAGATGCATTTACCTGTGGATAACTTATGTTTACAAAAAGAGATAATACCTATGAATAAATTGAGATGGTGTAATATTGACTTTGTTTTAAAACTAATGCAGATAACTATTAAATTTTAAAGTGAAATTATTTTAAGTGAACCTATGACAAGGTAAGGCAATCTGTACATTTACAGAATGTTGTAGTGTATTTGCATTTGCATTAAGTATTAAGAACAGTAAGGACAGTTTACCGATCGACGATAATGTTAGCATTAGGGACCCCTATTAGAATATAAATCCAAATTCCCCGCGATAACCAATCATAATGCAGAGACTTAATCCTCCACTCAGGTCACAAAGACTGGGTGGGGCTAAGGACTAATCAGAAGCCAGAGAGGCGGATGTACGCACGAAAAATCGGTTAAAAGATGGGGCGTGGCCTAGTTTTAATCCTTCTAATCAGAACACTGTATGTACGCCCAATTGCCTAACCTCCAAGGGGTATACAGTCAAAAAGGCTCTTAATATTGCCAACAGGACCTTAATTAGGGGTTCATCTCCTCCCAAGTGTTGAAAAAGGCCCCCGAAAGTAAGCCGACCCCACCCTCCAAATATACGCCTCCCACGTGGGTGAGTACAATAAGTGGAGGGGAAAGCGCCCCAGTGGGGGTGGGGGGGCTTGTGACGTAAAAAAGTGGAGAGGATGGTGCCTCACTTCTACTCGTATAATAATAACAACTTTTTTGGATCAAATCATTATCGACAACAACGTGAAAGGTGGAATCAAGGAGGCCACCATAGGGGCCTATCCCCAAGAGCTAGTTTTTGCACTTGTCACATAAGGTTAGGGCTCCATACCATTTCCAAACAGGGGGCCGCGATAAGGGCGATGGCCCGAGAACAAATTTCGAAGACCTACTCATGTCTTACAAGTAGGGTCGCTTATAAGAATACAAATTCAAATTTTCCCGCCATAACCAATAAAAATGCAGAGACTTAGTCCTCCAATCAGAGCACAGAGATTGGGTGGGGCTAAGGACCAATCAGAAGCCAGAGAGGTGGATGCACGCACGACCAATCGGTTAAATGGTGGGGCGTGGTCTAGTTTTAATCCCTACAATCAAAACACTGAATATACGCGCAATTGCTTTACCTCCAAGGGGTATGCAGTCAAAAAGGCTCTTAATGTGGCCGAAAGTACTTATATTAGGGGCTCAACTCCGCCCAAGTGTTGAAAAAGGCTCCCGAAAGGAAGCCTACCCCATCCTCCAATTATACGCCTCCCACGTGGGTGAGTACAATAAGTGAAGGGGCAGGTGCCCTATTGGGCCGGGCTTGTGACGTAAAAAAGTGTAGGGAAAGGTGCCTCACTTCTACTTATACTTATTGTTGTGATAACTATTATCGTTGTAATATTGCTTGGTGTTTCAGAAGCCACTAGAATTTCCACGATTATAACCATTTGAGCAGTTCCAATCTCGAAAACTGTCCTGATTAGAATAATTTCTTCTGTTCGACATGCTGAAAACATTATTTGTCGATTTTTCACTAGACAGCTTACGAATTTGTTTAACTAGTTGCTCTACTGACGTAAATTCGGTTAATTAAATAAAAATTTCTTGCTCTTCCATCTGATACATTTTCATGGACGGTTCTAACAGTAGTGCTTAGTGTAAGTTTTTCGTCTAAATTATCAGATGCTCCTTCATCTACATAGCACCTCTTCAGTTTCACTGTAAGATCTTCTATTTCCATTACATATTTGACACCATCCTTATAATCCTGTTTACATTTTTGCAGAGCATTTGTTAATCGTATATCTTCGTATCCCTTTCTTCAATTTTCCTATAATTGTATTAATGTCATCTGCTTACTAGCACGACCTGAATGTCTAGTTTTTATTAAAGCATTAAGTGTATCTTAATGAGCTTCAATATTTAATTTTAAAAGTTTAAGACCACTCAGAAGTGAATCTAATTCTGAGTGGTCACCGCAAAAATATTATTAGCAATATCAAAAAATTATTTTCTTTGCAGAGGCATTGTTGCTAGTATTTTGGTTGCGACACTACCTTGTAGTTCCTTGTCTACTTCTTCAGCTTCCTCTTCAGTGATATCATCCACTATTGTTACTAATAACCCTTCTTTAATAATATGTGTACCAATGCGTTGAGGTACATTTAATAATTGCAAACGTATGAACGATTTTTTTCTAAATTTCTTGAAAGATAATTTTAATAGCTGTATCATCATTTTTATCGTTTAAATAAATTTCTTTATAATAATTAAGAGTTAAACTTTGAAATTTATTGAACAGATCTACTAATTTATGTCTAATTTCCTCCCTTTTTCTTTCACTCTTTACTAATCTATCATTTGGAATTAATTTTTCTGTGACTAAATTTTCTCATCTTTAATCTTATTTAAGTTATTAATAGACAAAGACATCTAGTAATAGAAAAATATAAAAATAAAAAAAATAAAGCCAATGACTCACCTTAATCTTTACTCCATCTTAATTTGATTAAGTAACACTAAACTGGTTTACACAATTTCCACTATTACACTTGATAACGCTGACGGTCCAAGTTCGATTTAGAAAGATGATTTTTTTTTGGCCTAAAGTAGCGAAGTCGACAGCAAATTGTCTCCTGAATCCGAATCTGCGCTTAGTTTGTTCCGGAAATGTAAAATAAAAAAGTTATAGGCATCTTAGTGTGTAATGTTATTTCTATGGAGTTTTTTTATTTTTCATCAAAACTATTAATCTTATAGATTGCTATTGAGTAGAAATAACTAACATAACCTAACCTAACCTAACCTAACCTAACCTAACCTAAACTAACCTAAACTAACCTAACCTAACCTAACCTAACCTAACCTAGCCTAACCTAACCTTTTTTTTTTTTTTTTTTTGGGTGGAAACTCTTTATGAGCACCAAGCTGCTTGGGATCCATCACAGCAAGGTAGTGTTGGACTCCTTATACCAACTAAAACCACCCTAGTCATTTCCACACATAAGCCGGAACCACCTATCTTGTAGGTATAACTTCGACGTTATGCGGTTATTTAGCATCGCTCTGTGTGGATCTTGTTAGTATACTGTCTTGCGCTATGTCCTTCTTAGCTTTTCCGGTTTGGTCGTATCTTGTTCTTTGGCTACTATCTCGTCTTCCATTTTTTTTTAGTACTTTTTTGAACCAGTCATTAATAATGTCCCATGATTCTTTTGATTCTGTCATATATTCAATGAGGTTTTCCAAACTGATTTTCTTCTTGAGTGCGTCTTTTGCTACCTGTTTTTCAGTTTTCCACTTCCCGCATTCGAAAAACGTATGTTTAGTGTCATCCTCCTCGCTGTTCCAATACTTGCAGTTTGTGTCCTCTGCTTTGCCTATTTTTTTTGAGTAGGTTCTAAAGGATCCATGTCCCGTCAGTATTTGTGTGGTATAAAAGTTTACTACTCTCTAGGGTCTATTTATCCAAATTTTGATGTTTGGTATTAGCCGTTTGGTCCACTGTCCTTTTTCAGTATTCTTTACCCATTCCTCTTGCCACTCGCTTAAAGTGTTTTCTCTTGCTTCATTTTTTTGAACCTTTCTGTTTTGTTTAGCTTCCTCATAAATGTATACTCTCTCTCTAATTTTGAGGTCAATTGGTACTATTCCAGTTACTACTTGTAGTGCATGTAGTGATACGGTTCTATATGCACTTGCTATTTTAAGCAGCATTTTTCGCTGCGCCCTAGTTAATTTTTCTCGTAGCTTTTGTATGTCCACAGCCCTAGTTCAACTACGTTGTAGACTACTTTCCTTTTCAGACTGCTTGACCCTCTTAAGTTTGGCATTAGCCTTGTCAATTTAGCCGACTTTTCATTTGCTTTGGTCACTATTTTTTGTACGTGCTCAGAAAACGTGCCGTGCCTATTTATGGTGACCCCTAGATATTTGATTGTTTTTCCCGGTCTTATTATCTGCTTTTCAATTAAAACTTTGATCTCAGTTTTGGTCAAAGGCCCCTTCAGTAGGAGCATTTCGGTTTTGTCCGCAGCTAGTTGAATATGGTTCTCTCTCATCCATTTTACAATTTCTTTTAGAGCTTTTTCCGTCTTTCCTATTAGGGTCTCAGTATTGTCTGCTTCTACCGTTAGGGCTAAATCGTCTGCGAAAGCTATAGTCTTCGCTCCTTCTGGCAGTTTCAGGTTTAATACCCCATCGTAAAAAACGTTCCACAGCACTGGGCCAAGCACTGACCCTTGCGGGACTCCCATTGTTACCCTGTGTACTAGGTCCTTGTTGATCATAATCCTCCTACCGCTTAGATACTCTCTTACCATTCGGATTAAGTATTCAGGTATTCGTTTTGCTTTAAGCGCGAGCTCTATCAGGCTCCACCTGGCTGTGTTGAAGGCATTTCTAATGTCCAGCGTAACCAGTGCTACCCATCTATACTGTGAGGCCGCACTGCTTAGTACTTTCTCTATCGCCATTAGTTGTGGATCTGCCCTTGCGGAATCCATATTGGCTATTTGATAGCTTCCCGTTTTCTTCCAATTCTCTAGTCAGCCTGTTTGTGATTAGGATTTCATAAATTTTGCCCAGTGTGTTTATTAGTGCTATGGGCCTGTATGAGCTAGCCAGCTCGGGGTCCCTTCCTTTTTTGTTTATTAATATGACTTTTACTTCCTTCCAAGCCGCTGGAAAGGCATAGCTTTTTAGCAACTTGTTAAGTACTTGGAGCACTGCGTCAGGTGCCGTCTCTACTACGTCCTTAATTGCCTCGGGTGGTATGCCATCCGGTCCAGGTGCTTTTTTCGGTCTCAATTTTTTACATGCCTCGGCAAGTTCCTTTTTAGTGAAGGGTATACTATTGCCTTTTTTTGGTCTCTCTCTGTGCTCTAGTACAGTTGGGAATAGTTTTTCGATAATTGCCTTTTCTTTTCATAAGAAAGCTGGTAAGGTATGCTCGGGTATTTCACCTCTTTCATTAGAATGGTGTACTCTTCTCCCAGATGTCTTCATCCAGCTTGTCGCACAGTTTTAGCCAGATATTTCTCTTTGCTCTATTGATTGCCTTTTGAGATTCTTTTGTTTGCTTTATGCTCTTCGTTCAGCCCATTAGTCGTCTCGTTGCTTTTGGTATTGTTTCTAGTGATCCTTCTCCTAGAAGAATTACATTTGTTTCTACTCTGGTCTATTTCGTCATTCCACCAATAGGGCAGAGTCCTATTTGTTCTCTCTGTTTTCACAATAAACCTTCTTGATTAGCCTTTCCAGCTCTTCTCTATTTCTCGGGGCCGTAGTCCGTTGTGTACTAAATTCTTCTTTCACCGAATTCCTCAGTGCTTCTCTGTTTAAATAGTAAATCTGTTTGTCCTTACTGTAGGAGTATGGGTCGTTGCTCATAACTTCAAAGTTAATGTACCTGTGGTCTGATAGAGTTTCCTCTTCTCTTACTTGCCAGCCTATTATCTTATTTGACATTTTCTCGCTGCAGAGAGTGATATCAATAAATGAAGATCCCTTTTTCCTGTGGAAAGTTGGTTTCTTTTCATCATTTATAACTACTAGCCTTTCCGCCGCCGCACATTCAGACAGGTACTCCCCTCTGACATCCTCGATGCTTCCTCCCCATGTTTGGGACTTGGCATTAAAATCCGCCGATATTACACTAAGTTCTTTATTATTTCTAACACTTTCTATTAGATTGTCTATAATCTTTTTAAAATGTTTAGTACTACAGTTTGGTGAAATATAGCACCCATAGATATTAAAGTTTTTCAGCTTAAGGCATATAAAACCTTCTGTTGAGAAACTACCGTTTATTACAAGTTTTTGGTTTAATATAAGAATTGCCACATCTGAGTTTGTGTCCTTAGACCATTTGTTACTGCTTACTATTTTTTTGTTGGGTTCGGCGACTATCGCCATGTCAATTTTCCATATTTTTAAGTTGGCCGCTAGAAGATCATGCGCCGCCCTGCTTCTTGCGAGATTAGTATATATGATATATAGTATATATGATTTTATCCCTTTAACCTATATTACAAAAAAGTCTATTTACACCTATCTACACTGTCCTATCTATAATTACAGCTCTAGGCCCTAATCTGTCTATTGGCCTTGATAGCTTCCCGATATTTGGGACAGACCATAGTCCAGGGCATGTGCCCCCCGCACTCACAAATTAAACATTTAGGTTCACTGTCACATGTCCACTTGTTGTGGCCTTCCTGCCCACACTTCTTGAACAGCCCACTCCTGTCTGGGCCATCACACTTACGTCTGTGGCTTTCAAGCTCTCAGCACCTGGCGCATTTCGCGAGCTCAACCCTCTTTGCAATTCTGCAGTAGGAGAAGCCGACTTTAAGTCGTCTTGCCTTGAGAATTTCCTTGGCGAGTCTATCTTCGACTTTAATGGTCGCTATCTGCGTGTCAGCATAGCCTGGTCTTAATTTTCCTACCTTAAATTGGCCTACCGCCTCTTCTCCGTGGGCCTTTACGATGGCACTCTCAATTTCCCTGATCGTGGCAGTTTCATCCAGGTCTCTGATATGAATTGTGTTGTTTAGGTCGTCCAGCCCTTTCATGTCGCAAGACGCGCCCGCCATTTTGGTTTTTATCTTGGATTTGATGTTGCTGGCTCTTTCCACATTTCGTTTGATTACCATCAACAGGTCTCCTTCTCCAGTTTTCCTGACATTTTTTACCTCTGTAGCCTCTTCAGATGTTAATGTCTCTTTAACTCCTTTTAAAAGATCTGCATACGTCCTTCCTGCACTCTTTATAACAAGGGCTCCCGTGTCTGGTTTCTTTGTTATATTTCCTTTTTGATTTATATTAATATCTAGATGGAACACGGCCCTCGTTTTACTTTTTCTAAAAGTAATTTCCAGCACCTTTTTGTAGTCTTCTGGTTGAAATATATGGGTTTGTTCTGTTGTAATGTTTAGTACATTTAAGCTTTTTACATAGATCCCCACTGTTTCTCCTTATCGTCTCCCTCAATTACCGCAAGAATGTTGTGGTTAACTGTTTCCTCGGTTACTTCTCCATGTTCGTCCTCCTCTACCATTTGGTCTCGGATCGCGACATATCCATTAGGTTTAATTACGCCCTTAGCATATTTCTTCTCGAAAGCATTACACTCTACGTTCGCCATATTGTCAATTTCGTTGGGTATCTCTCTGTCGTCCCTCCTGAGGTACACTAAATTTCTTTTTGGTTTAAATCGTACTGGTCCAAACGTAATTTTTGTTTTATAATCATGTCCCTGCGGCCAATCTTCATTGAGAATTTCCAACTTCTCCTCCCATGAGATGACAGTATCCAACCTTTCACAGAATATCGCTTTTTCTAGTTCTTTTTCTTGAGTTTCTCTGCATGCATCGCATTTGGTCGTTGAGTCTATGGTGGTTTTAGTTAATCCCTCTCTTTGTCGTTTTGCCGTCAAGCTTTTAGCCTAAGCTAACCTAACCTAACATATAAAATAAAGGAAGCCAAACTTGTGAACTAATGTGAAATATTTATTATGGAAATATCAGAAAATGTGAAAAACAAAATGCAAAATTAAAGTCGAAAATCGCCAAATTCGGCGCGAATAGCATCCAAAAGTGCTTCAAACGGGTCACGACAATTCTTCGCGTTATAGCGGTGCCACAGATACATGCAGAGTTGGTCTACAAAGTCCTCTTCGGGAACATGCCTGCCGTGAAAATATCCTTTTGCAGCTTGAGCATGCGCACGCAGGCGTGTGTGATTTGGACAGCGCAATCTCTTTTTCGCTAATAATTAATTCAAAACTCCATAGAAATAACATTACGCACTAAAATGCCTATAACTTTTTTATTTTACATTTCCGGTAAAAAATAATCGCAGATTCGGATTCAGGAGACAATTTCCTGTCGATATAAGTCAGCCAAAATAAGTTATCCAAAAAAAAATCATCTTTCTAAATCGAACTTGAGCCACGCTGACTCCATGTAAATTTGATTCGTACTCGAAAATTTACTGTCATATT
Source organism: Vesta saturnalis (assembly GCA_036346205.1). Taxonomy (NCBI): domain Eukaryota; kingdom Metazoa; phylum Arthropoda; class Insecta; order Coleoptera; family Lampyridae; genus Vesta; species Vesta saturnalis. The sequence continues at coordinate 267,740 of JARFJB010002173.1, read as the reverse complement.
TGCTTTTTTTTTTAATTGTTGACTTTGTATTGTAACTTAAACCTTATTCATCATATTTAACATTTCATTACTTTTTACTACTCGCTTGAGTCTCCTCTGGGTGACATGTCTATTATACTGTTTTATTATTATATATGACACTATAATTACTATTTTTAACATTATGACTAAAATTATACCAAATTCTTTCCATGTGAACACCTTCTGGTCTTGATTTTGATTCACGCTATTAGTTAATCCACCGCTGTTTCCGGCTTGCATTACAAAGACTTCGTCTTTATCTTCCTTAGAATTATTTATTCCCATTGTTACGCTTGTACTACTTTGTTATATTATTATAATATAAGATATGGTAACGGCTGTATATGGCAAACGGTTCATTACTAGAACAGTGCAGAAGCAAAGTGAATGGCATTAACGAACGTTTCAGTATTATATCTAATAATTACACCGATTGAAATAAATCTAGAAAAGGCTTGTTTAAAATAAGCTCGGATAAGTCAATCGAAACAAAATATTATAGTTTTTTTTTCGTTTCTTAGCCAAAAGTTACAGCAACCTATTTTCCGTTTCTTGTTTAAAAATCCATATAACAAAAAAACTAACGAGATAGTAGAAACCTTCAATTTTCAAAAAAAAGTTAGATAAAAATATTTAGTATTAACATAAGCATTTAGAAATTACCAACTAAGTTGTGTAATATTGGGTAATGGGGTATTCGCTTAAAGTGAACTAAGCTAAGTAACGTTTGTGGAATTAAAATTACAATACGTGTTGCAAATTCATTTATACGTTACATCCCAAAATTTTCAGAAGAAACTAATTGACATTTTTATATTTTCAGGTAAACCTGCAGAACCTGCTCACGTGTGACTTGTAGTAAGTACTACATTATTTAAATTGTTTTCGTCCTGTACTAGAAATAACTACTAGTACTAGTTTATTACATTCTGTTACGCTTGGATAGAGAAAAGGGGGTTTATTAATTAAGAGAGAAAATGGACTGTATCTATTTTATGTACATTAATATGAATATTATGAAGAACAAGGTTGAAAGTGTGTGACTTACCCTTATTCCACGAGACTTGCGTTGGTTAAGGAATCCGGTCACACACGTTGCATATAGATTAAAAAAGGTAATCTAATAACCTTACGATAACTATTAACTTAAATGAGTATCAGCGTGGAAATTTAGTCAATAAATAACAAATTTAGATTAATTAAGGCGGCGATGAATTATTAACGCGACTATACGGACGTTAATCCAAAAACGAACGGGTCGAAGCGCCCGCTACCTCCGCGCCCGTTCCCCAAAGCAAAGCTCTTAGAACTTGCGCAGAAGGAGTTAACATTTGCGGCAATACTTATAAATTTAAATATAAGTAGTAAATGTACAAAGTAAAGTAAGTTATAAATTTACAAAATAGGAAACTTGTTGGATTCATAACATTCTCCCGGGCGAAAAATGCGAGTGAAAACCAAGCATTTTTTTTTAAACTTGGATAAATATATATAAAAAAATAATAAGCAAGTATTTATTCAAATAATTTTAACCAAAACCCAAAAAAAAAAAAAATTTTATTGAAAGAGCACAAATATAAAAAATAAAAAGGAAATTATTCGCGTAATGGTATCGGGCACAGTTTGATAAGGGGGCGCTTTAATACTCCACTGGAAGTTTTAGTACTTGCTATGCGCGTTACATTATCCTTTCCAGGAAACACTTCTAAAATACGACCAAGTTGCCAATTTGAAGGAGGTTAAACGTCACTCTTAATCAAAACTAAGGTACCCGGTACCACTGGAGTATCGGAATTTGTCCATTTGCTCCTTTCATGGAGCGTGTGCAAATACTCCAAATTTCATCTACGCCAAAAGTCCTGGTGAAGTCTTTGGAGCAATTACCAGCGTGTTAAGCGATTCACTGGTGTCTGTGAAAGGTCATCATCCGGTACGGTAGTCAGTGGTTCCATAGTAAGAAAATGACCGGACGTTAATACATTAAACTCATTTGGATCTGTACTTAAAGGTGTTAAAGGTTTTGAGTTTAGCACGCTTTCTATTTGAACTAACAAGCTATACAGTTCTTCATAAGACAAAATCTGTTGACCAATAACGCGGATAATATGGGTTTTAATAGATTTTATTCCGGCCTCCCACAACCCGCCCTAGTGGGGTGCAGCAGGCGCATTAAATTGCCATTCGATGGCTTCTGCACTGTGGCGTTTTGCATTAACCTTTGCAATTCATTTGAGGCACCGACAAAATTAGTGCCACAGTCGGAGGAAATGCGTGAGACTCTCCCCCGGCGCGCTACCAATCTTCGTAGCGCAGCCAAACATGCGCCAGTCGTCAAATCTGACGCCAACTCAATATGCACAGCCTTATTGGCATAGCAGACAAAAATACAAATATAAGATTTTAGAGATTTTCAGCCACGATGACGACAAGAGCGGACCGCCGTAATCTACACCGACATGAGAAAAAGGTTTAAGTTGCGAAATTCTATTAAGAGGTAAATTACCCATTGGCGGTTGATAAGGGTTAGGATGCATTCTCCAACATTTTAAACATTTTGATCTAATGGCGCGTTTAGGCGATAATATCCAAAATTGTCGAGACAATAAAAATTGAGTTGTACGCAAACGTGCGTGTAAATATTTTTTGTGAAAATGATAAATAATTAATTCAGTTAATCTACTATGTCGGGGCAAAAGAATCGGATGTTTTCATCATAAGAAATTTGCGCATAAATTAATCTGCCACCAACTCATAATATTCCTTCAGGATCCAAAATTGCGTTAAGCCTTTTGGTTTAGACAATTTTGGACCTTGTAACTCACTAGAGAATTCTAAACCTTGTGTATGCCTTACTAACAGTAACACAGATTTATGTAATTCTTGGCTTGTAATCCCTTCAGACATTTGGTTTTGGTTTGCGTTTTTTGTGTTATGTTTAAATCGTAAAATATAAGAATACGTTGTATACTAGCAAGAGAAGAAAGATTACTTAAAAGATCATCAAAAAAGTTATTGGTTGATCATGATTGAAACTGACTAATGTTAGTTTGCGTTCTTCGCCTGATATATTAGGAGATTTCGGTTGAAGATCAAAAATAGGCCATTGCTCCTCTGGCGGACGCAAAAAAATTGGGCCTTGGAACCATAAAGAATGATTTATTATTTCAGAGGGAAATAATCCATGTGAAGCAGGATCTGTGGCGTTTTGTTGAGAATCTACATAAAACCAAGAAGAAGGAGGAATAATTTCCTGTATAAGTGAAACGCGGTTGGAAACAAAAGTTTTCCACCTGTGCGGCGAAGATTTTATCCAAGAAAGGGCAATCTGGATATAACATTATAACTGGGCCAACTTATAACATTAAAACAAAAACGATGATGTAATAACCAAAACGCAAATGTAATAAACAATTTGCAATTGATCAATAACAATCGCTACTGCCGTTGGCTCAATCGGTAAATTAAGATAGGGAGAGTTCTAATATACTGAGTTGTTAACCTACCTGAAATGCTGCTTGCTTCCCATCTGCTTAGTTATTTTCACTTTACTTAATTAATAAAAAATATGTACTGTAAATAAAAACAATAAAATGATACCTCGAGCGCCAAGCTATTTTTAGATATACGTTATTGGAGCAGCTAAACCAAGTTTGTTAATAATAATAAAACATTAATCAAAATGAAAATAAAATAACATGATATACTTAAGTTTATTCAATATCTAGTTGAAAAGGTTAAAAAAATCAGAAGTCTTATTACTATTCTAAAAGTATATAAAAAATCATTACCTTTGAACGGTTCGGTACATAACGGTACGTAAACTGTATTACTGCTGGTAACTATGAAGCAGAATGGTGAACTTGGTGAGGTCAATGTCTTGCTAATTTATCCTTAATATATTGTGTCCATTAATTTATTGAATTTCTTTGAAGTTTAAGTATGTAGAACTTGCGTTGTAAAATGTAATACAAGTAAAAATTTCCATTTAAATTAGAAAAATAACAGAATAGTAAATTAGTGAATTCTAAGTGCCATTAAAATAAGTATTATAAAAATGCCATATAAAAGTGTGTATTATAAAAGAATGCATAAAAAAAAATGCCACCAAAATCTGATGGCACTAAATATAAAAAAATTAGGTAAAAACCATGCTTTCTGCTGTAAATTCCAGCAGTCAGTCAAAAATATAGCGGCTTTCAGAATAGCTCCTCTAAATGTTTCCCCCCAAGAAGTGGTCACGCGTTGCGCGGATACAAATAATCATAATCCAATTTTTTTAAGAAAGGGAACTATAACTCTTTATGAAATATTACACCCAAAATAATGTGTTCTAGGAAATGCAAATTAAATTGCCTTTCTCAATGCTACATTTTAATAATTAAGAACTTTTCTACTATTACGCCAAATAAAAGAACGATCCCAAACCAATGTATTTTTTAATACAACCACAAAAAAAGGTTGTTACATGGAATCTGACCAAGCAAATATGCGATTAAATACAAAAATAGATTTGTATGTGTTTAACACAAAGGACACGAGCTTAGACAACAAAGCAGCACAGCAAAATTCCAAGCGTGGAATTGTTATGCGCTTTAAGGGAGAGACCGTTGATTTAACGCAAACAAAAACCGTTGTCCAAATCCTTTAAATCACAAACACGAAAGAAAACCACAGAACTGAAACCTTTTTCAGAAGCGTCGCAAAAGGCGTGAAGTTCAATAGAAGAATATTTGTCATATATAAGGCGTCGAGGTAAACGAATACTTTAAAGCAAAGGTAGCTCAGTTTTGTATTGATTCCATACTCTCAAAATATCCTCTGTAGGTTGGGCATCCCAATTCAAACCTAGCGTCTATAGCCGTTGGATCAGATGGTTGGTGAAAAATGTTATCGGTGCTAAAATACCTAGCGGATCAAAAACTTTCGCGAGTTCTGATAAAATATGACGTTTGGTGCAAAGTCGCTCTATCGGTTTAGCGGTAAAAACTAAAGTATATTGGGGCGGGTCCCAAAGTAAACCTAATACTCTAAGGGACTCAGATTCAAGCTCTAGAGAAAGTGGATTCATACAAAGATGCGATTCTGGAAATCATGCAAGTAGGGATGGGTCATGGCAAAACCGCTTATGCAATTCAAAACACCCCCTATTTATTAGCGAAATTAATTTATCCCGAAGTAGAATATCGTCTTCAATTGAAGAAGAACCAGTAACTATGTCATCAATATAAGTATTATTTTTTAAGGCGATTGCGGTAAGCGGAAAATTATTACCTTCATCTAAAACCAATTGGTGTAATGTGCGTAATGCAAGAAATGGTGCAGTATTAACGCCGTAGGTTACCGTATTTAAACAATACTCTTGCAAAGGTTCATCGGACGAAAATCTCCAAATAATGCGTTCATAATCACGATCTTGGGATGAAATTAATATTTCTCTAAACATTTGACGAATATCTGCGGTAAAACAAACCTTATGAACGCGAAATTGTAATAAAATTGTAGTAATATCGGTTTGCAACTTATGACCAACCAAGAGACACTCATTTAAAGATTTTTGGCCGGGAAGTTTAGCCGATGTGTCAAATACCACTCTAAGTTTGGTACTTAAACTATCCGGTTTTACTATTGCGTGATGAGGTATACAGTAACTAAAATTCGGAACAATTTCATCGGAAACTAATGTCATGTGATTTAGATCGCGATATGCTTGCATAAATTTACAATAGTCCTTATACAAACCTATTTTTTTTAATAATCGGCGTTCTAATGCTAAAAAACGTTTAACTGCTAATCCGCGAATGTCAAGAAAAACAGGCGAATTTTCACAAAAAGGTAACGAAACAACATAGCGACCGGATTTGTCCCGGTCACAAGTTTCTCTAACAGAATTTTAGAAAAAATGTCAGCAACCAGCAAGACATCAACATTATTAGAATTATAAAAAAGTGGGTCCGCTAATTTTAAATTGGATATATGTTGCCAGTTAGAGGAATCAATATTTGCAGAAGCTAACCTTTCACAAATTTTTGTTAAAATTAAAGCGTCTACAGTTATAGCTGGATCGTTACTATATGTACTACATGTATAGGTTTTAAATTAAATGTTACACCACCCAAGAGAGAATCAGTTTGCGATTATCCTAAACCCTGTAGAGAAACCGTAGGATGATACTTTTTCAACCCTAGCTGGTTAAAACATCTTTTTAATATAAGTGAAGTTTGTGAACCCGAATCTAAAACATTTCTAAAATTTTGAAAAATGCCTCTATTGTCAAAAATTGCTACCCATGCGGTAGATAACAAAACCGAGGATTGTTTTCTATCGGTAAAACCTGTCAAAGTGAGAGATTGCGAAGTACTCGCCCCATGATTATTAGTAGTTGGTTGCGTAATCAATTGCGTTTCAGTAAAACTTGGGCGCCGAGGCGGGGTTTGTACAGTGCTTACTAAGGGAGTAGAGGGTTCTTTGTTAAAATGAAGAAGTGTATGATAGCGCAGATTTGAATTTTATCAGATATTTTTTATTAATATAACAAAGTACACGGTAAAGAAGAAAAATGAATCAGTGCGTTTAATTGTAAACAAACTAGATCACGAGAGCGATGCGAATACCTAAATACAAATTTAGTCCGAAATCCAAACACAGACTGACCACCGGGCGCTATGATAAGCGTGATGACCCCTAACACACACCTGCGCAGCGTACGCACGTCCTTATCAAAATTCGTTTGAACAAACATAAAAATGGCCAAAATAAATTTAAATAAAATATTACATTTATAAAAATGGCGTTTTTCTTTTTACAAACACTTCAAAACCTCTAAAAATCTGCAAAATATACTAAAATGCTTGGTTTTTTCACAACCATACGCGTAAAAATAATGCTGTATGCGATATTTAAATATATATTGCAATTTAAATATTTAAAGACAGAGAATATCCGGCACGTCGAAGGACCAAATGTTACGCTTGGATAGAGAAAAGGGGGTTTATTAATTAAGTGAAAAAATGGACTGTATGTAATTTATGTACATTAATATGAATATTATGAAGAACAAGGTTGAAAGTGTGCGACTTACCCTTATTCCACGAGACTTCTTCTTCTTGGGAGCTCCCAGTGTTGTTGGTTAGGGAATCCGGTTACACACGTTGCATATAGATTAAAAAAGGTAATCTAATAACCTGACGATAACTAGTAACTTAAATGAGTATCAGCGTGGAAATTTAGTCAATGAATAACAAATTTAGATTAATTAAGGCGGCGATGAATTATTAACGCGACTATATGGACGTTAATCCAAAAACGAACGGGTGGAAGTGCCCGCTACCTCCGCGCCCGTCCCCCAAAGCAAAGCTCTTAGAACTTGCGCAGAAGGAGTTAACATTTGCGGCAATACTTATAAATTTAAATATAAGTAGTAAATGTGCAAGGTAAAGTAAGGAAAATAGGAAACTTATCGGATTCATAACACATTCGTTACCTACGCTGCGCGATTTAGTCAATTTTTCGACCTGTTAAAATCTCTGGATTATTACTGGTTTTGCTATTATTTTCTTGAATATACTATTTTTGTAAAAGTAACTGCATTTATATAATTTCGTCTTTCTGTAGTTTCTTGAAAATATTACTTTTCTCAAGTAAATAAATTTTTGTATTGAATTGTTAAAATTATTGATGGTCACTCATATGTTTGCATTCAACCTTATATTTTGGAGGCACTGGTTCACAGCGGATTGATATTCGGGTGATAAGTGACTTTCACGCTCTATTCCTGTTTTTCTTGTTGGCCAATCAAACATTTTGTATTTTTCTGAAGAAAAATGAAGTTTCTGAACTTATTTAGCCCATCGGGTTATATCGGTTTTAAAATCATTTTTCTAAATAAGTTCTGACGTTCTGCAACCGTTTAGTGCATACGATTCTGTCGGATTAATAGGGAGTACTTGCTACAGTCATCAACATATCTGGGGTTCGATAATTAACTAAAAGGAAATCAATAAATTTATTAACAAGAGGGGTTATACATAGCCTCACCAGGTTTTGTAACCTAAATCGTAAGGTAAGGTGTAACTCATTAGATTAACTGTTAGTTTTCCTTTATTCATTTTAGGGGATAATCATATACTATGTTGCTTTTCTAAACAGACACCAGCTGTTCTTGAACTTGTACCTTGGTTAAATTCATTTCTTAAAGATTGTATAACCACGCCCCCATTAACTACCTCATTGAAGGTAAGATCTATTTTCATGCTTTCGTTGTGGGTTGATATATTTAACTTTAGAATTACGTTGTATATACTAGGATATATCTTGTCTTATGCGTTGTACATACTGGGATATACGTTGTCTTACACATTGTACATACTTGGATATGCGTTGTCTTATACGTGATACATACCCTGTGTATAAGTTGGGTATACCTAAATTTTGCCTATTAAGGTCGTTTTACTTCATACATATTAACAAGATACCTGATGCAGATTGTGCAACACCTGGTGATGAATAACTGATAAATATTTGGTCGTTGCATTAGATCTTCAGAACAGGCTTCCTGGATATTTAAAACTAAGTTACCGATTACACCTGTTTTTGTATTACTTAAGCTTGATGCTTTAATTGTTGCTTTGTGTAAGACTGTACAGACATATGTTGATTGAATTGATAAACAGTTAATTGTGTACTTCACTAACTATTCACTTGTACATTAATTTGTTTATTGTGTGTTGTTGTCAATGGCTACAATGGCCATTTGTATTTCATATATTTAAACTATAGAAATAGTAAAACTGTACAACTGAATGCATTCGGTTTTGCGATTGGTAGGTGTTGGTAATGTTTAATTGTAAATTACCTATTTTTCGTAGCAATGTGCTATTTACTGCTGTGAATAAAAGATTGTATGTATTCTCTACAATTAGGAATCCATAAATTACACCTACATTGGCTGTTTAAATGTTAATATCTATGCTTTATCATAACCTATCTTTGAAGATCCATATGTTACCTTTTCATTAGGTTCTTTTTTTAAATACATTTATTTGATATTACCTGTTATATAAATTATACACAAATATTTAGTGTGTTAGGTTTGGATTAATATTTTGTATGTAACACAATTTAAATATTTATTTGAAGAATTATCCCATACCTTTAGATACAGCTTAGTTTACATCTATATACAGTGCGCTCAGAAAGTAACGGATAAATTCATTATTTTCGAAATCGTTAATTTGTGGTCAAAGCTTGCGACATGCCGATTTTTTATTTTGCTTCCGGACTTTATGCTGGGTCGCACATGTAGATGGCGCTGCGCACTTTCCGGATATGACGTGAAAGTTCATATTTTTAAATGGCAACCCTGTATGTTCTTCGCGGAAATCGATGCGATTCTTTCTTCTGAGTTCTAAAATGCCCTGTTTATTGGGATTATTTGAAACAGTTTGCGCGATATTAATTATTAAATGTGGTATAATTCGAAAAGTGGTGCGGTGTTAGTCAAGAACGAAACTGGTGTGATTGAAATGTAGACTTTTGTCAAAACAACAAGCAACTAGGTAACTCGATATGGAGTTTATTTTTTATTTTCAAGCGGCCGAAAACCGCATATTTAATTATCGTTATGGGTATTTTTGTCACCAGAAGACAGAACCTTTTCAAGCCTTATTTTATGTTTGATTTCGTTCAGTTTATGTTTATTTTAAAAATGTTGTGAACTATTACGACCCAGATTCTTAATTTAACGTAACCATTGACAACACTTATGCCACGTTTAATAATTAATATCGCGTATACTGTTTCAAATAATCCCAATAAATAGGGCATTTTTGGACTCAGGAGAAAGAGTTGCATCGATTTCCACGAAGAACATACAGGGTTGCCATTTAAAACTATGAGCTTTGACGTCATATCCGGAAGGTGGGCAGCGCCATCTGCATGTGCGACACAGCATACAGTCCGGAATCAAATAAAAAATTTACTTGTCGCAGGATTTTGACCACAAATTAACAATTTATGAACGCACTGTAGATTTAAAAGCTATATACTACGTTTATGTGATATTGGCATATAATGTATTACTTGTATTTTGTGCACATTCTATCTGGTAACCATTTGTTTTACTGCCCAGACCCTTCCTTATATTCGTTGGTTAGCTAGGAAAGTGACTAATTCTCTCCGTTTATCTAGGGCTGGCAACAAATGATTAACAAATCATGCTGCTGGCGCCCTCCCTTCTGTTTTAAGCTTTTAGGTATCACCTGCGTCACTGTAGAATACATCCCACTTCTCTACATTGACTGAGCTTCCCGGCAGTCCTAAGTCCATCTTCTTTCTTACCGTAAGTTCAAATTTTGCACGTAACAAGTTATAGAACATAGTGCATGACTACAATCTAAATATTTCATAAATTTATTCAGTGTACGGATTAAACATACCATTTGAGGTTAATATACTCTGTACAGAAAAATAAAAAATAAACTACAGTCATATAGATAATTATACATTATCAAAATTGTTTCGTGTTAAACACTGCTGAAATTGGTAATCCGTTAACTTCTTAAATTAGGCAAGTCAATTTAGACAAGTAACCGAAAATTGCAATAAGTCTGTAGACAAGTTTCGCTGCTTGTCAAAGCTCCATTCGGATGAAAGCAAAGGTATCATCTATAAATTTATCAACTTTTTGTTGCTAATATTTTTAAATGAACAACTAATATGGCGGAATTACTTTTTTGTTTATAAATACAAAGCGTCTTCAGAGAAGTTGTAGGAAATAACCCCACAAAATGAGACTTTGTAAGTTAAAATTACTTTGAAATTATTTGAAAAATGTTTTTGTTTTTCACGTTTTTCATCAGATTTAAAACTGATTTGAACATAACAAATCAGAACGCCATCTAAACGGTCAATGGCTACCAGTAAAAAATGTTTTAATCAAAGAACAAATTTAACAAAATTTAATGATGATGTAAGTGTAAACTTGTAAAAAACATTGATTTGAAATTGATAAAAGCCTTCACAAATAGAAACCTAACGTACCAATTGAAGATCTAGTCAAATCTAACAAACAAATATCGTGTTGTTAATAGTTTTAATTATTATTATAGGTACCAGGTGTACAACTATGAAAGGCCGCCCACCATTACTCAAAAACAATTTGAGATTGAGCAGTGAAATAAAAGATCTTATAATCAATGTGACCAAGACAAAATGCTGGAAATTATTTTTAATTTCCTACCATTGCCGCCAGAGGGAGTTTCATTGATTTCAAGTTCAAATACCCATTTTTTGAACAATTTTCCTTAGTAACGTATTTAAAAAAATATATCTGTTGTAAACTTTGTTTAATTAATCTTTACGATTTCTGTCAAAATAATGGGATGAGGAACCATATAACGCGTTACTTTAAATAGATGTATAATCAACGCGTTACTGGAAAAAATTTTCCAACTTCGAAATGGGTTGCTTGAATATGTCAGGATTGGTGTCGATGTTACTTGATATTACCAAACCAAACCCAAAACACAGCAATTTCTTATCTCCGAAACTAATTGAGGGCGCAACTTCTTGAAGGAACAAAAATGGTCGTTTTTTCTAAAAAAATTCAAATGGTATCAACTGTTTTTTTTTCACAGCTATTGGAACAAAAATTGACAAGGGGGTATTTAAAAAAAAATTAGTCAGTAGCTCTTATAGAACCAAAGATATAGTGAAAAATGTGATAATATAACAGGCAATTCGAGGTATGAAAAATCATACACATAAAATTAATAAGTAGGTTATGAAAGGAAAAATGAATTATTTGCAGCGATACAAAGCTGCAAGCTAGATAAAAAAGTGACATTAAGTGTATTTCGGTTGTTGTATTACAAGCAAACGTGCCAATTTCCAATTAAGAAGCATTTGATATGCTTTCCGCATATTTTGAATGCATGCAAAATGAAACTGTTGCAGCACGAATTTATCATACACGATATCCCAACAGACGGAGCTCGTGGTTGTACCGAGGAAAACTCCATAGATGTATTGGAATATATTGAAACTAATCCGCATTTAAGTATTAGGACAATATCTTGAATTCTTGAAAATAATATTTCTAAAATTTCTAAATTTGATTGCCAGACATTAAAATAAATATTTAATATTATTTTATTTATACAGGTTGAATTCTAACCTCCGGGGGAAAACTACAGGGCAAGTAGAGGGGATCAAAATAAAGTTGTTTTTAAAAAAAATGAGATCAAATGGTAATAATAAGAAAGTTGAAACGGTTTAAAGTTCTTATAAGTTAAAGCCCTCATATTGAGTGCCATCGACTTGTCATAACTCACGTTTACATAGAAACACAAACACTTCTCACACACTCTGAAAAATTAAGTTTGTAGTAATATTATTTTTACGGTAGGTATTCATGAACAAACAACAATCCTCATTGGATACGCGAAGTGCAGCACCAAGGAAGATAGAAAATTAATGTGTGGTGTAGAATAATTGCGCGAAAAATTCTTGAAACGGAGGTATTCGGAAGAGCATTGGCTGGTAGGGTCTATTTAGACTTCCTTCAAAACCAACCACCCGGTCTACTTTAAGATATTGATCTTCAAACTAGAAGAACAATGTTCTTCCACCACATTTTTCATTGGATGTACGACACCATCTCAGTGTAACATTTCCAGACAGGTGGATAGGTACAGGGGGCATATTCCCCTGGCCTCCTCGTTCTCCGGACTTAACTTGCTTCGATTTCTATTTATGGGGCCGGGTTGAAGGATATAGTGTACCAAACTAAAGTAACGACAAGAGAAGATCTACTAAATAGAATACAGGAAGGAATACGTTCAATACTGGTGGCAGAAATTGAATGTGCATCCAGCCCACAAGAGCCAAGATCCAGTTGGGTATTGAAAATGATGGTCGGCAGAAATAAATGAAAGTTTTCAGAGCCTACTTATTTATTTTAAGCATACGATTTGTTTATACCTCAAATTTCCCGTTATATTACCACATTTTTGACTATATCTTTGGTTTAATAAGAGCTATTGTCATTTTTTTTAATACTCTCTTATTAATTTTACTTCCAATAACATTTAGTATCGTTTGAATTTTTAAAAAGTAGTTACTAGTAACGCATTATATAGTCTCCCTCCCTTTATTTTGACAGTAACCGTCAAAATTCGTTAAACAATGTTTTACATATTGATTACCAGTTTGCAATGAACATATCTTTTTAAATACATTACTAAAGAAAATTACCCAAAAAATGGGAATTTCAATTTGAAATCAGTGAAACGCCCCCTGGTGGTAATGGTAGGAAATTAAAGATGACTTCCAGCATTTTCTCTTGGCGACATTTATTATAAAACTTTCTATTTCACTGCTCAATCTTAAATAGTTTCTGAGTTATAGCCTTTCTTAGTTGTACACCCGGTATAGTGAAAACACAATGTAGTAGAGTAGTTTCAAAACGTCTTGGAACTCGCCTCTCCATGCGTGTATGATTCAAACTCGCTGAAAGTATTTGGCAAATATATTACTATTCAACTTATAAATGTACTCATTCGCTTTGTTTAGTTCACGTTGTATTCGTAGTTTGCCGCTTGAGTTTATTCCTTCTGTTTTATACAAAATCTGTTTTTCAAGACACTTGTATTTCATCGTTATTATATAAGAATCAACAGATTTTATGATCCCTGTCGCCAGTGAATTACATTAACTAATTAAACTTCAGTAGATTTTTGTATGTTAATAAATGTTTATCAATTTGTGTTTTATTTTACATATTGGTATTAAAATTTGAAATGCTTCTACAAAAATGTTTTCCGATCAAACAAGGAGGGCCTAATTAAGATGAATACTGCTGTGGAACGTAGTAGTTATTTCAACGTTTGTGTTCTGTCCTCCTGTTAGAAGTATTTCAAGTTATAATATTATAATCACATACAAGTTTTTATAGTACACATTTACACCTACTATTACTTAATCTAAGAAATATCGAACAAATAATTTTTTACATTTTTTAGTCGGCACAATAAGCTAATAGTGTGAACAGAATAAATACTTGTCGTATTTGTAACAACACTTTCTGACGCATATTTAAATGTAATGACACTAATTGATTGATTCCTGTTGGTTCCCAAAAATATAAATATTTAGACTTGCGATCAATGATGAGTTTTAAGAATTTATCTATTCGATGAATGCTAAGATTAACAACCAAAAATCTTATCAAAATTTATTCTTATTTTCCGTCTATCTGTTGGGTGTAATTAAAAGTTTATAAAACGTTGAACTTCACTTTTGCAAATCCTTGATAAAAACAGCTGATGTTGAACAGGTTGGGTTAGGTGTATTAACTAAAAAAATTACTTTAATGCAAATATGAAATACGTTATCCAATACATATCGAAATTGAAATTATTACAAATGATCATTCAATAAAAACGTATTCAGTTACGATATCAATCGTCAAAAAATCAATAATTACTGAATTTAATCATTTGCCGTATATTTTCGGGATGGCATTTGTACTACCGAAGTTTCTCGATTATAACGTCGTTTAAGTTTTTCAAATTGTAGAAAATCGGGCCGCATCTCGAGTGCCACGACGTTCAATGATTTTTAATCTTAACGGCGTACATTACACTACTATAGTGCTGTGACCATGATTGGTAAAGCACTTACCTCAAAGTCAACGAAAAAACCTAGCAAAAATCCTACACCAAAATTAAAATTTATACGTACCATGGTGCCTTTGTTTAATTATAACATGACAAAGCCTATTTAAATTGAGAATTTCTTCTTTCCTAATGAAGTGATTAGGATGCTTACATATTTCAATAGCTGGATGTTGCAATCGAATATAATGATTTTGTGTTGACAATATTTCGATTTAAATTATTTTAAGCTTGAAGAGCTACCGCATATTTACCTGGTTCTTTTCGTCAAAGCTACGTTTTTTGGTTCCAAGGTACACTTCTCCACTTCTCCACTTATACAATACGGAAAATGGCAATACAATTTTCTTGTAGGTTAAAATATATATATATATATATATATATATATATATATATATATATATATATATATATATATATATATATATATATATATATATATATATGTACTGATATTTAACCCCCACCCTCTCTTTATCTTTTTATTATATTTTATTATTTATATTTATATAATTATTTATTTAATTTATAATTGTTATTATAATTTTTAACATCGGCTAAAGCTCTTAATATTGAAAATATATTCGTCGGAAGAACTATGAGACTCATCAACAGGGGATAGGGATCTAAATTTAGATGAACCTCTACTTTAAAATTATAAAATAAATCGTTATGAATTGGAATTATATTGATTGTTTGAATACAATAATCATAGTTAATATGATTAAAGCACATTGAGTTAATGTCTTATTTATTTTTATATTATCTAAATTGATTAAATAAATTGAAATATAATTTTTAATTCGCATTAATACCTGTGTTACACCCTGTACATAACAAAATTCTTTTAAAAATATACGTGGGCATGCGCTGTGAATACGCAAACATATGGTTTGATCACAACTAAAAGTGAAATTCGACATACAAGTACGTATACCTACGTTTGAATAAATAACAATATTAATATAAAACATTTAAATTTTTAGAACAAATAACATTCCCTTTTGACATGCGTACCTGTTGTTGCACATCAAGATTATTACAAAGGATGGAAATTATGAACATAATAATAAGGTATCAATGTCAACAATAAAGTACTCACATACAATGTCCTCCTTTTGTGGGTTACTGCTATTGAAGTTGATTGACGGCAACAGCTCCTGCGAACTGCAATTCTGCTCCTCGAACATCCAAATTTCTTTTCTTTTAAATAAATAGCTTATTCATTTAGGTAAGTTTCACTATTAGTATTAAAATACTGACGAATCTTTATTTTTAGGCTCATCACTTCTTTTTAAATTAATTTCAAAACAAGTTTTGAAAAGCATGGATCGTTGAAGGTTGTTGTAATGATAAATGCACGAAGCTAACACAATTAGATATCCACACCAACATAAACAATAGAAATTTAAAAACGAACAAAGTCGAAACTGCGGAAATATCTTTATAACTTATCGAAAACTTCCGATTTGAAATTTGAAAAGGTAAACTAACCTTAATTTATTTATTTCACGAACAAAAGACTATCACTTGTTTTCGTGACCACTTCCGATACTAAATCGCACTTTGTTATTTTAGCGAAGTGACGTTAATTTGTTTTAAACATTATTTTCAAGAAATTTGGCAACAGCTTAATTTGGCAAGTTGTTGCTAAAGATGAAAATCAAGAGAGTTTGTGAAGCTATTGCACTTGTATTTATATGATTTTACTTGACAACCAAATCATCGAATGTTTTCATTAGTTACGGAGAATATTCCCTGAATTCTGATTGGATACTGTAATTTTCACATTACGATAATTCTTTAAAGCCCTATAACTTTCGCCCTGTTTAACATTTCTTAAATCTAAAAACATTTCCATAATCTACATAATTTTATCTATAATTTGAAATCAAACACGAACTAAATACTACACTTAATAACTACGTTAATTTTTACACCTAATTATTGACTTTACACTAATTCTATGAATTTTACAGGCCTGGAAACTACCTCTACATGAATAGGGGATAAAACTACACCCAAATATCCATCTTAAACATGCCTACGGCCAATTTGAGAGGAAAATTATTTTAAATTCTGCCAATACTCTTAAAAACTAAAATTAACAAAAATGGACATAAATATAAAGAATTATAACATAAAATTGAGGCTACCTTACTATTTTTGCCTCTAGTAATTTATTTTATATAAATTGTCTCAATTTAAAATACTCTACAAGAATTTATATGCGAGGGGAAAACATAACCTCATTTTGTTTTTATACTTTTAATGTTAAATTTCACACTTTTAAACACAATAATTGTTAATGCAAGTGTTTAAACTTAATGTTTAAGTCACAAATTAATTTATTTTACCACTTTCGTAGGTTCAATATGTTCTTCTACGACCAGTGTCGGAATGTTGTCAATCACTAGTTTAATGTCATAAACCGTTGATTATACACACTAATCCCAGAGCTGCTGCTTGAATCATGTTTTATAGTTACTCACTAATGTTCTTGTTCTGTTTTTTTCATAATTTTTGCACTAATATGTGTTTAACGCACTAATACGAATGTTTTCACTAGTCTTGGCTGCGTACATGTGAATTGCGACATTGATACAAGCCTAATTCTAGTTTTAACATTATTTCTGTTAACTACAACCTGTATTACATGTCGTCGGGGAATATTGTTTTAAATAAACTTACAAAACTAAATGAATACTTGAATTAACTCAAAACGATAACAAACATATCCTAAATATCAACGTACTGTGTTGTCGATTACTTATACTAACATTATTAAAATTATATTAAGAAATATTTAATTTTACAAACATCTCAATGTTTATTAATCATTCTTATCTATAATTATTTAATGAAATGTACCATTTCGTACTAACTAAATTAAAACTTCACTATGCAAATTACATAGCTACTTGCACGTAATTTGACTCATCTCAACATATATAACAGAAACAATAGGACTGACTGGATCATCAACAAAACATTTAAAACTAAAAATATGAATGTGTGAGTATTTTTTAAAGAGTTGATAAAGCTACCATAAGAATAAGTAAGTTGGTATAGCATAAACAGAATAAAATATACAATATTAAGATAATTTGGTTAATATACTTTCATAAGATTAATTTAACCGCCTGAAGGGTTCCTAAGCAACATCCGTAACCAAAAAAAGCGTATTCATCCGCCCGACAAATATAACTAAACAAAAAACAGTATTTACTAAAATTGTCCACAGAACTCAGTGTATGTAAGTAATTACATTAATTGAAGAATTGAAGAGTTAGCTACTCTGAATCCTCCCCCTTCTTTAGTACTGCCATGTAGATATTTCTCGTAATTGAACCTTTTACATTTCTACGCTTACCTCCAGCGTTCGTCTTCTTTTCTCAACGGATACACTAGAACTCCCTAACAAAAAGCAAAAACTCTCCGTTCCCCATTGAAATCACGTTATCCTAATCGTCGCATAAAGTGTTCATAGCAAAATTGGATATTGGACACTTCCTATGAAATAATCCGACTTAATATCTAGAAACGAGCCGCATACCTCCTGTTCTTCAGATCGAGACATTGTCAGACAAAAAAATGTTCTATACCACGCGCACAAGCGCACACGCGCACACGCTCCCACTCACGCACGCACGCACGCACACACGCACACACGTACACACGTACACACGCACACACGCACACACACACCCACTCACACACACACCCACACACACACGCGCACCCGCACACGCGCACACGCACGCACGCACACACGCACGCACGCACACACGTATACACGCACACACGCACACACGCACACACGCACACACGCACACACGCACACACGCACACACGCACGCACGCACACACGCACACGAACGCACGCACGCACGCACGCAGACACGCAGACACGCAGACACGCAGGCACGCAGACACGCAGACACGCAGACACGCAGACACGCAGACACGGACTCGCAGACACGCAGACACGCAGACACGCAGACACGCAGATACGCAGATACGCAGACACGCAGACACGCAGACACACAGACACACACGCACACACACGCACACACACCACACACACACGTCGATTAAGTGATAGTTACGTAAAAAGTAGATTGCATAACCTTCTATACCTACATAGCGGGATAAGAGTTGCCTTTCCACTTTGTGCTATCTTCCTTATTGAAAAAAAATTTTCACCTTCTTAAATTTCAGGATCAGTGACTTCATCTACAGACATACCATCATTATTTGGCTTGCGACTGAAGGATGTTCATCTAGTTCAAAGTCGATATTCATTTCGGAGTCTAGATTAACGTCATCGTCGTCTAACCCATTTTGGATAATGTCGGTTAATTCATCACCAGTAAGCTTCTTCTTCGCCATATCAGCTATGTCAGACAATTTAAACTAAATTATAAAATACAGTTTTTTTAGCATTTTAATAATATAGTAAACCCTTTTTATACATAATATTGCACGCCACTTGCGTGATTTATTGATTTAACACAACTAAATGATCAAGCTTAATCTACGGTATTTTCAGAGTACTAATAACTTTAAACGAAACTACACAATCCTAAATCACCTGTAAATCCATCGCAGCAGGGAGTAAATCCAGTAATACAATCGGCCCTAAAATTTACATAGTTATGTTTTGTAAATAATTGCAATTATTTTCCTACGCGGGATGAATTAGTCCAAAACATTGTCTAACACATTTGCATCTACATTTTGGCACTTTTTCCTCTCCAGCATAAACATTCTCAAAAATGAGGGAAAGGGCAACCACAATCCACAGCAGTTTCATTTTAACTCGCAAGTAAATAATAATGAATGTATGTAAATTTGTGAGATTCTAAAAATAAATTACATCATTAGTATTGAAAATGATTCAGTTGTGATTAAAAATCGAACAAATATTTTATGCGCTTGAGAGCGCTTTAGTTTAATTAGTCACCATGAGTATGTAGTAAATTATAGCTACACGATTATTCGACATAAAAAACGTAAAAATCCGTTTCATGACTTATACGGGCAAGGTCACGGTGTTTACGTAATTTTTGCCAAACAAAATATACTGATTTATTCAACAATTTTACGTCAAGGTCCATTCCGTACGTCCGAGTAATGATACAACACAATAGGAACGTACTACAAGACTTACTTTTCTAAGATATTTATTACATCAGCAACCCTACTGAACCAGAGTTGGGAGCTATAGCGACCTATACAATATTTTTTGTAGTGTATAACTTCGTGTCTTTGAGGATGGGTTTAGATAGTGAATGAGCAATATTCGAAGTTGAGGGCGATTTAATGCATTATTCGCCGTATGGGGTGGTTTCAAAGAAATTCCGTAAATCACTCCATTTAGCTGATTTAAAACATCACAAGGTTTTATCAGCATCGTGTTTGAACGCCCTGTATATGTACGTATTTTTTCCGTTTCTTTTTCTATTTACTAAATTCTCGTAGGTTGAAGGAGTAAATTACGTTCTTTTAAAATTAAATTGATACATCGTTTGCTTTATATTGTATTTGGGATTAGAATTTTTCGCATTTAGTTTAAAGTGAATTTCTTTGTTAGAATTGGTTTAAATTAGAATCGTGAATATCATATAAATTTTCGTAAGGTTTAAAATTAAAGACGCAGGTTGTTATTGAGAGATAAAATTCCAAATCGTTCTTCGTTTTATGTTTCTGTTAACATCCATTGGAAGAAAGGTGCCAAGAAGTAAATAAGCGTTGTTTACGTGAAAAGCTTCCCTAGGCAGTTTCTTGTGAATGCGAAAATATGACGTAATTTCTATCGATTATTTACGAAAAGGGCAGATCGTTTCTACCGCGTTGATAATTTGAATGTAATGAGCAGTATGATTGCTGGTTGTTCTTAAAATTGAATATGGCGTAACTGAAGAATTTTTGAATGTATTTCTTCAGTTTTGGTCTGGATTTGGTGAAGGTAGTTGTGGTATACGGGAGGGAACCGCTTCTACCGTCGATGTTTTCGGTTCTATAGAATATATCGACTGCGGGTCCGTTCACTTTCGTGTGGTTTATCGTGGTCAACTAGGCCTACCTTTCCGAAATCAGGATAGTGTTTACCCAGTGCTTCCTAAATTGTGGTGTTTTTATCGCTTTGGCGGATTATATATATATATATATATATATATATATATATATATATATATATATATATATATATATATATATAATTTCGCTTTGATATTTGGCAAAGTAGGCTTTGGAAAAAAATTGATGATGGTCAACAATATCATTTTGACATGTACGATATCGCTGATATTCTAATTTTCAATGATTTCTGAAAAGTAACTATTCACTGTAATGGCTGCACGTCTAAGTGTCCAAGTAAAAGTTGAGATTGTTTTAGTGTATCACACGCGTCGCGAGACTGCAGATATTGTTAATGCAAGACTCACAGATAAAAATATTAATCATGCAACAGTTGCAAAAATAATAAAAAAATTTAAAGAGAATGGATCTGTTGTAAATAAATATACAACGAAACACAGAAGAAATGTACCTGGTAACGATGACAATGTTATGAATGTTGTTCTATCTACTGTGGAGAATCTGAGGACACCGTTATCACAGCAGCAAGAAATTGCCTATGTTTCTAAGCGATCAATTAAAAGAATTATTGCGATTATTTTAGGGATAATTGTGAATAACCTAATTTGCTACTTATGGGGCAAATAAAACTTATGCTCTTCAGCTTATTGTTGTTCCATAAAAATAACTTAGCTCCAAAATAACTTTTGTGAATTTTAAGGGTACTTTACTCTTGAGCCGCATTCATATTTTCGAATCTCCCTTGTATACGTAAGGAGATATTCTATTTTAGGTTTGCGTTTCAGCAGGAACTTTTATCGAGAATAAAATTTTCTCAAAAATTTGTATTCAACTTTATGCCGGTCACTGTATATATATATATATATATATATATATATATATATATTTCATAGTAAAGTATTGTGCGCCCGATCCTCATGATTTTACGTGCGTCGATAAATAGCCTTTGACAGACCAAGTCTCTCTGTATATAAATCTGTTAATAATTAGTTTAATCAAAAACGAACTTTTAAATAAAGTTACCGGATTAAGTTAAGATTAAGGTAAGATTGTGTAAATATTTCGTGTGTCAAATCTATTTTTTGTGCACATAAACTATATAACGTCCAGATCAGTCAAACAAACGTTATGTTTTTGAGGTTACTTTATGGAAATTACTGCCTTGGTTGCCGTTTGGAAATCATTCAGCAGGAATCTTGAATACGATTACGTCCCAATTACTTCCGCTGTCACCTGGTAGAGAAGTACTCAAGAATGTTTGTAGAAGGTATTGTGATTGTGTTATCATACGACTGTTCGCATTTTGGCAAAACTATTTGGAGATAAAGCGAATAAACGTAGTCGTTTTATCTGACGTGTTGATGTTTTCACGTTGTTGTAAATTTAGATTGACGAGCTGGTTTTATTTACGCTACCTTTGGAATTTTTCTTTTTTATATTAAGTAAATGTACTACAGATTTATGTATATGAAGATTTCATATTGTAAGATTGATTTTAAGTGACCATTTGGTTAAGTAAATGTTTTGGAATTTTAACCATAGCTGGATGATATTACTGACCAAATTTAAAATTAAAGCGAACAGGTGAGCTTGCAAGTTAACCCAAATTACGTTCTCCCCTATTTTAAATTTTTAAGACTTAAATTGAATATTAAGTAGTGTTAACTTATGTACATTGTTGTTGTGTTTTTTTCTGGTTTTACTGATGTTTATAAAATAGATGAATAATTAATTGAATTTTATACCGTTATTTGTGATCTCCTCCCGACCACTGAAAGCAGTAATTTACGAAAAGCGATGATTTAAATACTGCAATTGAAAAGAATTAGTTAAAATCTAATGTTTGATTTAAAATGTTCTTGATATTTTGAAAGTAACCAGTGGTAATTTACTAAGATTGACGCATTAGTTTATTGAATAGTGTGAATGGCGTTTATCTAGTTTATGTCTAATTGTTTTAGTTTAAGTCCGATTGATGACAGCTTTGGAGAAGATTAGTGTTGAATTTGTAATAATTTATCGAACTATTTAGTGTTGTTTATTTTTTTTGCCTTGTTGAGGATATTTTGTTTACAAGCGTCGGGGGTAACATAATGTAAAATTAACTTAAAGAAATCATTGAAACCCCAACAGCTGATTTGCGCACACGTTACCTTAATATATATATATATATATATATATATATATATATATATATATATATATATATATATATATATATATATATATATATATATATATATATATATATATATATATCACACATATACACATACATATCTGCTAATCCAATTACCGAAATATTTTCCTTGCCGGTGCCCGCCCTATAAAAAGCCACCTCAAACCTGAAATCATTCTTTCGAGTCAGGTATCAAACCAGCTTGATCTTTTTTTTCCGCCAACGTGACATACCGGAATACCCGAATCTGGCATTCAAATGTACCACCAGCATAAGTTTAACCGTCTCCAGGTGTCATATACACACATATATATATATATATATATATATATATATATATATATATATATATATATATATATATACACACATATACACATACATATCTGCTAATCCAATTACCGAAATATTTTCCTTCCGCCGGTGCCCGCCCTATAAAAAGCCACCTCAAACCTGAAATCATTCTTTCGAGTCAGGTATCAAACCAGCTTGATCTTTTTTTTCCGCCAACGTGACATACCGGAATACCCGAATCTGGCATTCAAATGTACCACCAGCATAAGTTTAACCGTCTCCAGGTGTCAATACACATATATATATATATATATATATATATATATATATATATATATATTGAGATGTTCAGAAAGAAGTAAAAGAAGGATCGGACAGTTTAAATGAAAATTTAGTTATAAAAAGGGGTGATTTCAAGCTCGATACATGTGTGAGACTTTGTTTTATAGAAATCTGGTTCACGATGTGGTTAAAGTAGATTTGTTTTGTACAAAATAGTCTGAATATTATTTATACAGTTTGGTTTCATCATAAAGAGCATTTTCCTACCAACAAAAATGTCAAGAATGTTAAATACACTTATTTTCGTAAAGTCAATTTAGTATTTCCTTTATTTCAATAAAAGTCAATTTTTCGAGGGTATTTTGGCAAGTGAACACTTTAGAGGTGTTTAAACATAAATTATATAGTTAGGATTATATTAGGGATAGTGTATAAATAGTTTTCGAATGCAGGAAATGTGAAAATTTCATAAAAGTGTTATAATTTGGACATATTAGACATTTTTCTCACATATTTCTGGAAGCAACTCTGTGACAAACATTGTGATATAAGTTTAACAGCAAGAACAATGCATAGAACAGTTTAGCATAAAGACATTCATAGTTATATACATTTTTATAATGAAAATTTCAGTAAGTGTGTTAGACGATGGGACTTTTTTAATGCAACACTATATGACATAATGCATTAGAAATGAACAGTGAAAATAATAAAGACAAGTATTACAAACCTCTAACATAACAATTTGAGTGATGAAAACATTTTTAAATATAAGTTATTTGCTATTTTAGATTTAAGTTTGGTTAGGTTATAATTTCTAGGTTTTTTGCATAAATTTATAGTTTTTTCATATTATTAGGCTTAAATTATGCTCTTAAAGCAATTAGTAGGAGTTCTTTCTCAGTATCTCACAGTTTTTAAAAGGATACATTGCATTTCACCGCAAAATTTTGTGAAATATGAGGTGAATTTAGAATATTTTTACATAAACTTAAAAATTCTTTAAATTCGAGATTTCTAACTCTAAAAGTATGTGTTCTTATGTAAAATTTTCCCATGATTCCGTTTATGTAATTAGATTAAGTGTAGCTTGTAGGTTTAGGTAGGTATAAGCAAATTCAATTTAGATTAAGTGATTTCGCATATTATTTTTAGGAACCATAGCTTGTTAGGTGTCTTTTTGTTCGAAATTTTATGTAGTTTTCATTTCTGTTGTTAGTTTTTAAATTCGTTAATGTATAAGAAAGTTATGGCCAAATTTCTATTTTAGTCCAAATTTTAAATTGTGTCAACCAATCAGAGCCTTAGTTACTTAGGTAAAATGGCTGAAAAAAAACTGAATTTTTAGTAACAACCAAAAAGGTATAAAAGGAATTGCCCTGGAAGTGCTAAGCTCTCTAGAATTTGTTCAAAATTGAAAAAAAAGGTTAAAGCAGTGTTGTGCATTTGTATAATAAGTAAGTTTTCATAACCTAGTTTAATTATCGTAAAGAAAGTTATAATTTACGAAGAAAATATTCGAGAGCAATTGTTTTTATACCGGCGATTAAATTAAATAGTTCGGTCTCCGATACCTGTTAGTTTTCGGAAAATATTTTTGTACGAGTTAATTTGTGTTACGATTTTGTTAAGAGTTTTTGTGTTATCAAACTTGAGTTGATTCCGTTATACCAAATTAAAATCACATTTATTTGGTTATCTGTGTTTTATTTCTGGGTACAATTTCTTCTAAATAATTTAAATTTAATCCGGTATCTAAAAATAAAGGTGATATAATAACAAAATTTTGGACAACATTTAAACATTTTTTTTAACGATACCAATCAATAAGTTTTAATTCATTTAAATAAAAAAAATTTTACCAAAATAAAATAAGTGACTGGAGTGTTGCCGATTTGGAAGAAAACATTATTAGTTTTTGGAAGTTGGTGTCATCGACAGCCCGAGAACCGGTCAGCAGTATATGGATGTATGGTAACAGCTAGAATCGAGTGGAAAGTGCCTGCATCACATTGGAACAACTCGAAGACATCAATTTGCATTGGGAACAGTATATGTGAGTCACATTTTTTATATAACTCTATTTCTTGTGGACATTGTTGTGTTAAATTTCCTGCAAATTATTATTTATTAGGTATATGTATTGGTATAGAATTTCAAACAATTACTTGTATAAACACCTGTAAAGGAAACAAAATTTTAAATTATTTTCACATTCTAAATTTAATTGTGGACGTAAACAGTAAATTTCAAAATTATTATTTGACAATTTTGACATTGTTAACATCACTCAATTACTTTACAACGCATGCGTTGGAAGTAAATTATATTCAGACTAATTCTTATACATTTGTGATAATTTTTATAAAGTGTAATTCATATAAATACACACACACATCCAGAATAAATTTAATTTCCAACTAAATACATTGATCCCTATCCCCTTATTCGATTATCTAATTATTAAATCCCCCAAATTTAAACCTCATAAATATAATTACATCATCCTAATAAATTTATTATAAGCCAACATTACAATATATATATATATATATATATATATATATATATATATATATATATATATATATATATATATATTATATGTAATAGTTATTAAACACTGATCTAAAAGTAAATTTGGAAAATAAGTAAAACAGTACATATACACTACAACACCTCCCCCGAAGAAAAAACAATACTTAAAATCTAAAATTTTAGACTTTTTTTTTAACTTACAATTAAATACCCAAGGAACTAAAATTAAGAAAAGTACATAGTTACAAGAGTTAAAAAAATTACATAACACTAATCGTAATAAGGCTTAACTCTATTTTTATGTACTGCAATCTACTTATCATCTACCTTAATAACTACATTGTCTGCCACCGACTCACAGGGTCCTTTAATCAAAGCATAGAAGTGACGGTAGCCTTCACTAAAACCTTATCTCCTAATTTATACATATACGAACGTTTCTTTGCATCAAGGACATTTTTTCTGTGATATTTGGATTTAAGTAAATTGTGTCGTGCGTCTGTAGCTGCACATTGCAAGCGGTATTTTAACTCGAGCGGATAATCCTCAAAGTTATATAGTGGATCAATATGATCAACTGTATTGTTAGATGATAATCTACAAAGTTTTCCAAAAACAAGTTCGTACGGAATGTAACGTGTTTCAGAACGCACGGTAGTATTGAAAGCAAAGCACCAAAAAGGCACCTAAGTAACCCAAGATCCGGAATACTTCGATATTTGGATGCGTAGGTAAGCACCCAAAGTTTTATGTGAATTTTCTATTGCGCCTAAAGTTTCATGGTGGTATGCGGTTGAGTTTAATTGTTGAATGTGCAATAAATTACAAATTTCTTTAAAAGTACTCGCCATAACTTCAGTGCCCTGGTCAGTGACCAACTCGTGAGGGACACCATACCGAAGAATGTAATTAGTAACAAAGGCAGAAGCAACCGTAGGCGCGCGCCTCTTTGTTTGGAAAAGGATACGTCTCAACAAATTTACTTAATTCGCATTGTGAAGTTAAAATGTATTTATTATTTATTATTTTCTGGAGAAAGCGGACCTACCGAATCAAAAAATATCTTCCGAAATGCAGAGGCAGCAGTGGTTGTAATAATCAAAGGTTCTTTACACGGTATCGAATGTTCATATCGCAGACAATGGTCACAACGGCGAACGTAAGCTTCTACATCTTGTATGTCTTAACCAAAAATAAGTTTGTTTGATATTATTATACATGCGGTTCATACCAGCATGACCTCCGGTAGGTAACGTGTGGAAATCATTAAGTATCAACTTTTGACTTCGTGGATCTCTTTTCATTATACGTATCATTGGCATGCCATTAAATTTACAAAATTTGACCAAATCCCTCAACGTTGCAACGTATGCAGGCGCCGATCGAGAAGTGCTACGAATATAAATTATGTGCGTGCCGGGTATATACACCACATGTTTAAACGCATTATCATTATTTTGATTATGCATATTAAAGTCGTCGTCTTTTAAGGGTTGTACTAGTACCGAATTAGTTGGGGGTTTAATCAACACTACGACGCCACGGTGATCAATCCTATTGTCTGTAAACTCGTCAGTTTCGTCCACTAAAGCGATAATGACCGTAAAGTCATATTCTTCTAATGTGAGTCAAAACTTTGCAAGTCGGCTAAAAGGATTCGTCATTCCAAATAAATACACTGAGGGACGGTGATCAGTATAAATGTCAAACTGTGTTCCGTACAGATAAAGCCTAAAATGTTTAACAGCCCACACAATTGCTAAGCGCCCTTTTTCAATGACTGGATAATTACGTTTAGCAAGATTTAAAGTCCAGCTAGCATAAGCAACAGCATGCTCATTACCATTTAATAATACGGCTCCAAGATCATGACCGGGAGCATATCAGTACGGAAAATAAAACGCTTATTGCTATCGAAATTTGAATATTGTAATACTGGTGGACGCGCCAATAAGTTTTTCAAAGCGTCGAAAGACGTTTGAGATTCAAGTACAAAAAAAATAGAATTTTTTCGCGTTAAACGATTTAAAGGTTCTACTAAATCAGCAAAATTTTTAACAAATTTTCGATAGTAATTGGCAAACGCGAAAAAACGTTTAGTAGCATTTTCATCTACTGGAACTGGATAATTTTGAATAGCAGCTATTTTGTCTGGATCGGACAACACACCCGCAGATGAAATGACATGTCCTAAACACAAAAGTTCCTTTTGAAGAAAGGTACACTTACTAGGATTTAATTTAAAATAAACATTGCGTATTCGTTGTAATACTTTTACTAAATTTTGATTATGATGCAATAGATTTCGACCAAAAACAATATTATCCAAATAAATAAAACATGACTCATAATTTAATCCTGACATAGCAACTCTTGACAATGCACTAGGACTAATTTTTAATCCGATTGGTAACCTCGTCATTTGATATTGACCGCTAGCTGTAGTAAATACTGTGCACGGTCGACTGTCCGGATGGAAAGGCACTTGATGATAACTTTGCGCTGAATCCAATTGTGAAAAGTAAACTGCACCGGATAATGAATCTGAAATTTCGGCTATGCACGGTAAGGGAAATTTGTCGTTTTCAATACCTCGATTTAATAACCATTCGCCATTTTTTCTCACCTGACCCATCTAATTTTTTAGGAACGATTAGTAACGGAGATGACCAATCTAATCTAGTTTCTTCAATTATTCCGTCTTTAAGCAATTAGTCTATTTGTCTGCTGATCTCGTCTTTTTGTGCATGAGGTAACCGGTAAGACTTAACATATACTGGAACTGCGTCCTTTTGCAATTGAATCCTTTGTGCTGACATAGTTGTTGTATCAAGTATGTGGTCATCTATCTGAAATACGTCGGCATATTTAGCACAAATTTTCTCTTGCTCTTCTCGATTTAATGATTTGAAGTCGATTAATTTTAAAACTCTGTCTACTCGGTTAACGGTCATTGGTTTGTGTTGGTAAGTACATAAATGAAAGTTATCTAGTGCCTCGATTCTTGGTTTGTAGTATTTTATTTTGATTTCTCTGTCATTCATGTTGAGTATTCTAACCGAGACAAAAAGTATCTATTGGTCGAACGATTGCAGACGTTACGTACACATGCACACATTGAACAGAAAAATACTTAATAACCTCGCAACGAGAGTGTACCGAAATAAAACATTCTTGCCCGGAACAAGACTTCAAGTAAAGCGAACGTAAAAATTTTTCGTAATCTAAATGAGCATAAAGTTTTGTGAAGAAATTGCGTCCTTGAATCTCATGAATATGGCCTGTAAACTAATCTAATATATAAAATTCGTGCTGTAAGCAAAACTTTTTAATGGTTAAGGCTAAATTTATGGAACCATGAGAGGTGAAGGTACCTCCAACACCATTAAGTTTGCTATTTTGGTTGAAATTTATGGAATCGTGACCATGAACGTAATTTTTAATAAAATGCTAATTGTTGCCCCCGTATTGAGAAGAAAAAGTAAGTCATTCTCTCGATATTTCATTCGTACATAATTTAATCCATTCATACTTAAAATTTTAGCGTCAGAACTAAGTCTACAATTCGCTGACTCGAAAAAACTGATTGATATCGGAATTCTGGTCGTTGTTTTTTTCGCTTTCACGGTCATCATTATGGCGATCGTCGCTATTTGCAAAATCATCACTCTGATAGTTATCATTTCTGGGTGGATTACGGGGCATGAACCCTCGGCCTAGTTCAAACGTACGGCCACTACCCCGACTGCGTCATCTCCAATCGGAAAAGCCTTGACGATTACCGGTATTATTATTTACCCAGCGAATTATGCGAGTTAACAAAAGAACGCTGTGACGAGTTATGTGAATTAAAATGGTTATGAGAGATAAAATTGTTGTCAGGATGTTGATAACTCCGAGGGGGTCCATTCTGAAACCGTTGTAGTTGTCTGAAACCGCCCGCGTTGATGTTGATAGTTTGCACGTCCCCCGCGTGGAAGATTTGCGACGAAGAAAGCAACAATTTTTTGCGCTCTATTATTGCTGTAGTTATTACCTCAGCTAAATTATTTTTACTGCGAGCTCGAACAATTGTCCGTAAATCATTACTTTGTAAGCCCCTAGTAACAGCACTAATAGCTAACTTTTCGTTGGCTTCTTAAAAAGGTTGCGCGTTTGCCATTGTCGCCTGCGGCGTCAATAATAGTCAAATCTGACATGAGATGGCAAATAACCTCACCGAATTCCTCTATGGATCTCCCGTTTTGCTTAGCAATATGAAATTCAGCGGAAAGTGTTGTTACCGATTTTAGCGCGAACAATTTACCTTGCACATCGCTTATCAAATTATCTGTTGACTGGTATGCATCTAGGAGCTTTGCTTGTGCACTTTCCGATTGCCGAGTTGTCAGTTTATATTTGATTAATAAAGACTTATCGGTTTCTGTCAAAAGGTCAACAGGTCAACATATAATTTGATGGCATATATTAACTTTTTAGTGATACTGTCTGTATCATCTATAGCAGGCAGTAATGCTGCTGCAGTTCTTAAATCTAATATTTCGGAACCCATTGTAACAGTTTGGAAAATACTAACAAGTCTATCTGCTAAAATTCTAAATATTTTGAGACTCTTTCAATAATTTACCTATAACTGCTGAAATTTCTTTAATTTGTTCCGCCCCCTGAGGAGCTTTATCTACTTTTTGATTAATTGCAGTTATTGCCCTATTATAGTCCTTTTTGATGCGTTCTAATTCATCTAGCCCTACGTTGTTCATTGTCCTTTGCTAAATTAGTCTTAAGTAACTTAATTTCTACTTCCAACTGTTGTAAGCTCTGAAACATTTAAGTAATTAAAAAAAATTTATTACTAATCTTGTGTTCCTATTTTCCCACATGAACTACACATTCACTTGTAGGGCTGGTGCTGAGGTCTGTTGACTGCTAAAAGGTGTTAAGGGCATCTGTGCTGGCTCCCCGGATGCTTTGGTCCACTTGCATCAGCATACTTTGTTTACACTTGCTATAAGCGATGTATCCCACAGCTATGGTGCACAGAAAGGTTATTATAACGGCATATATGAATAAGGGTGACGACGTCGTTTGTGAAACCGCATTCGTTTGACCCCCACTATTACCCGCTTGGTTGATGATCTCTTCTTCTTTACTCGATTCACTGGCCATCTTACGAGAATTATTCACTCACTTGGTACTTATACATTAAAATCCCTGCCTATAGCAGGAACTGGCAGGGTCGCCATTTAATATCTTCCTAATAAATAGAGATATATAGGTTCGGATTGGTTTCGAAACATACAATTCAAACTTGGGAACAGATTTATTAATTGTACTCAAGAACTGACATCGATCATTTTCTTCTACGTCCTCTCGCAATAATGTTAATTTTATATTATATAAATAGCAAGTGTCGTCATACTCTACTTTAAAGAGCTGACGCTT
Source organism: Vesta saturnalis (assembly GCA_036346205.1). Classification (NCBI taxonomy): domain Eukaryota; kingdom Metazoa; phylum Arthropoda; class Insecta; order Coleoptera; family Lampyridae; genus Vesta; species Vesta saturnalis. The sequence goes on along the minus strand of JARFJB010002173.1, from coordinate 236,210 downwards.
TTGCAATATTATTTTGATGCAATTTCATGGCCATTCAGCAAAAAATTACATGTAATAGTTATTAAACACTGTCGTCAAGGTAAATTTAGAACATAAATAGCAAAGTAATAATTATTAGTAAATTTGAAAAATAAGTAAAACATTAAATATACACTACAATATATATCCACTTCAGTGCGAGGGATAGATGGTAGATGGTGGTGTAGTATTGTAGTATGCATCTTGACACGTCGTATTTTGATGTTTGTGGGTATCCAAAAAAAAATCCTCTTGTAATGATCCATATCCTTATCCCAAAAATCGTAATTAACTATCCTTAATTATTTTCTATCAATTCCGGCAATTGTATTCCTACATGATTGAATACCGTTAATTTCCAATTTTCGAAATATTTTCCTTCCATGAGAATACCCGAATCTAACATTCAAATATATCACCAGCATACGTTTACCTACCTCAGGTGTCAAATCCTTGTAGACGACAAACAAGCATATTACACGCCGCTTCAAAGAGTCCGACCTAAATCTGAACTTGCAGGTACTCGAGAAGTGTGCATTCGTTCCTTTCCTGCAACCATTAGTCATCTAGTGTAAATAAGGCCCTGCCCTTTACCGAGTTATAGGTGAATATCCCTCAACTTAAAACTTTCACCTTTTCGAGTTTTCGGTAAAAACACACGGGTCCAGCCCTCGTTAACTTATGCGAAAGTCTCAATCTATCCCACAAGCCTTCCCATTACCAGAACAATTATACACGCTCATAAAAAATACATCACAAAACACACTCATCCCATACATACCGAAATCATTTTCTTATTTCCTGCTCATTTTATTTATTTTTAAAACTTGTTCAGGATATCCCATTTTCGACACTTTTGCGGTATATCTCTCATATTTTTAAAGATAAAAGGTTGCGGTTTTCGCAATAATAGCTACTTTTTTGTGAGATTAAGAATGACGCCAGCAGAGTATTTATATCCCTTTTGGTTTCTGAGATACAGGATGGAATTCAAAAGTATCACTTTTGAGGCACTTCGAGTATCTTTAAACTTATCGAAGAAGTTAAAACGTATTCTTACAGAAGTTTTGCCCTAGAATCCATTGACGTAGTCAGATTTTTATGAACCAAACATGTGTTTTTTTTTTATGGAACACCCTTTGTAGTGGTGCTTATATTTGTTAGGCGTAATGTGTGCTTTCAAAAAATATAATTATTTTCAAAAACAGGCTCAGAATGTAAGATTTTCTAAAATGGTCTTTTGTGTACAATTAATAGGTTGTAGACTGTGGCTAGTTTGCCTGGAACAAAAAAAAACGAAATGTCAATGGCTTTTCGGTTTTTGATCATTAGTAAAACATTTTTGTTGTTTTGGTGTTTCTATTTTACTATATTCTATGTTTAATATGTTGTTTTACAATAATTGTGGTTTACGGAATAATGAAAGGTTGATATGTTGGTTTGTCTACAATCTAATTAAAATTCTCAAGAAGCTTCGGAATTATATTTACAACGGTAACGTATTTTGAGCGCTATGGTTAGAATAATATCTTAGGAGTTCTTTTTGTTCATATTAGATATCCAGAGAAACGGCAACCTTTCCCAGACTTATTGGCCCGCTTTAATTCAAATTTAGTAGAACACGGATCAGTTATCAAGCCCCGTCCTAAGAGATACACCAAACAAGATAGAGAGAGAAAAGAAATGAACGTAGTGGGTTATGCAAAAGCCACACCTTCAGCTTCTTGCACGCAACTGATGTATCCAAGTCTGATGCTCAAGGGATTTTGAAATAATATAAGTATCTCCCCTATAAATTGCACCGCACATAGTTCAACATTTACTTCTGAGCGATGCCGAACGCAGAAGGTTGTTTTGCCGGTGGTATTTACAACAACTACGTACTGATGAATCTTTTGGCACACTCGTCCGATGAATCTTATTTTTCAAGTGCGGGAATTTACAATCGCCATAATATAAGAAATTGGTCCGCAGAAAGTTACTACAACAAATACGCTTTGGGGTTGCGGTTCCGTGTTTCATTTTTGGGGGAAGCACAGTCTAAAGAATTTATGAAGGAGCTGTTACAGCGCTTCGGTACCGAAAAATTCTTGAAGAAGTTGTAACCTCATCTGAGAGTTCATTGTCCTCGGCTTGCTGCTCAGGTCGGGGTTAAGGAGTCACTATTTTGTGAGTAGGCTTAAGAATAAATCTTAACAGGTTTATAACAAGCTTATGCGGTTATAATACTATAACATACAACAAACTCTAAAGAGAAACTAATAAAATAAACAAACGTAATTAATTATTAAAATAAATAAATAAATTGGGAAATAAAAATTTATTCTGGTGATCCCTGTGTGGAAATATTATGAGACGTCGCTGGCTGGTGAATTTGGGTCGCTCTCTATGGATATTACTGTAAAGAATATAATTAAACAGGTGTTTTGTTGACACGTGCACAATCTTGTGTGATAAGATGCACCTGTTCTATCATGATTACTTGTTTTAATTAAACAATTTGAAATCATCATAATAATTACAAATGTCGTGATATGTATCTGAACGTATGAAACGGGCGTGAACGATATATGCAGGGGAAGGTGTATGGATGAACGAAGGATATTGGTGATCCAGGTATAAATATGGGTGTTTCGTTTAATAGAATTAGATAAATAAGAAGTCTATCCGAAGGAAGAACAATTGGGCAAATGTAAACTGTATTTATTGGAAATTCTGGTTGTTGTTTCGGGGAGATTGTAAAATCGTGTTCGGAGTCGAAACTAACGGCAAAGTTTAAGGGTTAATGTCGTTGGGGTAAGTGTACTTATAGTAGTAGTAGCTAATGATTCATAGCCTAACCTCCGCCTGATTAAGTACTCCTCCCAGCTTATCATTTAGTACTCGTCTCCGGGCGATTCACCACCAAGAAGATAGCACAAATGATGTGGCTTTTCTATTTTGTAAAGGATCTTATATGGAAAGGGATGGTTCTTGGCGTCGATATTTAGTTCTACGGGGCAGAACCTCTGGCAAACTAAGTACTTCTTACAAAATATAATGTACAGGATGTTTCATTTACAAAAAGCAGGTTTGGTTCATAACCAAAAAACGGAAGGTGTTACAGAAAACTGACTACACAAAAAATTTTATAGGAATGGACTTATGTTCCTCCATAAGTTTAAAGATAACTGAGATACGAGGATTGCATCAAATTGATACTTTTCTATTCCACCCTGTATCTCAAAAACCAAGTGGGCTACGAAAATTCTATCGGCGCTGTCTTAATTTCACAACAAAGTAGTACAATGTCGCGAAAACCGCAGTCCTGTATTTTTAAAAATAAGGGAAGTACCCCGCAAAAGTGCAGAAATCTCTTAGTAAATATGAAAGATTTATATGTTAGTGTAATCTTATACACGCGTAAAATTAAGCATAACTTGCTTAATTAAATATTAATTTGTAATGAAAACTCACCTGCTAAATATAATCTAGAAAATCGGAACTTTAATTAGTTGGTTAATCAAAAATCACAATTGAACACATTTTTCATACATTCCAAAATACCCAGATCTGGCACTATTTAAAAGCATCCACAAATGTAATTAAACATTAAAAACACCCCTAGAGTAATAAAATTTTCCATCTACAATTGACAATTGACGGTATTAACAAAGACGGTCGTTTTGTTTCTGCGAGTGTGTTTACTGGTGTGATTAAGCTCCACTAGTTTTAAATAAAAAGTCATCAACCCTTACTAATATCAAATTGATAATTAAAGACTTAACTTCACTAAGAGATTGATTTCTTAGGCCTTGGTATTAGGTATTTGATGTCAGATAAGCTGAACCTGCCAACCTGATGTTTGCGGTCACCGGCGTCCACCGGTGCCAGGAGGACCTCGAAATCGTGAAGGGTCTTATTAACTTCAGAATTAATTTTTTAGTTTATATAGTTGCATAATTTATTTTTTCTGTGTCGGTGTTTCTAAGGACACTTAAACGCATCGTTTGTACTGAGTTTAGAAGCACCAGAACTTTTCTGGTGTCTTTTCTGGTGTAATATTACATGTTAGTTGGTTAGACCTAGGTTAGATATTTAATCAAAAATTATAACATGCGTAAACTTCTTTTCAAAGAGCATTCGATACCTCCGCCTTATCAGCACCGTCGGCGGTGTTTTTTTCGGTTACTGTTTAAGACGGTGCGTCGGTCTGCTTCTGCTGCGGGAGAAGTTGGTGGAGTGATGACCATTGTAGTTTACGCATTTATCCCGATCGGTACAGGGTTTCATACATTCAATGGAGTGGTGATGCCTTCTGCACTTGCACAACGTTACGTCGCTTTACAGCAACGCTGCGTGTAGCGGAATTTCTGACACGGGCGATACTGTTCGATGCCGGATTTCCACCTGAAGTATTTGATTAATATATGTAAGCGAGCCGCGTACTTAACTCACCGGATCTCCTTTAGATCCCTTTCTGTTGGCAACTTAACAAGCAGAGGTGAGATCGGTCGTACTTGTTTGTTCACTAACAATAAATGATACTAATATCACGCTTACGCGGTGGTTGTTTGAAGGCGATACCTCGTCGGTCCAATTCTCGGAAAAAGCGGATCCAGGACGACCGGCAACGTCTTCTCCCTGGTAAAGTCGGCTTCATTGGTATATGGTGTCGGCAAGGGGCTCGAAAGTATTCATGGTGCAAAAGTAGTCGAGTGGTCCATGGATGACCTTTTTGGTTTTTTTCGTAGCCTTAATTCTTTATCAAACAATAAGGAGTCGTCTGCTGTCTCGTGGATTGATGGCTCGCAACTACAAGTGTCGTAGCCTCTCTCTCTTCTTGTCTGCAGTCTTTTTCCTGCCCTTCCTGGTGACAACCGTATTAAGTTGCTATCTTGCTCTCAACAGTTGTTATCCTTTACCTTGATTTTGGCCAGATAAATAGAATCTTAACATAACAAGTTTGGGCTTTTGATATTAAACCCGAATGTAACCTGTCATCACCGCTGAGAATACTGTCTTTTTGCGATGTTTTAACAATTAGGTCCAATTTTTATGCAAATAAATGCAAATTTCACATTCCATTTCCTCGTGGAAATTTTCAAATTCTAAGATGAAAATCTGTATCATCTTATAAATAAAAAAAAATAACCCTCTTCTCCATTGTTTACATCTGAAACGAATTAATAACATTTCTAAAAATTTGGTAAGAAAAAATTGTGGCTAAGCATGAAGGTACAAGGTTAAAATTATTTTGCCCAATACGTGATTTACAAGCTTAACAGCATTTATCACACGCAATTGCACTCACAGTGGCCTAAAGTTTATATTTTAATAACAAATCCATTGACGTCACACTGCCTTGATAAGATTATGAATTTGTTAATGCAGTCAACGAGTAATAATAATCTTTTCCGTGTGATGTAAATAGACGATTGTACTTTGTTACTTGTTGATTTGCATAATCTCATATATTGTTTAATTACTCTCATTTAATATCATACTTTTAACTAGTGCACTGTGTTCTGTAATTAAAATGAGATTAGTATGTATTTTAATTGCCTTCTTCCTTGTTTTTGTAGGTGTTTACGCCTATGAGGGAGATTCCGGATGTCATTGTAGATGTGTAAAACAGTGCAACGGAGCAATTCATCCTGCGTAAGACCTTATTCTGATTTTATTTGGTAATAAGAATATTACTATTTTAGGGCCGATTGTATATCAGGGTCTATACCTTGTTGCCATGGATTTACAGGAAACTGGGATTTATGCACTCTTAATTAGTGCATTATTACAAATTAATTCAGATAGTGTGGATTATCAGTTTTTCTAAATTTAGATTAAAAATATTTAAAGATATTGCTTAATCTTGTTACTAACCATTTTATTAAACCAAACAATTAGCACAATAATTAAGTAAATTTTTGTACTCCTTTTTATATTCTGTCCATGGCGCAAATCACATGATTGATGAGTAAATTTATACAAGCTCTAAAGAAACGTTAAAACCTGCTCATTTCGTTCGAGGTATATCAAGCATAGTGTGATATAAATTAACAAATATGTAGAAAATTTTAACATTCTTAGCTTTATTACATTTGTATAAATAGTCGAACCATTAACATGGAATGAAAACTCAAGGAATTTGTGTATAATTTTGTGATTAGATAAACCAAAATTTACATATATATATATATATATATATATATATATATATATATATACAGGGTGTTTCATTAAGGCTGGCCACCGGAAACTAGTGGACATAAAAAGTGGAGAAAAAAAAATTCATTATAAAAGTCGCCACGAGAAAATCCTGGAAATTATCTTTAAGTTCCGTAATTCATCGCAAGGGGGCGCAATTGAAAATCAAAAAATAAAATTATAAATTTCTCCGAAAATTCCCACATTAAGGCATACCTTTGGTAACATCGTTAGAAAGCTTAGACAATTCTGCATCATTTTGGTCTAAGGCTCATTGGCGTACCGACCTTAATAAGAGTGGTGGAAGCTATTGAATGTGTAATCATTTAAATCGCTGTTATTTTTAAACGACTTATCCGATTGTAGTATACCTAGGCTTGTTTAGAAGAAAAAGGTAAGTACTTTTAACTGTCGCATCCATTGGTACGCGATAGCTCATAATAAAATTGTTAGAGGGCGCAATTTGTAATAATACCAGTATTTTTTATTTTATTCAGAAAAATTAAATCATACGGTATAATTATGACATCATAAGCGGAAAGTAGATTAAATTTGTAGCAAAAAACGTAAATAACGCAATTTGATATCTTTATTTGTTCCAGAGTTATGGCGAAAAGAAGACTTTTTAACCGTTTAATTTAATAATTGATTGTTGATATGGTTTCTTAAGGTGTATAGGTTGGATTAGTAATGAGGAATCTGCATTTATCATAGTCTGTGCCTCCCTTCACACTCTATCTAGGCTTAGGACTAGTCCAAACTAAGCAAATTGCAAAATTTGGAGCGTGTTTAGAGGCCAACGGGCCATAACAACGATATCAAAGTAATGATTGATAACTTTTCAATAGAATGGTACAAAATCATGAACAACTGTTAAAAAACTAGTGAAAATCTATAAATGTTCAAATTGACGGCCGTTTTGTCAAAAACAACTATTAATTCTTCTTCTGTACGTTTATAACATCATATAAAACTTCTAAGGCATAATTCTAATGTGGTGTGTTTTAAAATAATAATCTAATTTGCTGCGGAACAAAGTCGGCTCGTTTCCATGGAGGTAAATAAATTGAAAAAGTTGTCAACTTACTTAATTTTGATTGATGTTGTGTTGTAAAAATTTGTTCCTTCATTAGTATTGGGTTTCATTGTACCTTATCAGAAATTAGTGCTATCCTTCAAAAATGTCGTATACCAATGCCGAGGCTTACGACATGCTTGCCGTGTATTATGAACGTTTTCAAAATGCAGCTATTGCGGAACGACAATACGCTATCAGATATCCTGATCGAAGGCACTACACTAGAAAAGTGTTTCGGCGAATGGCAACACGTTTAAGACAAACAGGAAATGTACGACGTATTCCACTTCCTGTCAGAAGACGTCGCATAAGAAATGAAGACAATAGTATTAATGTTCTTGCGTACGTAGAATCGGAGCCTCACGTAAGCATCAGGGAGATTTCCACAGAACTAGGTGTAAGTGTTGCTTCTGTGTTCAGAATTTTAAGGGATTTTAAGCTGCATCCTTATCATCTAGTTTTACACCAGGCTTTATCAGACACTGATTTTGACAGGCGGCTCGACTATTGCTATTGGCTGAGAGACATGTGTAGTGAAAATCTTCGATTCCTTTCCAAAGTTTTATGGACCGATGAGGCTACTTTTACTATCTGCGGCAGAGTTCATTTGCACAATATGCATTATTGGTCGCAAACAAATCCTCACTGGATGCGCGAAGTGGATCACCAAAACAGATGGAGTGTAAATTTGTGGTGTGGTGTTTTAGGTGACAGAATTATCGGACCATTTGTTTTTCATGGACACCTAAATGGTGAATCATATTTAAACTTTTTACAAAATGACTTGCTCAATCTTTTAGAAGACATTCCCCTTGACGTGAGAGCATCCCTGTGGTATCAACATGATGGATGTCCTTCACACTATTCCCGAAGAGTCCGTGATTTCTTAAATGTTAGATACCCAAATCGCTGGATGGGAAGGTAGTTTGTTTCCGTAACCACTTAGATCCCCGGATTTAACTGTATTAGATTTCTACTTGTGGGGAAGAATAAAAGATATTGTTTACGAAACGAGACCAAGCACCCGAGAGGACATGATTCACCGAATTGAAATTGCAATAAATTCGATTCCACGAGACGAAATCGAAACAGCTGTTTCCAGTACAAGATGAAGAATTAATAGTTGTATTTTACAAAACGGCCGTCAATTTGAACATTTATAGCTTTTCACATGTTTTTTAACAGTTGTTCATGATTTTTTACCATTCTATTAAAAAGTTTCTTAAACAAAAATCAATCATTACTTTGATATCGTTGTTATGGCCCGTTGGCTTCTAAACACGCTCCAAATTTTGCAATTTGCTTAGTTTGGACTAGTCCTAAGCCTAGATAGAGTGTGAAGGGAGGCACAGACTTTGATAAATGCAGATTCCTCATTACTAATCCAACCTATACACCTTAAGAAACCATAGCAACAATCAATTATTAAATTAAACGGTTAAAAAGTCTTCTTTTCGCCATAACTATGGAACAAATAAAGATATCAAATTGCGTTATTTACGTTTTTGTTACAAATTTAAGCTACTTTCCGCTTATGATGTCATAATTATACCGTATGATTTAATTTTTCTGAATAAAATAAAAAATACTGGTATTATTACAAATTGCGCCCTCTAACAATTTTATTATGAACTATCGCGTACCAATGGATGCGACAGTTAAAAGTACTTACCTTTTTCTTCTAAACAAGCCTAGGTTTACTACAATCGGATAAGTCGTTTAAAAATAACAGCGATTTAAATGATTACACATTCAATAGCTTCCCCCACTCTAATTAAGGTCGGTACGCCAATGAGCCTTAGACCTAAATGATGCAGAATTGTCTAAGCTTTCTAACGATGTTACCAAAGGTGTGCCTTAATGTGGGAATTTTCGGAGAAATTTATAATTTTATTTTTTAATTTTCAATTGCGCCCCCTTGCGATGAATTACGGAACTTAAAAATAATTTCCAGGATTTTCTCGTGGCGACTTTTATAATGAATTTTTTTTCTCCACTTTTTATGTCCACTAGTTTCTGAAATATGGCCGGTGCCCAGCCTTAATGAAACACCCTGTATATATATATATATATATATATATATATATATATATATATATATATATATATATATATATATATATATATAATCAATAACTCTGTTCCGCTACATTATAACTTTAAATAACATAAACCTACCAACAGGATATTTCACAGCATTAAATTTTACAAAAAACAGCTCCGCTAACAAAAAGTCTGCGTAACTGCGTAACCTACCTTTATATACTCCCTTATGCTTATGTACAAACATTATTATTTTATGTAATTATTATACTACCGTATGTAAATTAATTTACAAGTATTTTCGTTATTTTTTTTACTAGTAAGTAATAGTTTTATGGTTAGGATTGGTTAGGACATTATTGAATAATTTATTTAATCAAAATATAAATTGACAAAATCAAATATAACGGAAGAACTTGATAATCTGACTTCTCTTGGTTTTCCTTAAGGCGAGGAAACTTAGATTTGTCCAATATGTTATCATTCTGTTTATCTCATCACTTAAAATTAAGGTACTGATCATTTATGTTGTTTATTTGACGTTTCGCCCCCGCCGTTATCTCCCACTATTTATTCCCCTCCGTTTTGCCCCGGTATGTTTCCCCCTATACCGTTTCACCTCCGGCCGTTCTCGGGGTGGAATCATGAAAATAATTGGAAAAAAATTGAAAGCCTCATGATTTTTCAAATAATCTTTGTTGAATAATACACATTACAAAAAATATAATATTTTAAAATAATTATTATTTATTGATAATAATATTAAAATGATTCTCAACTAAAATAAATTATCTTAAATAGGGATCAATGTCTATACATTAATTAACACTAATTACATTACATTAACAAAAGGAATAGTGGTAATAGAATGTCATTAATGGCTTTGTAATGAGATATTAAAAGTAGGTTCAGATTAAAGAGGTTTCATTGTAATAGCTTTCCTTAGAAATATTTAAAAACCATGATGAACGTGTGGAATTTTATTGGTAAATTGTTCGCCCCTTGTGTTATTATTATTCCTATTCCTACTTGCAAAGATATACCTATTGCATGTGTACCGGTGACGAAAGGGTCGAGGGCGAAACGGCACATGGAGCGGTACGACGGAGCCAAAACGGTGAGAGCAAAACGGAGTGAACGAAACGGTTGGGGCGAAAAGTCCCTACCCCTTTATGTTTGCACTTATTCTTTGCTTAAAATAATTTCAATCGGCTTGAGGATCCAGGTATGTTCTAAACACATCTACATTCAATACCCACTTGATTCGTGTATTTATATTTTCCACTAGTACCCCATATTTACATAAACCGACCCTCCGAAGCCCGTGTATAACTAGTTACTGTTGGTAAAACCAGTTTCAAGGCTGATAATTATTATAATTTGTCAAGCACTGCTGGATGTATAAAGGTAAGTGCAGCTGATTTTTATTTAGTTGTAATAAAAATTTCAGTGAGTGAACTTGTGAAACACATATGATAATGGCGTCAGAAAACAATGTGAAAAGCATGAAATTTGGTGGCCGTGTCTATAAAAAAACAGTATCGCAGTGGGCAGCTGAAAGTGATGATCTGCCTTCTGAAGAAAGTGCAAAGTATTCTAGATTCAGTTCTGATGATGTTGACAGTCATTCAGAGGATGATGTTGACGATATGGGTAATTCTTCAACGAGCGGTTACATTGTTCCAAGTGGTCTGGATTAGAGTTTGGAACCTCCAGTAAAATTAATCGGCGTGCGCCAGGACTAGCAAGAAAACATATGGCTGCAACACCCAACGAAGCGTTTTAGTTATTTGTAACTCCATTTATTGTACAAGAGATTGTGAACTGTACTAGTTTAGACAGGAGACGTGTTTACGGAGCAAAAGTAGAACCGTATAAAGATGTAACTGTTGATGAATTTCTTACATTCTGTGGTTTACTTACTCATGCGGGACTTGACAGAAGCTGAGATGTTCCTGCGAGAGAACTGTTTTGTAGTGAATTTACCAATCTTATATAACGAGCCACAATGTCCATATTTTGCTTTGAAGAAAAACAAAGATTCGTCAGATTTGACAATAAGAAAACCCCGACTGCGCGTTTCGAAACCGACCAGTTCGCAATGGTGTCCTACGTTTGGGATTTATTATTGCTGTGGGTACACTACCTCAAAATAAGCGTTACATTACGAAATAAATTAAAGTATCAAAATATCGTTGATTTGCTTTCTCAGTGGTAAGTTACGCACGAAAAAAGAGCAGATGCGTAATTTTACTAAGCACTATGCAGCACGCGCATCTATCAATGATGATGCTAAGAGAAAGCCTGAAATCATCACTCATTATAATAAAGCTAAGGGGTGATGAGTCATGGATCAAATGGTGCCGACATACACGTGCAAGAGGCAAAGTAAACGATGGCCTATGATAGTCTTTACGAAGGAACATCCAAACTACAACATATTAGTGACTCACAAACGCAGATTGTTTTTGAAAAATTTAGCAAAGATCTACCTACTTACCTTAACCTACGGCGTAGTGTCCGGGAGAATCTAAGCAGAGTTATCTTTGGTCCGCCAGCCGCTCAAACAAGTGCAATAATTAAGAGAAAGGAATGCTCAGTGTGCTCCGCAAATATTGATCGTAACAGCACAATGATATATATTAGATGTAAAAATAATAACTGTAATGCGCATAGTATTATAATGTGCACTAATGATTCTCCAATTCCTAAAGAAAATTTTAAACAATAATGTTCAATTCTATGTTTAATCGCACGTTTGTAATGTACGTGTATAAATAAATAAAGTTTTACTTCAATAACTTTGTTTCTGTTCCGACTGTCGTAATTTTATGTAACGGGTCTCAGAAGCCCAGAGTATGTAAATGTCGATATTTTATTGATTAAGTATCCAAGGGTTAATTTAATCACTAAAACCGTATACAGGATACCCTGCCCCTACAATATCATGTGACAAATTACCTTTCTTTCTATAAACTAACTCAAACTGCAAATGTAACTATTTTGTATCAAAAGAGGAGCATCCGAAGAGAGTAAGTTTGATCATAATTTGAAGTTTGAAGTATTACACAGACATTCAAATTTGATCAGCAACTTATAAACCTTTCGATTTTTTGTAACGACGCCAGAAAGACCAAGTTGGGATAGAGGATTAACTATAATATTCTCATAATTTGTTACAGTATTCAGAATTATGACGTATTAACCATACTGTTTAAAATAAGTAATGCTTTAGCTTTGTAAGTAACATTTAAGCTAGGTGCATGATTATTTGAGCATAAAGATCTATTATAGTATACTTAGTGAATCGTAATACATGTTACGCCTCTGACGCAGTTAACGCAAGGATTAATAATGTGACCGGTAGAATTCCAACCTAGAGTAAATATATTTAAACGTCTGAAGGATTCCTTTATTTTTATATATGAAATATAAAAGTGTCAATGGCATCTATTCATTAATTAAATAAAGTTTTAAGTGAATAATGTATGTCCAAGATTTTTTGGTATTGATGTTACACGGCTAGGATAGGCAACATAATATATGACCTATTCCTATAATGAACATTGTAGGCCTTGAATGAAAAACTAACTAACTTACGACTTCCGTTGGTAAACATCAACCCGAATAACAAGAAATTCAGTAAAACAAATTTAACAAGTGATACTTGTATGTAGAAAGTACAATACATTTTTTCAAGCAAAAGCAAAAACCGAACCAAACAGTTTAAAAGTACAGCACCTTTTAAAAGTATTTAGAAAACAAAATATCTGACGACCTCCCAACCGGTACACAGTCATGTAGAATACTTTGGTGCTAGAAATATCTGCAAAAATGTCATCACTATAACTAAAAAGTTGTTCGAACAACGAAAATGCAATGAACTAGCTACATCTACTTTAGGCAGTCGTAAATTTGTGTCTTTAGCTAAAGCCATTATTAAAAACTTTGGAACATCTTCATTTCCCCCCCTGACATCTATTGACGGATCGGTAGTTGCTGATTCTGTAGACAAAGCCAATGTTTTTGTGGATTTGTTTGCATCAACCTCGTGTCTTAATGATTCTGGAAAAGATGTGCCCCTAGTCAACTCTTCTTCATACGCTATGAAACCAATTCATTTTCGGTACAAGCTCTTGGAATCGATCATCAGTAGGCTTGATCTCAATAGGGCGACTGGCCCAGACGGTATCCCAGCAATCGTCTTAAAAAAAATTTCCTCCGAAATAGTACCAGTCCTATCTAAGCTCTATACGATCTCTATGTCTTCTGAGGAATTCCCTTCATCATGGAAGGCGACAAGACCGATCCTTCAAGCTACCGACCAATTGCCATCACTTCCATTTTGTCTAAAATCATGGAAAAAGTCATCAATCAGCAAGAGCTCACGTTCCATGGAACTAACAAACTCCTTAGTAACCACCAATATGGGTTTAGGCGTTCAACAGGTGACCTTTCATATGTGACCCAAGTTTGGAACAATACAGTAGAGCAGTCCGGCGAAACAGTTCTAGCTTTAGATATCTCAAAGCCATTTGACCAAGTTTGGCATAAGTGTTTACTTGCCAAACTCACCTCGTTTAGGTTAAATGATACGTTCATCGACTGGGTTTCTAGTTTCCTTGATAAAAAACGAATACGTGTCGTAGTTAATGACTTTTTGCATTAACGCGGGCGTGCCACAGGGATCCATTATAGCGCCTACACTTTTTCTGCTGTACATAAATGACCTTATTTCTTCAACAACTAACCCCATTTATTGCTTTGCTGACGATAGCACCCTTCACTGTAATTCATCTCAGTCTACTCATAGTGATAATCCACCTTCTATGCCAAATCAAGGAATTAAAACTGAAATGGCAAATTCAATCAACAAAGACATTCAACGTGTTCTCGAATGGGGAAGCAATAATCTGGTTAAATTTAATGCTAACAAAACTCAGTGTTGCTCAGCTGCTCGTAACATAGGCTTTTTGTACAGATCTAAGCAGTACTTTACCTCTCGCCAACTCCTTCTGCTGTATAAGGCCCAAATTCGGCCTCATCTGGAATATAATTCTCACCTCTGGGTTAGTGCTCCCCAATACGCTCTCGATATCGTTGATCGTATTCAAAAGAGAGCGATTAGGCTTATAAATGACCCGTCCTTAACTTCTCACATACAGTCCCTTGAGCATAGAAGGATGGTTTCAGTTCTTTCTTTGTATTATCGTTATTACAACGGCCATTGCGCTTCTGAATTATATTCTTTGATACCATCTCGGGCTATCTTTGCGAGAAACACTCGGTTCGCTCATTCACATCATTAGTATGCTGTACAAGTCTCCACTTGTCGTACCGAACGGGCGTAATCCACATTTTTCTACACGGCTTCTAAACTCTGGAATCATCTCCCTAGTTCCTGATTTCCTTTCACTTATGATATGAGAAAATTTAAGGTAGCTGTTCATAGGCATCTATTGGCAATTCATTATCCCTCTATCCATCCTCCTAAGTGTTCCTGAGTGATTTAGCACGATAGGCCAAATTTAGCCTGTTCTGGTCCACAATCATAAAAAAAACCTACTAAATGGAAAATAAAAGAAATGAAGTAATTTTAATGAAAACACTTTTAGGATAATTATGCAACCTCTTTTATAATAACTTAATACGAAATATACAACATTGTAAAAACAAAAACAATAATCTATGTCAAGTAGACGTTTAAACTTCATGTTTGGCAGAGATTAATGGTGTCCCGTCAATTTTTATATATAGGTAATACTTTTTTATAAATGCCACGATTTCTCAACAAATTCTACCTTTTTGATAAATTTCAATGATTACCGATAAAAAATTAAAATTTGGTTATTTTTACTGAATATTGCATATTTTAGTGTATATTTGTATACATTTTTAGTGCATATTGCATGCATATATTGTATCTTTTTTAAGTGCATATTTTCCAGTCCTTATAGTCAATATGAAATTTCGCGCGATAAATTGTCCTAGCGATGAATTGTCTCGCGATGAATTGTCGCGCGATGAATTGGCAGGATTCAGAGGTTAATAGAAATAGACGGTAACATAAAAAATTAAAAAGAGTTATATAATTTTAATTACAATTTTTTTAGGCTAACTATCCAACCTCTGTTTTATACGTTCATAACGAAAACAGGTAACATTGTAAAAACAAAAAAAATAATCTACGTCAGAATGACGTTAAAAACTTCATGTCAGATAGAGATTAATAAATACATGTTAACTCAAAAAAAATTCCAACGCCGCCACTTCTATAAGATATCAATAATACAGTTTAACCATTTTCATTCATATTTAATTAATTTTTACACTTATCTTGCGTTGTATTAAGAAAATTTTTAAAGAAAAGTTATGTAAAATTTTTCTTTAAAAAATATGTCTACACTTTTTCTTATAAAATTAATCGTTATTCAGATATTGAAGAAAATTTAACTAACACTTAAATTCTATCTTAGGAATTTTTTTGCTGCTAAGTTAAGCGTCGTAGCAAAAAATTGCATAGAATATAGTTAAGTTTAAGGTCTATATCTAGATATTATTGCCTTCCAACCTACACATACATATGTAGGTATAGGAGGTTATGCAATCGACTTTCTTTCACTATCGCTAAATCGACCTATTGGATCATTTTACAACCTTAGGCCAAGTTTCGCAGATCGATCTTGATGTATGGGTGCGTGTCGTATCAGTGCGCGTCTGCGTTTGCGTGTGCGTGGACGTATGCGCGCGCGTGTGTATTTGATTATCGCACTCATTTTACGTTCTCTTTTTATGTACAACACCCTGTATCTCTGAAACGAAGCGATTTAAAGAAAACTCCTACTTGGAATTTCTCTTTGCCTTGATGTTTCCCTAATCTTCACAGATTTTTAGATCTAAATAGTGAGCCAGTGGCGTACGCTGCGAAGTGCATGAAATCACATTTTCTTGTTTATCTCGGAAACGAGCCATCAAATCACCAAACAGCAAGTAACCTTATTCATGTGCATTGAGTTGATAAATACAGGAATAGAAAGAATATTCGAGTACATCCGGTGTCGTTGACGTTGAATCTGAAAACCCTAAGAAGTCAAAAGAAAATGTCCCTTTTTCGAAACTTCAACATCCTGTTTCTCGAAAATGGTGGCGTTTGGCCCATATGTTCATTTGACCATTTCACACACAGAAAAGCATCGTGTGTGTAGTGTATATATTTATATATATATAATATATATATATATATATATATATATATATATATATATATATATATATATATATATATAATATATATATATATATATATATATAATACTAGTTTGTTGAGGAGGCAGTCAATTTATGTAGGTTTAATTAGGCCAGGTTAAGCAGACTCTTTGATTGTGTCGAGCTTTGAGAAGGTTTATTCTCATTTTCAAGACAACTGAAAATTGTTACATAGGAACATGTCAGTAATACTAAAAATTTTTAAAGAACTTACATGTCGTGAGACTAATAAATAAAGCAGCATTCCATGCTTAACTCCAAAATTAGTACATATTTTCCAAAACCTTAAAGACATAAAAATAGCCACCAGAAACATTAAAACTGTATCACTGTTGTACACTAAAACTAAAACTCCATTTAAAATTCTGGAAAAATTCAACGTGATATATTCGGTACCGTGCTCGAGCTGTAATAATGTGTACATAGGCCAAACATCGAGATGTCTGTCGGGTAGGATCACCTCACATAAAAGTGATGTCAAGCGTAAGGTTTTGTCCTGTGCCTTAGCCGAACATTCCATAAATGAACATCATTCTTTTGATTATAATAACGTTATAATTCTAGAAACTGAGGCTAATTATCAGAAACGATTTTTTTTAGAAATGGTACATATCAACCAGAATCATCCTGTCAATAAAAAATCAGACATAAAAAATTTGAGTAATATTTACAGTCACATTCTTACGTTTGATAATAAATAATATTTAGTAGTCTACTCTATACGTTTTTTATGTTTTTTTTGTGTTCTGTATAGGAGCAAAAATAAAATTGTAGTATAGGCTGGTTTGTTATATATATATATATATATTTGGGTTATTGTTAAAGTTTGATTATTTTCCTGTTTTGGGATTGTTCACATACTATCTGTTCATATCTTAGCATGATTAGTTTTGTAAACAAATTGTTAAATGTTGTATTATACATATAGCTCTCATTTTACATTAACCTTATATTAGATTTGGTGTAGTTTTAAATTAACGACAAGTCATTGTAATAAGTGATTTCTAGTTTTTATTAATGTTTTAATTGTGAAATTGTTGTAGTAATGGAACTGTATTTGGAAGTTGTACATTGGTTCACTTACATCTATTTTAATTTGGATGTTTTATGGTTGTTTAATCTTAGTATATTTTAATATAAAAAACTTTTAATTTTTGATCTCTCTGTGTAGAAGAAAAATTTTAATGCTGCTTTATTTATTAGTCTCACGAGATGTAAGTTCTTTAAAAATTTTTAGTATTACTGACATATTCCTATGTAACAATTTTCAGTTGTCTTGAAAATGAGAATAAACCTTCTCGAAAGCTCGACACATATCAAAGAGTCTGCTTAACCCTGGCCTAATTAAACCTACATAAATTGACTGCCTCCTCAACAAACTAGTATTATTAATTACTATCAGTCAATAGTACTTCTCTTATATATATATATATATATATATATATATATATATATATATATATATATATATATATATATATATATATCAGGATTGCAAAACTCACTACGTTGTATGGATAACTTTGTTATATAAGAGATACAACATTGGTTAAATTAGCAAAGTTGGCCAAAACTCCATGAAGATTTAGAACCCGACAAGAAAATTGATCATTGTTTCCGATTTATTTGAGAAATACTGAAAATCGTTAAAATTTCGATCAACGTTGGCTCGTTAGTTATTAAAAATACTGTAAAATCTCAAAGAGGTTTTTAATACATAATTCTAAGATTAATTAGATGCACTACTCAAACAATTTATTTAACCACTGATTTTGGTCTGATAACCCTAATTTACCTTTTTTTTAAATTGTAACAACCCATTTTGAGTTGTATTAAAATATACCGTAATGTAGGTTCTTCGTCATTTAGTGGTAAATATAAGAAAAATTTTATTTATTAATGATTTGTAAGTGTGAGGTAGGCAACTTAATTTGCATTTTGGTGTAACTTAAGTGCATATCTTCTTAAAGGTTTCTTTAAACTATTTTATTCTACTCATATCGTTGACTTAATTGTTTGCGCAAATATTTTCGCACACGCGTCATCATCATCAGACATCCTAAAGCGTCCATATGTTCACTTCCTGATGAATGTTGTGTTGATTATGAAGCAATTTTTGGGTTTCTACCTAAATTTAGTAAAAAGTGCCATTGATTTGATGGTAAGATATATTTTAACGCATTATACTAAAAATTAAAACATTTGTCCTTTTCAGGCACATTCTTTTTTTACTTTTACACTTTTAATTTTACCGATTTTGATTGCACAATTAATTCTACTGTTACGTACGCTTTAATTTTATGATGGCGCTTTGCTTTTAATGCAGATCTGAATGTGGATTCCATTATTTATTTTGAACCTTCAAAAGAATACAATAAATATTGGTTTATTGAATATCAAGAAGACAAATTAATAAGAATTAAAATTCCATTTTTGGGTGTGGTTTACACCGTAAAGTATTATTTCGAGAGATTTCGCAATATTGGTGCAAAGATGACATCACCTTGGTTGACATTTTCGTAATCGTTTAGATACCAGAGGTTATTAAAAAGTTTGTGTACAAAATTTTACGAACAGGTATTTATATTTATGACAATTAATTAGTAATTTAAGGCTATAATTAGTTTTAAGATATATTTTATTTAATCCTATCATTTTAACTGTTAATAAACATAGTTTGTATATTTTTAATTTTTTTTACATTTTGGCAGAATTTTAATTGTAAACAACCTCAGTTTAGTTATTCCGAGCATAATTAAAATATAACTTGGCGTCCGAGATCAATTTTATTAGTGTTACATTACATTTTTATTATTTAGGCTAAGTGAAAGTAACACAGCAGAAATTGTGGTAATTAAGCAAATCAAAAGATTGAACCACCCTACGTTAATCAACCGACTGAGTCAAAGGCATTATTTGTGGCGAATGGTTTGTATCTTTAGTTAGTTTGACGATTTGTTTTGGAGAACATTTTTACACTTATTCCTTTATTATATTATTTAAAACAATTTTTACACCTTTTATACGATTACCATTACCACTATTTTATAAAATAGCAACCATACGCTAAAGTTAGCTTATTAAATTCCTTATTTTTTTCTGATTTCAACGTTATAAAGTTTTGTATACGTAATTTTAATAAATAATAATAATACCTAAAAATTCGAAAATTAAAAGAAAATCATTTAATTAAATACATCGTTATGGCTACGATAAAACAGTTGAACTCGTTAAAAATAAAACAAGAACGACTGGAGAAAATTCTAATTTTAAAGTAATTCTACAAATATTAATGTTTAATTTTAACACAATTCAAGATCAAAACGAAGTTTCAAAGTGACCGACGTTACGTTATACGCAAAATTGATAACGTTTAATAATGTTGTTTTGAACTTCTCGTAACAGAATTAATAGCAATAGAAATCTTTTCTTTTAGATTATTTATATCAGTTGGTTTTTATTTGTACACCTTGTCTTTCAAACGGTGTAAGATCTGGTGATCTCGGGGGCCAAAAAATTGTACCATGTGTTGCAATTGTATTTGGAAACGTTTCATTCAAGCATTTCATAACTCTAATCGAGTTATGTGCTGGAGCTCCACCTTGCTGAAAATATTGCAGATTACGAATTGTGTTCAAAGGTACATTATCCAGCATTTCTTCCAAATTGGTAATTAAAAATCTTTCGTATACTTCTGAGTTCAAATTTTTCTACTGTGAGGTGTGGATTTTCTTTAGACCAAAACACGTTCCATTCTTAGTTAATTTCGCTTCATCGGTGTAAAGGATTTTGTGCGAAAAATTTTGATCTTCAGTGGAATACATTTTAGAAGCTCTTCTTAACACACTTCTACAGCAATTATCAAAGCAAAACGAACTTATTAGGATTGATAAATGCAATAATTAAACTTAATGATGCGTTAGAATATTATTTCTACTGGACGATTTTCAGTTTTTTTATCATAGCTATGGCAATGTACTTAATCACATGATTTTTTTTTATTATGGATTACTATTAAAATTAGTTATACAAAAATTTATATCGTTGAAATCAGAAAAAAATAAGGAATTTAATAAGCTAATTTTAGCTTATTGTTGCTGTTTAAAAAGAGATAAGTTTGGGTTGTAACTCAATAAGTTGCGATCTAATTAATATTAAAATTATCTATTAAAAACCTCTTTAAGATTTTTTTGTATTTTTAATAATTAACAAGCCAACGTTGATTGAAAAAGTTTAAGGTTTATCAGTTTTTCTAAAACAAATCGGAAACTTGGCAACAATGGTCAATTGTCTTTCCAGGTTCTAAATCTTCATGTAATTCTGCCCAACTTTGCTAATTGAACCAACTGCGTATCTCTTATAATAACACAGTTACCAATACAACGTAGTGAGATTTTTGTGTAATACCTAATCTCGATGACGCATTATAAAACATTGACGTAAACATTTTTTCCGCCTTTCGATATGTTAACAAATCATTACAACCACGTTAATTTAGATGTAATGTTACTCATTACTCCCATAGGCCCGTAATAACTTTCCCGTTACCATCGAAACTGAAAATTCTTTAGATAGAGACAGAAAATTATTAATAAATGCGCTAGAAAGATGTAAATTTACCTTTTCTCGAAATTTAGTTGCATGAAATAAATGCGTAGATGGTTTGTCAAATAAACGTCAGTCTGACAATTAAGTAATATGTATTTAATAAAATGCTGTTTGCAATTATAGTGCAAATAATATCTCTTCAGGCGGAAAATATTGTACTACAGGAGTAATTGTTCATTGTTACGCTCAGCTACGCTTGCCAATCTTCGACTGTAAAATGACATTACACGTAAATAACTATTACAGCAAAACAATGAAGGTGAGTAAAACATAATAAGCTTATATACGCACGCCACAAGTGGAAAAGCCTGACTCGATGCATTTTGTTAATCTGTTGCACTTACACATAAGCTGCTTCTATCTTATTTTAGAGTATCTTGAAATAGCAGTTGGTAAATAATACAGAGAACCAAGCCAACTTAATCGTTTTAGACTATCTGACGTGAAAATTTAAACGTCGATCTGACATAGATTATTGTTTTCGTTGTTACAGTGTTGCCAGTTCTTGTTATGAACGTATTTGAATAGAGGTTGCATAATTATCATACAAAACGTATTATTTTATTTTTTCATTTTCACTTTATGGGTTGGAAGCAGTGTGTTATTCGATACCAGTTATTTTATAACTTATAAAACGGTAGTTGAAGTTTTTAATACGGATTTTGTGCATTGTTGCTGCCATTTTGTATAAAAATACTTAATCATTTAATTTTTTGTTTTTTTTAACGGTTTGCCAGCTTTTAAAATTGAAAAGATAATTTGAATAGAAATATGCAAAGTATTTAATAAACGTATGGTAAAGCTTCCATTAACCCATGTTACAGAAATTGTAGTACTAATTAAGTTTAGTAATTATTAAGTTAGCAACGTAATGTGACAGTAGCATAGCATGACCAATAACCATCAACTTTCTCTAATTCACTTAAATAATTTGCCTGTAACAAGATAAATAACCTTTTCAACCCTT
The DNA here is from genome assembly GCA_036346205.1 of Vesta saturnalis. Classification (NCBI taxonomy): domain Eukaryota; kingdom Metazoa; phylum Arthropoda; class Insecta; order Coleoptera; family Lampyridae; genus Vesta; species Vesta saturnalis. The sequence goes on along the minus strand of JARFJB010002173.1, from coordinate 214,044 downwards.
ATCAGTGGTTTAAAGTTAGAGAAAGAATTACATTCGCAAAAAGCTACTGTAATTGAGTTCTATATCAAATTTCTAAACTTATCCTGAGGGACAAAACTTTATTCCGCAGATTAGAGGTACATTAAGGAAGTTAAACTTGCACTTCTGATTATTCGTATCTTAAAGTGCGCACTCTTCAATATGTACGTTAACGCAAAAATTATTGCTTATACGTAAAATAACCTACGAAAAGTGACTGATGTTAAGTGATTATCGATAATGGGTATCTTTATCCATCACCAAACTTATCTTAATCTGTTATTGATTAGTTTCCGCAACGGAGACTTTTAGGTTTTTGCAAAGACTGTTCTCCAAATGAAAGCTTTCACTATTTATTCCAATTTGATGATTGCAGGAATTAAGTATTGAGTAGGATATATTGTATTTTTTCTAGAAACCATATTCAAAAAGTAAGTAAATTTAACAAATGAATGAACAAGTTGAAAATATTTTTTCTTTATATTAAAAGAGAATTAAAAAATTAATGTGAAAATTTGAATAATCCGTTTCGTGTGAATTTCATTTTAATTACATGTCCAACGAGTGTAATAAAATCAAATAATTACGCTTTACTATACACTTTTATTAATTATTTATGTCACTTTTGTCTACACGGATGGTAGCAGTTACAGTTATAGTGCACATCTTATTAAACTCTTTAGATGAGTTCCGGCGTAATGAAGCTAATAAAACTTCTTTTCCTAGCTTTGACTTTGAAGTATCGATTTTTAAATACTTATGAGTTGTGGATTTAAAGTGTTTATTAAGTTTTAAGTTTTCACTTTCATGTTTAAAGGATTGAGTTGTCATTGCGCTGGTGGTTTGTCTTATTAATATATATATATATATATATATATATATATATATCAATATATATAATATATATATATATATATATATATATATATATATATATATATATATATATATATATATATATATACCGGATGTCCACGAGATCACTTTCCGGCTGCCATTTTTTTATTTATCTATCGATTTAAATGAAACTTGGCAGGGTTGTTACTCTAACCAAACGTCATTTTTAGAAATTTTTGACAAGCATTTCCGACTTCCGGTTTTACCGGAAATGACATTAACATTTGATTTTTAAATGACACCCCCTGTATATTTTTTGTTTTTCGGATTCTGAAGGTCATTTTACGGCCGATTGCGTAATATCTAAATCGATGTTTTTCCAAATGTAATTTTAAAATTGAATTTTATTTTCTCATCCAGAGTGCCATGACCATCTTAAAATCATTCTACATACTTAACTCACCTCCAGAAAAATGCAAACTCACTTTTATCTTTGTTAACTTTTTACTAGAACGTTCTAAACTTTATTTTTGCCGCATTATGGGCGCGTCAGAGTTGTTTTTAAAGCAGCACAATTTAATGCATTGCTTTGCGTATTTTCCCAATTTTTCAGACGATTGAACAAAATTTATTTTAAAACAAACAGAGTGTAATAATTTTAAACAGTATTAAATAATTAAAATTAATAAATAAAATAAATAACATTAACAATAGGTATTAGACTATAACTTTTGGACCTTTGAACCACCAATTAAATTTTCAAAGTGATGCTCTTCCACCTCTTGACATTTCCTAACACCAAAAACGTTGTTTTCTACGACATTCCTAAGCTTGTCGGGGGTAATGCTAGCAAATGCCGCTCGTATACGGTTTTTTAAGATGTTAAGTGTTGTTGGCGGTGTTCGGTAAACAATCTCCTTAATATGGCCCCACAAAAAAAATCAAGAGGTGTAAGGTCAGGCGAACGAGGAGGACACCGGATCGGTCCACGGGTAGAGATAACATGTTCTCCAAATCGTTCTTCTAAGTAATTTCTCACAACAATAGCGTTGTGAGCCGGCGCACCATCTTGTTGATAATAAAGGTGTTGATTATTTATTGCCAACGGTAATTCCTCCAAAAAATTTTCAATTTCATGTTGTAAAAAACCCAAATATCGTTCTGCATTTAAATGCCCTTGGAAAAGAATAGGTCCCACAATACGAGTACCAATTATTCTAGCCCATACATTTACTCCAAATTATGTCTTGAAAATTACCTTCCATCATTCGGTGTTCATTTATGACCAATATCTTGTATTTTGCCGGTTGAACATTCCATTATTGGTAAATCTCGACTCGTCAGAATACAAAATAGAATTGGCTAGGCTATTATCGGCATCGTTATGTTCCAAGAACCAGTTGCAATATTCCAGTCTTCTAACAAAATCTCCTTCCTGCTGATTCTGCGCCAATGTCTAATTCAAAGGCAATTTCCTTGTGGATGCTGTGTGGTTTTGAATGACATATGCTATTACATTTTCTTCCGTTTGTTCATTAATAATAAAATGTTGTTGCAAATTATCTGGTTCTTGGCGTATTTTTCTTAGGTAGATAATGTATTGTCTTGTAGGATGATGAAGACGCTCAGGATATTCTTGCCGATAAACTCGTTCGGTTTCCGCTGCATTTTTGGCACAATGTCCAAACATAATAAGTATATCAACCTGCTCACTCTTGGTAAACATTTTTGTTAATTTTATAATTAAACTAAGTACAAACTTTAATTTAATTTTTAAGTAAAATATTAGAATTATGTTAATAAACAACAACCTTTATTATTACCTGTCAAACTTTTAAATTTACCATAGTGATTCCATGGCAACCTAGCCACCTATTGTTTTCATGGCAACTCTGATGTGCTGTGACATAGGAAGTGTCTTTTATTAATGAGTAAGACATACACATAAAAATAAAAATGTTTTAAATCGAAAATGGGTAAAAATGACAAAACGTGTTATACGTCATTAAATTCGTTTTAAAATACTGCAGTTAGTAGTTTTATGAAAGTGATATGCTTCGATTTAATTTTTTTGGGCTACGGCAAAAATAAAGTTTAGAACGTTCTAGTAAAGAAGTTAACAAAGATAAAAGTGAGTTTGCATTTTACTGGAAGTGAGTTAAGTATGTAGAATGATTTTAAGATGGTCATGGCACTCTGGATGAGAAAATAAAATTACATTTGGAAAAACATCGATTTAAATATTACGCAATCGGCCGTAAAATGACCTCCAGAATCCGAAAAACAAAAAATATACAGGGGGTGTCATTTAAAATCAAAGTTAAGGTCATTTCCGGTGAAACCGGAAGTCGGAAATGCTTGTCAAAAATTCCTAAAAATGACGATTGGTTAGAGTAACAACTCTGCCAAGTTTCATTTAAATCGATAGATAAATAAAAAAATGGCAGCCGGAAAGTGATCTCGTGGTACCCCGTATAGAGGGTGTATTTTAAAATCACCGACAAACGAAAACTGGATATTCTATGATTCAAAATAAGACAAAAATTATCATAAACTCTTTTCCTAAAATGCTTCCTAACCGAGATACAGGTCGATTAAAAACAATTTTTTTAAGATTTTTTTAAGGTTCCTCAAAAACTACAAAAGATATTACACTGAGATTTGGTACACCTAAATGTCTAATTAATTACAATTTATCAGGTGAGTTTGAGTCAACTGGCTCCATCCAGTGGCGTAGAATATGTTAAGCAAATTACTTTAAGTAAAAAAAAAAAAAACGCACGTCCCTGCTTTTTTTTAAGAAATATTTCTTTATTAAATTCAACATTTAATTCTGCAAATAAAATTATGCTTAGTATTTTTTCGATTCGCACCCGTTTTTGAAATATTTTACATTAACATAAACAACTACATTATGCGGTAATAACCAAATTAAATAAATCAGAGATTGCTTTGCATTTGACAGTTACGTATCTTATGTTTGATAAAATAGTTGCATTTACGCGTGTTTTGTAATTCATTGTTTGTGTATAATTACAGTGAAAAAATGAATTATTTCAATCGAAAACTGGTCGATATGCACTTATGTTATGGTAATACTAATTGCAATGCTCGTGCAGCTGCTCGACTTTATGAACAAAGATTTCCAGATAGAAGACATCCACATCATTCTACGTTTAGAACCGTTCATCGTAACTTGATAGTATGGAAGTATGGAAGTTTAAAAGGAAAGAAAAATTCCGGACGAAATGCTCGTGTACCAGTTGAAATTGAGGAATAAGTTTTGGATAGAGTTTATGAAAATTCATCAACAAGTACGCGTGAGTTAGGTTTAGAATTTGGTGTGTCGCATAGCAAGTCTTGGACAGTTTTACGAGAACAAAATTTACGTCCCTTTCACCTACATACTTTCACCACATTCACCACATAATTGCCTGATGACCATCCTCGTCAAATGAATTTTTGCGAATTGTTTTTAAATAAAAATGCTGAAGATGTACAATTTGTTAGAAACTTATTGACCACTCATGAGTGTTTCTTTCCGAAATGGAATAATAAACTTGCATAATTCCCACAAATGGTTAGATGAAAATCAGCATCCAACTGTAGTTACAGCTTACCAACATAGATTTATCGAAAATATTTGGATAGGTATACTAGACGATCACCTAATCGGACCTATCCGTTTTCCTCAAATACTTACAGGCGAATTATATTTAAATTTTTTGAGAGAAGATTTGCCAGAATTGTTTGACGACGTACCCTTAGATGTTAGAATGAACATGTATTTCATGCATGATGGTGCACCATCACATTTTACACGAAACGTCAGAGAATTTTTAAATGCATGGTTCCCTGGCCGCTGGATTGGACAAGGAAGTGAAGTACCGTGGCGGCACGATCGCCAGATTTAAACCCATTGAATTTTTTTGTGCGGGGGTATCTGAAAACTCGTGTCTATTTTGTTCAAACTGATAATCGAGAGCAACTTTGGAATCGCATACAGTTGGCATGCGATGAGATATGGCTATGCCACAAATTTTTCAGCGTGTTAGGTTTCATTTGCTAAGAAGAATACAAGCTTGCATTCAAAAGGAAGGAGGACATTTCGAACAATATGTATAAAAATAATTATTATTTTGTTTTTGATTCCTTCAATATCGCTTTAATAATGTACCTAACAGTTAACTGCGTTATTTTTTGTAAAATAAAATTTTTATTGAATAATGTGGTCGTTTATGTTAATGCAAAATATTTCAAAAACGGGGTACCGAATCGAAAAAATGCTAACTATGATTTTACTTGCAGAATTAAATGTTGAATCTATCAAAAAATATTTCTTCAAAAAAACCATACGCGTGCGTTTTTTTTAACATAAACTGACTAACTTAAAGTATTCTACGCCACTGAATGGAGTCAGTTGACTCAAACTCACCTGATTAATTGTATTTAATTAGACATTTCGGTGTACCAAATCTCAGTGTAATATCTTTTGTAGTTTTTGAGGAATCTTAAAAAACCTTAAATAAAGTATTTTTAATCAACCTGTATCACGGTTAGGAAGCATTTTCGGAAAAGCGTTCATGATCATTTTTGTCTTATTTTGAATCACAGAATCTCCAGTTTTCGTTTGTCGGTGATTTTAAAACATACCCTGTGTGTATATATATATATATATATATATATATATATATATATATATATATATATATATATATATATATATATATATATATATATACAGGGTCCGCCTTTGGGAACCAAACTTACTATAAATTAGAAAATTTGGTGACAGGATAATGATGTTAGGGCTAACTCATCTAAAAATTTTCACGTTCGTACCACTTCCGGTTATGCCGGAAGTCGGTACTTAGTCGCTTATTTTAAATGAAACACCCCGTATATTAATACATTTTTGGATTCTATGTCGAATTTTAAGGTAAGTTTGTTAAATAAACTAGATACGAAATTTCAGTCGTTTAAAAAAAAAACATTTTTCTAAAAAAATTGACAGTGCAGTCGTTAACTTTTCTGTTCCTGTCAAACAATTTGAATAAAGCTTTGAAGTGTTGTAGGCAAAGGTTTATTGCAACAGTCTGCAAAAAATGACATTTGTGTTTTTCATGAAAATAAAATTATGAATGTCTAAACTTGACTATCAAAAAATACAAGTTACTCAAAAAAATCAAATGGAAACCCCTATTTTTTATTACACAGATCGATTTAACGTCAAAAATTAAGGCAAGTTTGTTTAAAACTTTATTTGCCTAAACGTAACAGTTTCATACTTATTATCAAAAAAGTCCCAATTTTAAAATTTGTGATAAAAATGAGCTACATACTTAAATCTAGTATTCCTTGTTCGTGGTCACCATGGAAACCAAATAATTGAGAATTGAAATAAAGAAAAATATTTGAAAAAGTTACTGCAAAAAATTATAAAAATTGATAATTTTGTAATTCAAAAGTCATTTTTGCCAAATAGAAATTTTCTAAGTCCTTTTTTTCAAATTCGATATACAACATAAGTGTAAAAATTTAATACTTTATGAGTAAATCGAAAAAAACTACTTTTTACAGCGGAGGTAGTAACTACATACTTATCAGTGCATTCTTCCACGATAAAGTCGCTTATTTAGTATTTCTTGCTCGTGATCAAATGTAAATTAATTTACAATAAATGTTCAAAATGTTGCCCGTTAGACGCAAGACATTTTTTAACCCGTCTTATAACGGCTTCATTTGTAGCCCTTTGAATTTCTTGTGGAGAAAGAGAATTGAAGGCATTTTGCACTCTTGCAATACAATGTTCTTTAGTCGTTAGTGGTGTAGCATAAACAATATTTTTAATACGACCCCAAAGATAAAAATCCATTGGCATAAGACCATGTGACCTAGGTGGCCATGGAAAGGGACAATTATTGGCAAACCAACGATCTTCAAAAATTTCATAAAGTTTCATGGAAACAGCGTTGGTGTTGTGAGGGAGCGCACCGTCTTGTTGTTCCAGTAATGCGAGTTTCGGCGATTAAATGTGCCATTTTCGTAAAATTAGATTCGTCCGTCCATATGATATTAATCAAAAAATTAGGAATTTCTTGAATTTTGAGCAAAATTGTTTCACAAAATTCGATTTTAAGAAATCCGCTTCTCTCAAATGTTGAACTAATTGTAAACAATATGGTTTAAACTTATGTTTCTTAAGAATTCTTCTAATAGTTGTTGGTGTTAAGCCAATATCTGTTTTCGCGTCGTTTATGGAATTACAAGAATAGGCTAGGATATATCCTAAAGTTATAACTTCGTTCTGTTCGTTATCAATAGCAGTTTTTTTGCGAGGCGCAGAGTGTTTAAATTTGCCAAACTGTTCCAAATCTTGAACCACATGTCTTATTGTATCTGCTGATGGTCGGGGGCGCTAGGATAGCGTTCGATAAATGTTCTTACTGTTCGTTTTACAATTCTATGGCATTCTCCATGAATTAAAATTAAATTCAAACAATCTGTATTAGAATATTCAAGTCGAGCCATTTCATCAAGAAAAACACAAACTGTCAACAATTTTATTAAATTATTGACTACAAAAGAAAAACAGAATAAATAAGCATCTTTATCGTGTAATGATGCGCTGATAAGTATGTATTACCTCCGCAGTAAAAAGTAGTTTTTTTCGATTTACTCATAAAGTATTAAATTTTTACACTTATGTTGTATATCGAATTTGAAAAAAATGACAGAAAATTTCTATTTGGCAAAAATGACTTTTGAATCACAAAATTATCAATTTTTTTAATTTTTTGCAGTAACTTATTCAAATATTTTTCTTTATTTCAATCCTCAATTAATTGTTTTCCATGGTGACCACGAACAAGGAATACTAGATTTAAGAATGTAGCTCATTTTTATCACAAATTTTAAAATTGGGGCTTTTTTTTAAAATAATAAGTATGAACCTGTTACGTTTAGGCAAATAAAGTTTTAAACAAACTTACCTTAATTTTTGACATTAAATCGATCTGAGTAATAAAAAATAAGGGTTTCCATTTGATTTTTTTGAGTAACTTTCATTTTTTGATAGTCAAGTTTAGACATTCATAATTTTATGTTTATGAAAAATACAAATGTCATTTTTTGCTGACTGTTGCAATAAACCTTTACCTACAACACCTCAAAGTTTTATTCAAATTGTTTGACAGCAACAGAACAATTAACGAGTTATTACTAAGACCGCATCCGTAAATTTTTTTAGAAAAATGGTTTTTTTTTGTAAACGACTGAAATTTCGTATCTAGTTTATTTAACAAACTTACCTTAAAATTCGACATAGAATCCAAAAATGTATTAATATACGGGGTGTTCCATTTAAAATAAGCGACTAAGTACCGACTTCCGGTATAACCGGAAGTGGTACGAACGTGAAAATATTTTAGATGAGTTAGCCCTAACATCATTATCCTGTCACCAAAGTTTCAAAATTATAGTAAGTTTGGTTTAGCAGATACTCATAGGATCAGCTCCCAAAGGCGGACCCTGTATATATATATATATATATATATATATATATATATATATATATATATATACAATATGTCTCAGTAAGTTGGAACCATATGGAAAACTTTTTTATTGTTAATTTTAGGAAAAAAGTTATTCTTTATAAAAAGTTAGTTCTGCATGTTGCAAAATGTAAAATACGATCATCAAATATCAAATTTTTTAGTCGTATACGAGGTTTGTCTACTCAAAAGTAGAGTACCTTTAAAATTGACAATATCGAAAAATGTTATTAAAAAAAGTTGATCAAATATGCAGTTATATCCATTTACATTGAAAAAATAGGTTTTGTGCTGGTTTAATATTGTTTCTATTTTGAATGAAGATTTATCTCTTGTTATTATAAAAGTCATGGTAACCTTCTCGAATCTTAATGTTTTCAAACAATTTTGCAATTTAAACACGTAATGAATGCATATGCATTTATTTAATTTAATTTAAAAATAAAAAAATACATAAACATAATAAGTTGTGCAACTAACGTAATATTAATTCGATAAATAAATAGGAATAATTTTCACTCATTCCACTAATGCCTCCACATATCCACCGTCTCGTTCAATGCCTGTATTCGATCTATTGGCAAATTCACGTAATACATTCCTGATCACTTCTGGAGAAATTTTCTGGCATTTTTCTAAACCTATTCTTTCTAAATGGTCAACATCTTGAAATGGTCCTTCCTGGTAAACTTTTTGTTTCAAGTAGCCCCATAGGAATTAATCAAGGGGGGTAAGGTCAGGGGGTCTAGCAGGCCAAAAAAGATCAGAATATGTGTGGATAACGTTTCCATGGAACATGTGTTCAAGAGATTCCCTAACATTCAATGTACTGTGACATGAGGCACCATCTTGTTGGTACCAAATACATTGTCGTTCATGTAAGGGTAGTTCGTCTATGAAGTCATAAATGTAAGTTTGTAATAACTGTAAATAACTTTCGGCATTTATGGTTTGGCGAAAAAAAGAAGGTCCTATTAATCTGTTTTTATAAATGCCACACCACACGTTAGTCTTGAAGGAATATTGGTCATATTACAAGGTCACTCTGCGATCAAAAGTTTTGGAGGGAAATTGGTATCTCAAGGTCAAAAGCTAAAAATATAAATTGCAATGTCTTCATCATATTACAATTCTTAGAAGTCTACAAATAGAGTGGTCAAAAGGCTTTCTATGCGTGTGCATGATTCAGTAAACTTTTTGTAGGCAAACGTGACGAAAGTCCAGCCCTTTCAAACAAAACAATCAATTTTTCTCGAAAACGGGCCATAATTTGCCAAAAATAAATTTAAAGACCCCCCATCTCCCTCTGTCGACTTTTCAACGTATCTAACACATATCAAATTGGGGCAGTTGCCTCTAATGTAAAAGCTACCCCTAGTAGGTGATAGAAATATTTTTTAAGCAGATCTTTCCAAGTCCAGCCTTTTCAAACAATAAAATCAATTTCTGTCGAAAACGGGCCAGAATTTGCCAAAAATAGATTTAACCTCCCCCCCCCCCCTGTCGACTTTTCAACATGGAATCTTTCAATTTGAAAAATCTGCTTAAAAAATATTTCTATCACCTACTAAGGGTAGCTTTTACATTAGGAGTAGCTCCCCCAATTTTATGCATGTGCTAGATACATTTAAAAGTCGACAGTGGGAGATGGGGGGAGGGTTTAAACTTATTTTTGGGAAATTCTGGCCCGTTTTAGAGAAAAATTGATTTTTTTGGTTGAAAAGGCTGGACTTAGAAAAATCTGCTTAAAAAACATTTCTATGGCCTACTAGGTGTAGCTTTTACACTAGGGTTAGCTGCCCCAATTTGATATGTGTTAGATACGTTGAGAAGTCCTCAGGCGGTGATGGCGGGTGGGGGGGGGCAATTTATTTTTGGCAAATTCTGGCCCCTTTTTGGGAAAAATTGATTCTTTTGTTTGAAAGAGCTGGACTTTCGTCATGTTTGCCTATAAAAAGTTTACCTAATCATGCACACGCAAAGATTCCTTTTATTATAAACTAAGAAATGTCACACGATACCCCTACAGGTCAATAATCTTTGACCTTGACCACTATATTTGTAGACTTCTAAGAATTGTAATATGATGATGACATTGCAATTTCTAATTTTAGCTTTTGACCTTGACATAAATTTCCCGACAAAACGTTTGATCGCAGAGTGACCTTGTAATATAACGAAGATGATGGCATTGCAATTTCTATTTTTAGCGAGCTCCAAAAATTTAAACCTCCCACCAAACGTTTGACCTTGAAGAGATCCAATAGCTTACATTTCTCACCACCAGAGGGCGAGTGACCCTGAATTGGTCCAGAACCGGCCCCCAATCACTACTATCAACGAAATGCATATCGCCTCCACGTAGGAAATACTTTATATACAACTGATTTACAAAGAAAACTAGAATATGCTTATTAATTTATTGGAAATTTCGTATAAAATTCTTTTCACCGATGAAGCAAAATTCACTAACAATGGAACTTTTAATAAAAAAAAACACGTGTTTAGGTCTAAAGAAAATCCACATCTCACAGTAGAAAGGCCAACAAGTATTTTCTGTAAATGTTTGGTGTGGAATTCTTGGTACAAAACACTTAAGACCTTATTTCTACAACGAAAATTTGAACACAGAAGTCTAGAAAAGATTTGTAATTACCAATTTGAAAGTAATTATGGCTAATGTACCTTTGAATACAATTCGCCATCTGTAATATTTTCAGCAAGATGGAGCTCCAGCACATAACTCGATTAGAGTTTATACTATATATATATATATATATATATATATATATATATATATATATATATATATATATATATATATATATATATATATATATATATATATATACACACACGAAGTGTCCACAAACTCTCTAGATTCTAGAGCTGGTTTCATGTCGATTTTATGTAAATTACCTTTGTACAAAAATACTTCTTAAGAGAGCTGGAGTTCTTGGGAGATGGCGCCCTAATATCGGTTTAATTCTAATATCTTCAAAATGGTTTCCCTTTAAATGATAGCGTTCTGTACATTTATTTAGTGGATGCCCAATCGTATGGCGTGAATATGATTTTTTAGTTGTATTCATAAGCGGCCCGTTTGGGCTGGGCATTGGACATTGTTATTCATAAGTTTTTTGTTTTTCAAAATTTCGCAATCTTAACATAAAATTTAAAGATTTCGATTTTTTCATGCCTGAAGTCGCTATGACGCGCCATTTTCGAAATAAATCGATCTTAACTTTTCATGTGTTAATCATAATTTTATTATTAATTGTGCAGCAACATTTTTTTGTATTAAAAACGATTATTTTTTACCCCAGTGTATTTCTTACTTTCTAAAGCAAAATTAAGTTATAACATGAGAGCAGTTTGACGTTCACGCAATTGTTATTTCGTTTATTTTCCGTAGCCATCTTTCATAATTGTAAATAAATTCGTTAGTTAATTTTACAAAAGTGTGATTAACACATGAAAAGTACAAATCGATTTATTTCGAAAACGGTGCTTCGTAGCGAGTTCAGACAAGAGTATCATTCTTTTATCAAAAAGCTGAATTTTTTTAAATTTTATGTTAAAATTTTGAACTTCTGAAAAACAAAAAACTTATGGCAATGTCCAATGCCCCGCCCAAACGAGCCGCTTATTAGTAGAACTAAAAGATCATATTCACGCGATACGATTAGGCATATTCCACTAAATAAATGTACGGAAACCATTTTGAAGATATTTGGATTAAACCGATGTTAGGGCGCCATTTCCCAAGATCTCCAGCTCTCCTAGGAAGTATTTTTGTATTAAGGTAATTTACGTTAAATCGACATAAAATCAGCTCTAGAATCTGCAGTTTGTGGACACCCTGTATATATGTATGTATGTTATATATATATATATATATATATATATATATATATATATATATGCCAACACAATTATTTTAAAATTAGCAGCATCTATCAGTAAGTACTCTCGATTTTAGACATGAGATGTATTATATTTCAACCCAAAACGTTTAAACTTGAACATAGTTCCTACGCAAACGGATCTAAGTTTGGCACACTTCCAACAAAAACTCAGGAAATGAAAATCCAATACCTGTTTTAAAATGCTCCCTGCATTGTATCATACTTATGACTACTGCACTAATAAATTTTTCGTTTGTCTCATTTTGTGTGCGTAAAATTTAATTGTGTGAGAAAGGTTGAAGTTTTTTTTAACAAATACATCCTTCAAAAAGTAATTACATTAGCAATATTTTACGTTGACAGGAAGTTTACTACATAAAGAAGATTAAGGATAGTGTTGATTGTATCGAGGATGTCTTTTTTGCGAGTATTTCTTTATAACGTGGGTGCATTGTCGAAATTTCCTTGTTAAACTGAAAGCCGGATCTTTCTAAAGTCTAAAGTATAGCTGGATTCAACTATGTTAAATTTATGGACGACAAGCAAAAAAATATTTACATTCACGCATTAGAGAACAAATTTATAACATGCATAAGTTTTTTATTATAAGATACCAGACATAATGCTTATCTTATAATAAACAATTATAACACATAGATCTCTTTTTGTCCTTTTGAGTTAAAGCTGCTTTAGAGAAGCAAATTTACAGCAAGTGGGCAAGTGATGATGTTGTTAAAACGTTTCTCCTAGGCGTTTAATAATAATTTCGTGTACCTGGAAGAATAGTAATTAGTCGAAGGCCAATATCTCTTCTTCGGCTTGTTGTAAATACTCATTAATTCAATACTTGAACGTGAGGTGTTCTTAAAACGTACATAATATCTTCAACTTCCACACATGGAAATTGATGAAACAAATTAACTCATCCTTCGTATTTTAAGGGGAATTCAGTATTTACAGCGCCTGGACTAAATAAATAAAATAATAATAAAAATATGATTGCACAATAATTTATACATTTTAGTACAACTCACAGATATCTTAACTTGGCTGTTACTATTTAGATGTTCCTGCGGTAAAATCACAGTTATGGTAGACAGAGCATGTTTGGCCGCCATGTAAACATTAATATTAAGTATATTAGGACATTTATGCCAAACAAAACTATATCTACCAACATTATTCTCACACACATCCCTAGCTGCCTCTGTCGTCATCATTGACAATCCAAGCAGCTTCGTATCTAACATCACCTTCCAAAGGTCTGTATTACCATCAACCATATTCGTATAGCGCACCACACCAGAATTATTGATTAAAATATGTACCGCTCCCATATTCTCTTTCACCCACTTAAACGAACGGAAAATTTTTTCCTCTTGTCTAACATCAGCTTTCACTGCAAACAACTTCCCAGATTTGTTTTTCAGTCGCTCGGTTAGCTCCTCGTCTCAATTCCCTCGCCGTGAAAACCCTACAACCTATCTAGATTTAATTATAACTTATTACTGCATATCCTTTATACACCAGAAGTCCAGCTTCGACAAACTTTTCAGCTCCAATTTCTGAAAGGGCCCTGTTACAATTGCTACCCTTCGAATCCATCGCTCCATCTTTTATAAAATATAAGTTGATAATGTTGTTAAAAATTATATTAGTTTTATTAAATATATAAAGAAAACGTTTACCTCTAGTAGGATTTGACCCTACGACATGTACTTTGCTAGAGTACCGGTCTAACCAACTGATCTATCGAGATACAAGCCCTAATCGATGTAAATTTTTCTTTATGCAGGCTCACATTTCATTAATATAAGCAATTTGACTGTAATTTCATTATGTTTGGAATTAACATCAATTCTAAATACATAAAAACAAAATTTACATTGATTGGGGCTTGTATCTCAATAGCTCAGTTGGTTAGAGTGGTACTCTAGCTAGGTACATGTCGTAGGTTCAAATCCTACTAGAGGTAAACTTTTTATTTATGTATTTAATAAACTTAATATAATTTTTAATTGAATATTTACTTTTGAAGTTTTTATTCATTACAAAAAAAAACCTGTAATTGTGATAAAATTGTTACTTACTAGTGTCTACATGTAACTCATTCGAATATTATGAATACCTGTTTATCTAAATGTATATGTTATCACGGGAACGGTCCCATGGAAGTATATTGCATATTGTCTTTATTTTGTTTTTAATCTGCTATTAATATCTCAATTATGGCAAATTAAAACGACTAGTTGCTCATTTTTAATTACCAGTATGCATTAATCGCATTTTATAATGTTTATAAATCAATTAAATAATGTGCAATTAAACTTTACGTGTAGTTAATTAAGTAATTATTTAAACAAAAGTAATATATTCCGGATAATTTCACTTCAGTGCTGAAGGTAACACGTTAATTGGTAATTGCTACTTAATTTTTTTCCCATCGTTATTACAGTCACATGAACTCCCACGAGAAATTCGGAATTATAACTTATTAACATTTAGAAGTAGAATGAGCTCGCATCGCCACCATTTTGTTTTTTGTGACGTCATAGACCACTCGCACTATCACCACGGGGGTCTACCCCTTTTTTGACGGCTTCTTTTCGGGGGTCATTTGATGGTATTTTCAACCCCTTGATGGTAGTTTTAAACCCCATGAAGGCATTTTCGCTCCTAATTAGTGTTGTTTTGACTGTACCAAGAGTCCAGATACGCCTCCATGGTTTCTGATTGATGGCGGCCAGTTTGTGGGTGTGGATTGTCGGCCATTTTGTTTTATAGGCCATTTTGATTTGGCGAACATGTTGTGGCTATTTTTGTATCTGTAGGGAAATTTGAAATTGTATGCTATTAAGGGGGTCCATGGTATCTTATAAAACAGGTCTCCAACGGCTGCCGTTTTATTGTCTTTATTAAAAAATTAATTAAATCCCAACGACATTTGTGTTTATCTGAGTCATAATTAAATTCTGGCGTCATTTTGCTTTTAATTATGAGTCATAAATTATGTAGGCTAGTTTGTTTCGTCAGCCATCTTGGAGGCCATTTTCGTTTTGGCGGAAAATTTGAAATTGGATTCTAGTAAGCGGGCCCTCGTGCTATCCCATAAAACAGGTTTAAAACTCCGGAGGTTGTTCACGTGCCTTGCCCCATCTGTTATGGTCCCCCTTGGCAGGAAAACTTTGAAATAGTATCGGTTTTGTCGGGAGAATTGAAATTGTATTCTAATAAGGGCCTCGTACTATCTAATAAGACAACTATAGGACTCAAAAGCTTATTCTCAGGTCTACCCTCCCTGTCTGGCACGCTGATTGCTTCTTCCCCCTTACTCCGCGCTTATCCCACTTCCTTTCGTCCGACCTCGCCCCCCTCGCGATTCTCTTCTTCCGAGTAACAATTTTCTGTAATAGAGATTGATCGTGGCTCTACCTAGTGGTAAGTACATGCAGATCCCTGTAATCGTTAGGCATAATCAAACCCGCCAATTAATTTTTATTATATCATAATTAAATTTCTGGGCAGGAGAGGAGGTGGGGTAGATCAAAATTCAATTATTTTAATTATGCGTCATAATCAAAGTCTGAGGCCATGGCGGGAAATTTGAAGTGAGGGCCTCATACTCTCTCGTAAGCCGCGTATAAGAACTTGTGTTAGGATCTTCGCTCCCTTTGTCGGGCCCCCTTGGCTGGGAAATTTGAGATTGTATAGGGGTCTTTGTACTATCTCGAAAGACAGGTATAGGGCGTCATTGGTCATTAGCAATTTTGTTTTTAATTATGAGTGATAATCAAAGCCTTTAGCCATTTAGTATTTGGCGGGAAATTTGAATTCGTGTTCTAATAAGGGGGTCCTAACACTAACTAGACATGAGTAGGCCTTCGGAAATCTCTCTCGGGCCTTCGCCCAGCTTTCACCATTCGATCAACTATATCGGTACCTGGGAAAAAACACTAATTAGCCTGGGTTTTTACACAGACAGGTTTAAACAGGAAAAGTTAGTCACGTAAACAAGGTCAACACCGTAACTACATTGTCAAGGTCATTTCGTCTTTCACTATTCAATTCCATCTATACCGTCAGGCAAAACCCACTAATTATCTAATTACGTAAAGCCAAACATAATCAAAACCGTCGGCCATTTTGTTTTGGCGAGAAATTTGAAATTGTATTCTAATAAATGGGTCCTCAAGTTATCTCATAGGACAGGTGTAGGACGCCGGAACTTGTTCTATGGTCTTCGCACCTCTGTTACGGACCCTACTTATTTGTTGTAATTCGACCAGTTATGAATCATAATTAAATTTGGCCCTCATACTATCTCTTTAGATAGATATAGGAGACCGGAACTTGTTCTCGGGCCATCGCCCCTTGTCAAAAGCCGAATCAAACCAATCAATCGACCAATCAAATCAGCCGAAGCATATCAAACCAAATCAATAAATTTGGATCAAATCAAACAAATCAATCAAATTAATTAAGCAAATAATTCTCGATCAAATCAAACAACCAAATCAATCTCAATCAATCAACACAATTAACCAAATCAGTGAAACCAATCAATCTCAATCAAATCAAACCAGAAGCTAAGCTAACAATTCTTCATAACCTTCAAGTAACGTTTCCCCCACTGTATATACCTAGATCCTGTGAGCGACCGCTTACTTTGTGGTTAAGGCTAACCGATACTCAAAGTTGGTACTCTTCCTAAACGTGAGGACACATGCGTGGGAAAAAGTCAATCATCTGCAAATCAATCTCAATCAATTCAATCTCAAACAAATTATAACTTACAGCTTGCGGAAGCCAGCTTTCAATTCAAAAATACGGGTTTAGTTTAACATACAGCTCACTAAAACCAATCACAATTCAAGAATACCAAATTGATATAACATCTTGTGGGATATTTTCGATATTGCAGTCAATATACGAATTAGCGTGCAACACTATTGCTGCGTTTTGCATACAGTGATAAAAATACGTTTTAGTTAAATTAGTAAAAATTCCTATACAATAACAAATATAACTAAACTTGAAATCAGATCACTATATTATTTTACATAGAAGGGTTGTCTTATCGGAACTATTTCTGGCAAGAGGTGCCCTAGGTTTATTAGGAAGCTTGAACGCACTATTTCGTTTTTGAAAATGGACAAATGCCCTGGGGCAAATAAACAAGCTGACGTTCACTTGCAATTTTGATAACACACATATGATTTGAAAATGACACCGATATCGTTTCGTGAGGAAAACATAGCACACTGAGTTTTATTTTACCCCACGCTCATCATTAGCATTAGACAACTATAATAACAATAATATCCCTGAAATTATCGTGTACACTATTGTCGAGTTACGCATATACTGATAAAATTACGTTTTACAGTTAAATTAGTGAAAATACCTATTCAACAACATATATAACCAAACTTGAGATTAGACCTCCAGCAATTAAATAAAGTAAATAAAATAAGAGATAAGAGTTAAGAAACGATCACTTACCAGGGTTGAAAGAACGCTTTGACAGGGTGAACAGCTGATTTTTATTTCTTACAGTCGCAACACATTCGCTTTCGATGTTTTGTTTATAAATTAATAATATAAAGTTCTTAGCAACTTCCAGAAATCATTAACATACACTAATTATTTTCTGGACTTCCCAGTTATGTAACCACAATAATGATATTTCACTATTCAAGTACATCTAAGGTGTTTGGAAAAACCTCTAATGTAAGTTATTTATTTTACGTGCAAATTGCTTTGACTGTTTGTTATAAATTAAATAATATAAGTTTTTGCACTTCAGATAAATTAACTACACTAATTATTTTCGGACTTCCATTATGTAAAATATTTGTATTGTGACTATTCAAGTACATCTATTTTGGAAACTACCCAATTAGTTAATTACGTGAAATAGAACTGTCTCGATAAGAGGAAATAATCTGTCTCTTCCGTGTAAACGCCACTAATAGTCTACTTTTTAATGTTCTCGTCTCTACATCGTCTGTCTGTATTTTTAAACTAGCCAATGTTTTCTGTAACTGAACGTCTCGTCGCTCTCTCTCTCTCTCTCCTCGTCTCTTCTCTCTCGTCTCTCTCTCTGTCTCCTCGTCTCTCTCGTCCTCTCGTCTCTCCGTCCTCTCGTCTCTCGTCCTCTCTCTCGTCTCTCTCTCCTTCTCCTCGTCTCTCGTCCTCTCGTCCTCTCGTCCTCTCGCTCTCGTCTCTCTCTCCTCTCTCTCGTCTCTCGTCTCTCTCGTCTCTCTCGTCTCTCTCGTCTCCTCTCTCGTCTTCTCTCGTCTCTCTCTCTCGTCTCTCTCCTCGTCTCTCTCGTCTCTCTCGTCTCGTCCTCTCTCTCGTCTCTGTCTCTCGTCTCTCCTCTCTCTCTCTCGTCTCTCTCGTCTCTCTCGTCTCTCGTCTCTCCGTCTCTCTCGTCTCTCTGTCTCTCTCGTCTCTCTCGTCTCTCTCGTCTCTCTCGTCTCCTCGTCTCTCTCGTCTCTCTCGTCTCTCGTCTCTCTCTCTCTCTCTCTCTCTCGTCTCTCGTCTCTCTCTCTCCTCTCGTCTCTCGTCTCTCTGTCTCCTCGTCCCGTCTCCCGTCTCTCTCGTCTCTCGTCTCTCTCGTCTCTCTCGTCCTCGTCTCTCTCGTCCGTCGTCTCTCTCGTCTCTCTCTCTCTCTGTCTCTCTCGTCTCTCGTCTCCTCGTCTCTCTCTCTCCTCTCTCTCGTCTCTCTCGTCTCTCTCTCCTCGTCTCTCGTCTCTCTCGTCTCTCTCGTCTCTCTCGTCTCTCTCGTCTCTCTCGTCTCTCTCGTCTCTCTCGTCTCTCTCGTCTCTCTCGTCTTCTCTCGTCTCTCTCGTCTCTCTCGTCTCTCTCGTCTCTCTCGTCTCTCTCGTCTCTCTCGTCTCTCTCGTCTCTCTCGTCTCTGTCTGTCTGTGTGTTTTTGTGTGTCTGTGTGTCTGAGTGTCTGTGTGTCTGTGTGTCTGTGTGTCTGTGTGTCTGTGTGTCTGTGTGTCTGTGTGTCTGTGTGTCTGTGTGTCTGTGTGTCTGTGTGTCTGTGTGTCTGTGTGTCTGTGTGTCTGTGTGTCTGTGTGTCTGTGTGTCTGTGTGTCTGTGTGTCTGTGTGTCTGTGTGTCTGTGTGTCTGTGTGTCTGTGTGTCTGTGTGTCTGTGTGTCTGTGTGTCTGTGTGTCTGTGTGTCTGTGTGTCTGTGTTGTGTGTCTGTGTGTCTGTGTGTCTGTGTGTCTGTGTGTCTGTGTGTCTGTGGGTCTGTGTGTCTGTGTGTCTGTGTGGCTGTGTGTCTGTGTGTCTGTGTGTCTGTGTGTCTGTGTGTCTGTGTGTCTGTGTGTCTGTGTGTCTGTGTGCCAGTGTGTCTGTGTGTCTGTGTGTCTGTGTGTCTGTGTGTCTGTGTGTCTGTGTGTCTGTGTGTCTCTGTGTGTCTCTGTGTGTCTGTGTGTCTGTGTCTGTGTGTCTGTGTTGCTGTATGTCTGTCTGTTTGTCAGGCAAATGCTTGCAGCCTGCCTTTTTTTGATTTTTTGGTGTTTTTGCCTTTTTAATGACTGTTATCTTGTATTGCTTTTTTACTCGTCACTTTTTATCACTTTGTGTAAAACTTGTTCTACTAGGTAACAACCAATAATGCATTACAGGATTTTCCTTAAATTACCCTTTTAGTACTGTTAATAATTAAACACGTATCGTACGCTTACCTAATCAATAGTTCTGTCTCATTTTGAACAAATCATAATATTAAGCTAAAATTTTAGTTAAAAAAAAGGAGAATTGTTTTGACGCTTATAAAAAATGTACTACTGGATACAAATAAAATGAACAGAAAGTTATATACAGTTTAATTATCCAGAAATAAGGTTTCATCCTACATGATTATAGTCCTTCGATCCGGATTTACAGCTTTTTAATCCAAAAAAGAAGGATTAATAAGAATCGATTCGCATCAAGAGAATCACAACAAATTAGCAAGGAATAATTCACAACCGTAGCATTTTGGTTGTATATCAAAAGATCATTTACGTTTACTTAATAGCCAATCTGGCAAAGTAGTTACAGCTAAGTCTCTGTTTTTGTTTTATTGGTGTATTTATTACCACTTTCATATCACATTTTGCATTTAAATTTATTTATAACTATTCTACCGATATGGTTCATGCAGTAGCCATGCCAGACTATGAATTAACTAAATTAAAATCTAAACGAGGTGTCATTAAGACAACTCTTACAAATTTATAACCTTTTTTGATAGAATAACAACTGATAACTCTAAATTAAAGCAGCTGCCACGTAGATTGACTGCGTTAGAGAGATAGTTATAATGACATTCATTTTCAATTATTAAACGTTGATAACCCTGAAAGTATAGACAAGCATATAGAAGAATTAGATACGTTTGAGGATTCCATTTATGAAATCGTCAATAATGCTTATGAACTATTAAAAAATTTAAATCAGGAAGTTACTTTAGAGAAGATGTTAATAGCATACATACGCAATCAGGCAGCACATCAGGATTAGACAATACTATTAAATTACCGGTCATTAATTTACCTATTTTTTCAAGTAAATTTCAGGATTGGCTACCGTTTTTTGAAACATTTAATCCATTAATATATTCAATTAACAATATTCAGCGTTTTCACTATTTAAAATCCTGTCAATGGGTGAAAGAGTGAAGTTATATTAAACAATCATAAATTAGCTAGGGATATTTTGACAGAGCGGTTTCAGAATAACAAAATTAATCATTCACAATCATGTTCACGCATTATTTCAAATACCGTTATGACTAAGGAATCTTTACCAGCTCAGAAAATTATTGGATGATTTAAAACAAATGTACGCGTTCTCAAAATGTATCATCAGTAACCACTAATTAGATTCGGTAACACAAGGATCACACGCACACCACACGCACACACGCGCGCTCACACACGCACACACGCACACACGCACACACACACACACACTCACACACTCACACACTCACACACTCACACACTCACACTCACAAACACACTAACACACACACACACACACACACACACACACACACACCACTCACAAACACACCCACTCACAAACACACGCACACACACACACACACACACACACACGCTCACGCATACTATCCAGCCATGATGGCCAATCTTGACGAAACTTCCCAAAAGTTGTAAAATGTGTCGATTTGGCGATAGTGAAAATAAAGTCGATTTTATAACATTCTATACCTACATGTGTATATGTAGAGTGGAAGGTAAAAATGTAATCTCGCGTACGTGATATTCAGAGGATTAGATCCAGAAAAATCTGATTGTTCTTTATTGTGGAATGGGCCATCCTGAATGTGGACAGTACAAATCTTCCAACATTTACTATGCCATAAGGAATTCCATAAATTAAAAAAAGCGACCTTAACATTCACCACTATTAATAACACTTTTTGCGATAAACTCATTGAAGACCATTCATCACTTACTAAATTACAGCACGTTTTATGTTATATTCTTAGGTTTAAGCATAATTGTTTTAATGAAGACAAATTTTATGGGCCATTACTGTTAATGAATTAAATCACGCTTTAATGCATTTAATAAAATTTGCCGAACACCAAGAATATTTTTAGAAATAAAAATGGTTTCATGCAAAACACCCATTAAAGCAACTAGTAAAATAATTTCCTTAAATTCTTTTTTGGATCAAGACAATATCCTTAGAGACCTACTCTAAGGATATTGACTTGATTACACCGCGCAATTCAGATTCCATATGAGCAAAGACATCAAATTATTCTTCCAAATACTTACTTCTCTTTTAATTAGAAGGGAACATATCTTATTATTACATGGTGGTCCGCAAGAACTTCTTGCATCAATCAGAACACGATTTGGGCATATTGGCGGCAAAAATTTAATTAAAGGAATTTTTCGAAAATGTTTAGTTTGTTTCCAAACGAATCCAAAATTATTTCAACCTCTAATAGGATCATTACCTGAGCAACGAATCATGTTTTTCGTCCTTTCTTACACACTGGTTTGGATTACGCTGGTCCTTTCCAGATTAAAGCAAATAAGTTGCGTAATTCCACAATTATCAACATTTTTCTTTTCGTGTTCTAGTAGTGAAGCAATTTACCTTAAATTGGTAGATGGGCTTAGTACTACTACTTTTTTAAATTGTTTGAAACGATTTATTGCAAGACGAGGTAAGCCTGTAAAATTGTACTCAATGCTACATTCTTTACCGGAGCCAGTCGTGAACTTAAAAATTTTGTTCAAGTCGAAATTATACAATATTTTTCATGGCAATTCATACTTGCCAGATATCCCAGTTTTGGAGGGTTCTCATTTGTACATAGTAACTAAAAACTTAAAATTAATCTTTGATGATTTAAATACTATAATAACTTAAGTAGAGGCATGTTTAAACTCGCGCCCTTTAACAGCTGTATCATGTGACCCATTAGATCACTAATCATTAACACCTGGACACTTTTTGATTGGATCTCCACTTACCTGAACCCTCTCTGATTATGGAAACTACGAACCCACTTGATGAGTAATAGAAACTTACCTAGGTTATTCAAAGCTTCTGGAAGAGGTGGTCAATTGACTATATAACGCAGCTTGAACAAACCCGTCCAATTGGTGCTTTTAAAGGACTAAAATCAACCTGTATTAATATGGCCTTTAGGAGGTACAGTTTCAGTTTTTTTGCGGTATGGACAATATTATTCGAGTTGTTTCAACTAAAACGAGTATCGGAGAAGTAAATCAAGCTGTTAAGTAATCAGGTTTGTTGATTACCATTGATTAATGTTTAAATATCTTAGTTTTAGATGCTAACTTAAATTAAAAGTAACGAAATAATTTTTTTAGGATAACTTAGCAACCTGTTTTTTATACATGTTCATAACGAAAACAGGTAAAATTGTAAAAACAAAAAGAATAATCTATGTTAAAATGACGTTTAAAACTTCATGTCAAATAGAGATTCACAAACATAAATACATGTTAACGTAAAAAAAATTTCAAAGCCGCCCGCTTCAGATATACGGGGTGTTACAAAAAAGTAGGCCAATCCGTTAACCACATATTCTTTGGGACAAAATAAGGGGACTTTTCTTATGTCACTTTTCATATGAACGCTTCCTTTTCGATATACAGGGTGTCAAACTTCACTTTTTAGAAGTGTATTTTTTTATTATCTCTGGTATGTTTTAACATATCGTTTTCAAATTTGGCACAAATCTTACTCTTTTCTAAGTGCACCTTCTGTATGATTTTAAGTAAAAAATTCAAAGAACTAATAGAAAAATAAGAGGGGTGTGGTAACCTTTAACCACCCATTTTTTTCTGACGAACGACTATGAACGTCGCATCCATTTTTAATAGTAGTTTGATGATATATCTAACTTTTTTGGCTCTTGTAAACTTTTCATTTGATGCTTTCTTTATAACATACTTTTAGTTATTCGACTAGGTGTTGCGATTTTTTTAACAATTTTTTTTTTTTTATTAATCAGAATAAATTCGTAACAATAACTTAAAGCAATCAATTGTATTAATAATTATAATACGAAATTGGATGCAAATAATTATATTAAATGTTCGATGTGTCCACCGCCTTCGCGAATGCACCTTATGGCTCTTTTTATAACTGAAAACCGAATATTTTGGAAAATATTCGGTTTCAATCTAAATATCTCTGCACCTTCTGCGATGCGATCCCTCAATTGATTTTGATTTATTATTATTCATTATGCAAAATAAATTTAAAAATAGGCTTATCTTAAAGTTCGTAACAATCTCTGTCAATTACTTCTCTTGTGTTTTAGCTTTATTTGCAACGGTTTCAAAGATATTAGGGTTTGGAAATTCGGCTCATTCGGTTTTCAGTTATTAAAAGAGCCAGAAGGTGCATTCGCGAAGGCCGTGGACATATCGAACATTTAATTTAATTATTTGCATCCAACTTCGTATTATAATTATTAGCACAATTGATTGTTTGAAGTTATTATTATGAATTTATTCTGATTAATAAAATAAAAAATTGTAGTAGACAGGCACTTGCCCCACCACTTTTTTTACGTCACAAGCCCCGCCCCTTTCACTTTTTATATGCCCACGTGGGGAACCGCATTTTCCACCCCTATTTTTACACAGCCACGTGTTAGACCGTGTTTTCAACCCTTTTATCCTAATTATTTTTTACACACCCACGTGTGAGATCGTATTTTCAACCCTTTCTTCTCGAAGGCCTTTTTTCAACCCTAATTATTTTTTACTCGCTTACGTATAGGACGTATTTTTTCACCCCTATTTTTACACACCCACGTGTGAGACCGTGTTTTCAACCCTTTCATCCTAATTATTTTTTACACACCCACGTGTGAGACCGTATTTTCAACCCTTTTTTTTCGAAGGCCCTTTTTCAACCCTAATTATTTTTTACTCGCTTACGTGTAGGACGTATTTTTTCACCCCTATTTTACACACCCACGTGTGAGACCGTGTTTTCATCCTTTTATCCTAATTATTTTTACACAACCACGTGTGGACCGTATTTTCAACCCTTTCTTCTCGAAGGCCCTTTTCAACCCTAATTAAAGCCTTTTTGATTTTTAATGGCTTACGTGAAGGACCGTATTTATTACCCTTATTTTATGATTTCTTTTTAGGGTTATTTTTCAAACCTCATGGTTGTATTAAGGACCTTTTGACAGATAGGACTTTTTTTTGTGGTTGCTAACGTGAGGACTGTATTTAGAGGGTGGGGGCTGGTATTGGCTTAGCTTAGGGCTGTATTTAGGGGTGGGGGCTAAACTGGAGGCTGGAGCTGTTTGTGGAGCTAGGGTTGGATAGGGTTGGATCTGGGACTGGGGGCTGCACTTGGACTTGGGGTTGGTCTTAGGGTTATTTTTGATGGTATTAAGGTCCTTCTGGCTGTAACCCCTGGAGGTTGCACACGCATAGAATGTTGGAAATTGCATAATTAGTAAGATATTATTATTGATCCTATTGCTTTAAAATGGTCAAATGCTATTGGATGATCTTTCACCTATACGAGAAAACGTATTTTCTAATAATGATGTAAAATAGCAGCTGTGTTAAGGATTGATCTTGCGTGGGAGAATTTGAATGAAAGTAAAATTTAATTATAGAACACTTATTTTATTGTAAATTTCATAATTAAAAATCCTCTGTGAACTACAAAAAAATTACTGTCATTCCTAATGAAACAAATTTTTATTAAGTTAATTAATTACGTAACAGCAATATTATCTTCTAAAACGAATATTAAAAACATAGTTTACCTGCATTGAAATATGTTTAATATCCATCCGACCGTTACAATGTTGTACGCCTTAACTTTTTGAAGAAACTTAATGCTTAGATGTGTTTTATAACTGTAATTAAAGATCTGTAAAATAAATAAAGGGTTAACACCACACTTACCAGTTCTGTGCTTAAAGAACGTTTTGAGGCACTACTTCACGAGTGATAGTCACTGCTTTTGTGCTGCATGTCAAACTAAAAAACAACTTTCAAGGTTGTGTAAAACTACCTATTGATTTCCCTATAGTGTAAAATATACAAACAAACCTTAATATCTTTATCGAACGGACTGCAAATCGTATTTACCTTTCTCTTAAAATAAATCGGTTTGAAAAATATTCATATTGTACACACAAATTGTTTTATAAAAAACCATTTTAAGAGTTTTGGAAAGTTACATGTTTTAAATTCCACAACAATACGTAGTAAGAAATCACTGTTCATGTTTACTTTAGCTAATTACCGTGTAATTATATAAGTTTGTTAAATATAATAGTCTAAAATTGATTACCAATATAATATAAATAATTTCTTTTTAAAACACACTAAATCATAAATTTTATAACACGATTTTAAAAACACACATGCTGAATTAAAAGAAAAAATAATGGGTTATTTTTGTTATTGCAGGGCTCTTGATTAAAACAATTAAAGCACTAAAAATCTCTTTTATTTATCAGAATAGAATGGTTGGGTAACAGGCGTTAAACAATAACCTGATTATCTCATCATTTAGAATTAAACATGTACTAAAATAGTTTTTTTACAAAATCAAACATAGGTAAATTATGTAATCTAAAATATAGAAACATTAAGGTATAACGTCCACACACATCCGAATGATAGTCTTGTAGTATTTTTTTATTGTATACGAATCATTTGGAATTCTTCTCTAGGAAACGTAAATGATATCCTAGCGGTGGTCGTCCAAAGGAATCAAAATACTCTCCATTACCATTCTCGTCAATGTAGATAACGGTCCAATGCTGACCTGGTTTGTTTGCAGGATCCGGGTTTACGATAATTGCACACGGTTTAGGTGCGTGTCTCGGTAGTTGATTAGAAGCACATACAAGCCAAAACACATTCTTCTTGTGGCTTGGGATCGATTTCAAGCATCTCAACACTTATACCGCATACATCTTTGGAATTGGTATGCGTCCAGTCTTGCAGTAGTAATGCGTTTTCCAGTGCACACATAGGCTCAGTGATGTTATGGTTTAAGCAGCTATATGTTTTTGCTTCCTTTTTCCACTGTTTAATCGACGGGCAACCAGTCTCCTCCAGGTTTACTATTGGTGTGTTAAGAAACCTTAAAAACTGTTGTTTTTCACCGCCCTTAACGTGAATTTTGTTAAATGGGCGCAACACTCTCATCAACTCCTCACGGAAATTGTTGTGATGTACATGACCCCACCACCATTTCATCCCATGATAATTATTTTCCATAAATTTTATCTGTCGTGACATGGACCTTGAAATAAAGTAGCCTCGAGGTGGTTTTATTAGCATTAACGTGATCTGTAACCACGGCAATTTCTTTCGGTGTGAATTCGTTGTTAACACCACTAAACCCTTGTACGTCTAAGTATGTGTCCATCTTCTATCGGCTGCTGCTCTACACTGAAGCCTGCAGATTAGAACTACCACTTTTAACAGCTAAAATTCACAACGACATTCCGATGTTTATCGATCTCGATCACGTTATCGAATTCTGCATACACTAAACAATTAACGGTTACGGTGAGCGCTTTTTCAAACCCGACTTCCAGCCGAAGGCAGCCGTTTCTAACTAAATTCCAGTGCGTGCTAGCGTTTGCAGGCAGGTCAGGTGTTAGGTCAAAGGCCATTAAACAGTAGCCGTGGGGGTAATCACTTCTCGATATATCGTTACCTTCATTCAAAAAATGAATACCTGTACTAGAGAATAAGGTGTGGTGCGCTCTTACATATAAACCATTAGCTGTAAAGTCTGGTTGTAAGGCCTTTGAAGGAATTTGTTGCCCGTCAATATACAACGACATGTAGTTAATATTGCAGTGATGAAAATTGAACGGATTTGAGGGGTAGTCACCGTTGAAGGTTTTATTTGCTACAAAGCCTACGATGCATCGTTTAGGTAACTGGCCCAGGAAAACATTATCCAATGATTTTCGCTGTATGCCTGCAGGCATAGTTAACACTTTTACGTCGGTCCTTGTAACAGGGTATTTTGCGGCTGTTGTTTCTAAAGCTTTAGCGTGCGCAATTAGAATAGTTGGATTGATTCGCATACGCCTCACCAGTAAACTAGCGTCTATAATCCGCGTCTTGTAATTTGAAGCGAGTGCCGTCACTAGGCTAAAGGTGTACAAATTTAACCTTTAACTCAACACCACTTATGAGAAACTTTTCTTGATTAAGCAAATCCGAGTACACGTGACCAATCATCTCTATCTGTTTCCCGGTAGCCGCAAGTGCTTGACATTTTGAGAAACCGTTATTAGCGTTTCCCACATCCTAGATGTGAACTATTGGCCTCCTTTCCATAATTTAGCAGCGTTTCGATATATGAACGGTAGGCGTGGTTGTTGTTTGGTTGTGATACCATCTTCTGATTTAAGTAAACCTCCACCTGTGAGAAAAACGAATGCATCCAATTCTTTACCGGTGCTACATCAGCGTCTGTAAGTGCTGAATCATCATGCTTTAGAACTTTAGCTGTAATGTGCAGCATGGTCTGGCTTAAATCTATATAATCGTTTCCATTTCCGGGGACTACAAATTCTATTGGGACGTCATCACTCAGAGCTGATAAGGGCTTGTAAAATATCCATTCACCGCTCTCGATACTTGTCTGCGTCGATGGTAAAGAGAACAAATCCAATTCGGGCTTGACGCATTCACACGATTGTGCATGTAGAAAAGCCATTATCTTGAAAATATATCGTCTTCAGTAGACTTCTTCTTAGCAACAGCTCTCTGTGGAGACTGATTATTATCGGTCAGACGTACTCTTTTATAACCCGAACCCTCCATCATTTTATCAATTTTCTCGTCGGCTTTACGCTTAAGGTTTCTACCTGCCTCGTGAAATCTTTCTTGAAACGAATCCTTAATAGGTCGATCCTCTATGACGTCACCAAGAATATTAGCACCCGTTCTAAGAGCTTCTTTACCAATAGCCTTTGCTCCAGACTTAAATATCGGTATTGTACTTCTAAATATACCACCTAACCAGCTCCCTATTCCATGACCGCGTTGATAGGGCGCACCTCTGTAAATAGATCCGATACTGTTACCGGCCTGATTCATGTAATATTGCTGATAAGGGCAAACCATTATTGTACTTTCTTAAAGTGTAGCTTCAGGCACGATGTTTCAAACTCAAATGGCATTGCTGCACCCGTATCTGTTTTTATATTAATCTTGATGTTTTCAAATTCCCGTGTCATTACCGGTATGTAGTGTGCAGGCGAAAAAACAACATCTTTATGACCCCCGCAAGCATAGCTTTCTGAAGTAATATTTATTATACGCATAAGCGGAGATAAAACATCACCCACAATTTGCGGTTCAACGATGTAGCAATAAACAAACATCTGAGTTGGTAATCCTTCCATATACTAGCGGGGTGAGGGGGTATTGGTTCCATGGCTATGTTCTGATACGGTCGATAACCCAATTGTAAGGCTAGACGTTGTGAGAATCCGAATAGCGAGAGCTGAGTTTTTAGTTTCGTAGTGACGCGCTTAGTTAGATTATGATATTCGATTGTTAGCAATTTACTTATTAGTACATGGTTATTTAGCTCGCTGATAATTTCTTCTATGTTGGCGTAATTTCCCGAAGCGAATCGTATCACGTACCAGGCATCTTCAAAATAAATGATCTTCTCGTTGTCGAGTTAAAAATATTCTGCGGCCTTTTTTAATATCGTTTCTAACACGTTCTCGTCAGGTGGCTCTGTTCTATAATAAATTAAATTGTCTGTTGCACTTACAGCAGCAAAAGAACATGATTACTGAATTTCCGATACCCCTACAACCCACGAGCCCGTTAATCTTATTCGTTTTGGTAGTTGCGTAATAAAACTTGACGTCATATTACCTGGAAAATACGTCATAGGGCTATTACTCAATAAGGTAAGATAAAACTCCATTTTTATATATCTCTCAACTGCTAAGCTAACACCCAGCTATTAAATTTGTCACTGTATCCACGCCACCTGACCAAGTATTGTTTATTTCGCCTACGGCCCTTCTCTGCTACAATCTTATCCACTTTGAATAGAGTATCTTTATCAACCGTAACAACTTGCAATTCTTCTTCGTAAAAGGTGCCCTCAACAGGATCGTTATTAAGATCGATTATTCTATAAACTGGTAGTCTTCTTTTTATCACCATACTAATTGTAAAAACTTCCTCGCTCCAATTCGTTTCATATTCCTTCTCAAAGGTGTACTTAGTTCTGGCGATTCTGACATGTGCGCTTACTTTAGGTTTAGGATGACGTACTGGACCTAAACCTCTCGCTTACAGGTTATTCCACACTTCCAAAATGTTTTTATCGTTTACAGCCGAGGGGGCCATCTTTATACTTGAATGAGGGCTATTGTTGTAGGCAGTCACAAGTCTTTCGAGCACATCAATATATCTGTAGGAATTTTTGTAAGTGAAATAACTCCACATCTTTTTTTTAAATGTTTTATTAAATTTTTCAACTACATATGCTTTTACATCAGGGTTACTTGTTACATAGAAATTGATATTTTGTTTCTTGAAAAAGTTTTGCACACTGCTCGCCACAAACTCTTTGCCTTTATCTGTCTGTAGATTTGCCGGGGTATTGTCGCAATCCTTAAGAATATCCGTGAATGGTTCAATTATAGATGAGGCTGTCTTCGTTTTAAGTGCTCTCTTCCATGCCCTCTTGCTAAATACATCAATTACCGTTATGTAGTTGCATCCGCTATTGTGTTTACTTAAAGTTCGCATATCACAAAGATCCGCTTGCCACAATTCGTAAAGGTTACTCACAATATATTTATTTTGTGGAAACTTTTTTCTGACTGGCTTATGTACCGTATAAGCTTCCTGTGTCTGTAACCAGTTTTTTACTTCACCATATCTACCCTTTACAGCATTAGTAAAAGGTGTTATACCAGCGAACCCTGCAGGGTGAGAGGGATCATAGTATACAGCATCCATGTTATGGCCTCCACGAATCCCAATCTAGTGAAAGTCCTCTCCTTCTTCTTTGAGAGATTCTTCTCGGTGTTTCCCGCGTTTCACTATCAGCATCGTAATTCTCACCTATAGTTGTGAGGGTCCGTTCCACGCCGGGTGATACAGAAACATCATACCTTTGCGTATTTCCGATAAACTCTCGTGGTATATTTATCTCTTTAATGTACGTCGCAAACTGACGCCAACCGCGTGGGTTTGTGGTTTCTCGTTTTCTTTGCGTCTCGTGAACCAGATCGATAATGTTGGAATGTGGTATGATATCGCCTTTTATTGTGACAGTACCTCTTTTGTCCCAAAAAAACATCGCTGCTCGTATTCAGTATACGTAACAAATTCGCGCTTTTTCTCTTATATGAAGGCGGAGTGTTGATACTATCTCGTCGTCTGTCACACCTTTGCGTTGCGGTAAACCTCTAATATCATCAGCAACAGCGTCACCGCTAATTGTTATACTGGCAGGCTGACGTAACTGATTGGAAAAGTGTAGATATCTTTGAAGAACTTGGTTGTACTGCTGCCATTCGTCATGGTCGGTCATTTTAATTTTTAAAACTTTATCCATATCGTTACCCAGCTGTGTTAAAATGTTGTTTTGTGTAACATCTGGTTAGAAGAATAATCATCTTCATCAGAGTGTGGTCCATGGTTATTGAAACAGATTACCCAGAATTCCGCCGAGTAATGGTCCTAACAGGAGTGGTAGAAATGCGCCACCTTTTTGTACAAGAAACTGTTTCTTCTTTTTTATAGATTCGCCTCTCTGTGCCAAACGTCTTAAAGTGTGCTTATGTTGAGAGAGTCGCTGTTTCTGATCAGCTGACAGAGGTACACGACTTTTTAAAATATTATGTGCATACTCGCAAATACACTCTACCTGCTTACTATCCAAACATTTCAATAAAGCTTCACGTTGACTTTTACTTAATCTGGTTAATGCATGTAGGATATCAGTGTTCTCGCTTAAAACATCACTCATCATATATGATGTAATCTTTATGACTGTGAGACTTAAACCCTTTTTTCGCTATATATACCTGGAAGATACCTTGAGGCCCAAATATGTTTGTTCTATAACGTAGCACATCCGGTGTGTTCTGTTTTAAATCGAACAATAAATATCCGTGCGGACTTGAAGTAGCATCTTGGTACGCGGCTTCTAAAAATTTTGGGTTGTCCGGCGAAATCTGTCTCGATAAATGCTGCATCTGAGCTCTATCACGGGGAATCTTAAACAAAATTATGTAATGTGCGTTGAGAGATATATCCCGCTGTCCGCGTCCTCGATGAAATATGTTCTGCATTAAGAAAAACACACTTAGATTTCGATGATGACAGCCCTTTGTAAAAATATCAACCACAAAGCCATTAGTTTCGCGAATTAGATCGTCAATTATTATTAAGACAGGTTTTTCCCCGTCAAACTGTTCCATATCAGGTAAACCCTTTTGAAACTCCACAGAGAGATCTTTGAATAAAGGCTGCCACTCACTGTAAAACCAGATAATTTTTTCAAAACCTGTATCGCAGGCGGTCTCTATATTATTTAGTAAATCAACGATAAAATACGATTTCCCACATCCCGACGGACCTGCAACTATAGCCGAAAAGGGGTGCTTAAACTGACCTTCCATCTTGAATCGTTATATGATACTAACAGATACACCATCAACAGCTTCGTTTATATATACTAAAATCTTTTTCAGTCAGAATACGTGCATTTGCCTAACCTCCAGGGGTTACAGCCAGAAGGACCTTAATACCATCAAAAATAACCCTAAGGCCAAGTCCAAGTCCAAGTCTAAGTAGTAGTAAGACTTATCCCTAGACCAGCCCTCAGCCCTAAGCTCCAACCCTAGTTCTACATACAGCCCCAGCCCCCACCCCTAAATACAGCCCCAAGCTAAGCTTAGACCAGCCCCCACCCTCTAAATACAGTCCTTACGTTAGCAACCACAAAAAAAAGTCCTATCTGTCAAAAGGTCTTTAATACAACCATGAGGTTTGAAAAATAACCCTAGAAAGAAATCATAAAAATAAGGGTAATAAATACGGTCCTTCACGTAAGCCATTAAAAATTAAAAAGGCTTTAATTAGGGTTGAAAAGGGCCTTCGAGAAGATAGGGTTGAAAATACGGTCCACACGTGGTTGTGTAAAAAAAATAGGGGTGAAAAAATACGCCCTACACGTAAGCGAGTAAAAAATAATTAGGGTTAAAAAAGGGCCTTCGAAAAGAAAGGGTTGAAAATACGGTCTCACACGTGGGTGTGTAAAAAATAATTAGGATAAAAGGGTTGAAAACACGGTCTCACACGTGGGTGTGTAAAAATAGGGGTGAAAAAATACGTCCTACACGTAAGCGAGTAAAAATAAGGGTGGAAAATGCGGTCCCCCACGTGGGAATATAAAAAGTTAAAGGGACGGGGCTTGTGACGTAAAAAAAGTGGTGGGGCAAGTGCCTGTCTACTACTATTGTTAAAAAAATCACCTAGTCGAATAACTAAAAGTATGTCATAAAGGAAGCATTAAATCAAAAGTTTAAAAGAGCCAAAAAAGTTAGATAAATCATAAAACTACTACAAAAAAATGGATGCGACGTTCATAGGCGTTTGTCAGAAAAAATGGGGGGTTAAAGGTTACCACACCCCTCTTATTTTTCTATTAGTTCTTTAAATTTTTTACTTAAAATCATACAGAAGGTGCACTTAGAAAAGAGTAAGATTTGTACCAAATTTGAAAACGATCTCTTAAAACACACTAGGGATAATAAAAAAATACTTTTAAAAAGTGAAGTTTGACACCCTGTATATCGAAAAGGAAGCGTTGAAATGAAAAGTGACATAAGAAAAGTCCCCTTATTTTGTCCCAAAGAATATGTGGTTAACGGATTGGCCTACTTTTTTGTAACACCCGGTATACAATTTAATTATCTCGAAATAAAGTTTTATCCTACAAGTACCATTAACATTCTTTCCTCGAAACTTCTTGCCACGAACCTGTAATTAACAAAGGGAATGTAAAGTTCACATTTAGCAATGGCTTGTGAAAATAATAATTTAAGAATCATTACGCGGATTATGTACAATGACAGGCTTAATACCATATTCAATACTTTAAGGATTTCAACATAAACCACATGTTAAGTGCCTATTCACTAAGTAAAAAACAAATGTAATTTTTATTCTGTCCCGGGGAATTATTTTAATTTCTTAAATTAATGATTACTATTAATTGCCTTTTTACTCATTAATTTTGATTACTTTGTCTAAAACTTGTTTTAATAATGATGAATTACTTAAATTACCCACTTAGTACCTACCATTGACATTCTTTGGACTGTGCCTTTTTTTGCCATTTTGCGTGTTGTAATATCCCTTTTATGTCGTCTTTTTTGGTATTTTTTCTTTTTTGATTATCCGCTCTTTAGTAATAACTGTTATAAATTACTAAAATTTGATCTCCGTTACATCGTTAGTGCACTAGAGTTAGTTTCGTCTGTGTAAAATGTATTATCAGTAAGTTTAAAAAGACAGATTTCTAGTGAGAGTTCATGTGCCACTAACAACAGCAAAATTTGATTAAAACTCGGATTGTTTTAAGAAATATATTAACATAAATAAATAATTCTTGTAATTTACCATAATTTACACATTAAATGTGTTATTAATAGCTGATTATATACAAAATAAAGACAATAAACTATACAACTTCTTGAGATTGTTCCCCTCATAAAACTCACGCGTAGATAAACCGGTATTGAAACCATACTAGTTAATTAATTATAGACATTGGTAGGTAAACTAATACATTATGAATTGATATTTCATGAAAGATGGAACGTTGGGTCCGAAAGGTAGCAATTGTGACAGGGGCCAGTTCAGGAATTGGCGCTGTAATTGCTAAAAAGCTCGTCGAAGCTGGAGTTCTAGTGAATAAACGATACGCAATAATTAACTATAATTAAATCTAGATAGGTTGCAGGGTTTGCGCGGCGAGACGATCGAGTCGACAAGCTAGCGGAGCGGTTGAAAGACAAATCTGGGAAGTTATTTGCAGTGAAAGTTGATGTTAGACAAGAGGAGGAAATTTTCCGCGGGTTTAAATGGGTGAAAGAGAATATGGGAGCGGTAAATATTTTAATCAATAATGCCGGTGTGGTGCGTTTTACGAATATGGTTGATGGTAATACAGAGTTTTGGAAGGTGATGTTGGATACAAACGTGCTTGGATTGTCAATGATGACGAGAGAGGCAGCTAGAGATATGCGTGAGAATAATGTTGATGGGCATATTGTTAATATAAACAGTATTGTGGGGCATAAAGTTCCTAATATACCTAATTTTAATGTATACATGGCGACCAAGCATGCTGTGACTGCCATAACTGAGTCACTACGACAGGAATTTCTAAGTACTAACAGTAAAATTAAGATTTCTGTGAGTTGTATTGAAATGTATAAATTTTTGTGCATTAATATTTTTAGAGCATCAGCCCAGGAGCTGTAAATACTGAATTCCCTTTGACAGATGAAGTATTAGCTAATTTGTTTAAACAAATTCCATGTTTGGAAGCCGAAGATGTTGCTAACGCTGTAATGTATGTTTTAGGAACTCCACCTCACGTTCAGGTATTCAATTGTGGAGTATTTACAATAAAAGAAATAATAATATTGGCATTCCATTAATTATTATTCTTACAGGTACACGAAATTATTATTAAACCCCTAGGAGAAACATTTTAACATCATCACTTGCCCACTTGCTGTACATTTCCGATTTATATAACTACTCTTCCTCTAAAGCAGATTTAAGTCACAGGAATGAAAATCAATCTAGTTGTTACAATTGTATTTTATAACGATTTTGTTATATTAATTTTCTTTAAATTGTAAACTTTCTGTCTTATAAACGATTGCTAATGTAACTCACATTTTGAAGCATGCCTACGCAATAAAACCTCAACATTTCCCACACAATTAAATTTTACATGTTCAAAATGAGACAAACGCAAAATTTATTAGTACAGTAGTCATAAGTGAGCTGCAACACAAAGAGGATTTTTAAACAGGTATTGGATTTTCTCTTTCGGAGTCGTTGGAAGTGTGCCAAATTTAGATGCGTTTGAGTAGAAACTATGTTCAAGTTTAAACGTTTTGGGTTGATACATACACACATATACAGGTCAGTTAAACGGAACAAAAGTTACGCATTTGAGAGGATGTATTTATGGTTTTTGTAGAACTCGAATATCTTTTTTAGTTTTTGAGATATTTGTAAAAAATGGAATTTTCTGATTTTCCTTTTTATTTTTTTCTGACCTTATTTCAAGAGCTATCAAGAAAAGAAGAGCACATTTTCATTACCACTTTTCTAGCTCTACTTGATGCTGTTATTCAATTTTTGATAAAACGTTTCGTTTGTTAGCAACCATCATCAACTTTATTTTTTTAAATACACGAAAAAATTATTTTTGCCATATTTAAATTCTCTCCTTGATTCTGAATTTAACGACATACCACACTTTATATTTTTGATACGTTTCGGATGAGAAAATTCATATTCAATGTAAAACATCGAAAACGTACAGTTAAAACTAATACTAGAAACATTAGAAAACCGTAAAATTATTATAAAATTATGTTTTGTAATTTTAAATGATCGGCAACTTTATTTTAAAGGTTAATAAACTCACAAAAGATGTTCAAAAGGATTCCCGTTATTCTCTAAACATAAATAACATCTTCTAACTATAGCATCTAAAACACTCTTCAACATTTGAGGAGCAAACGTATAGAGAACTAATCTTTGTAAAATTTCTTCGTTTTCAATATCGTTTCCATAAATGTAATTTTTAATGTATCCCCAAAGAAAAAAATTCAAAGGTGTTATATCTGGAGAACGGGCTGGCCACAGTACATTTGCATGAGTGCCAATACATCTTTCTGGAAATCTAACTAACATGTATTCTCTGACAACTCTGGTATTATGTGCTGGTGCACGGTCCTGCATGAACCAACAACCTTCAACTTTTTGGAAAGGCAAATCATTCACAGCTATCTCTAATTCATTTTGGAGTAACATTTGGTAAGGTTCAGAATTTAAGGACTCGTGGTAAATGAAAGGACCTATAATTCGAGTACCGAATATAGCAGCCCACACATTAAATCCAAAACGATGTTGGTGTTTGGCAGTTTTGTACAGGCGTGGATTTACTCTTACCCAATAATGAGTATTTCTATGATTAAAAATTCCATTATTATTAACCATACTTTCACCGGACCATATTGTTTTATTCGGAAAATATTCATTGTCTTGAGATTGACGTGCATACCATTTGCAAAATATTCTACGTCTTTCTGGGTCACCTGGTCGAAGTCCTTGGCAAATTCTAAATTTATATGGATGTACTTTCTCCTTTAAAACATAATGAGCTGTGGAATGGGCTATGCTAGTTGCCTCTTCAATTTCCCTAGTAGAAACTTCTGGATTTTCCGTTACAGCTAATAAAACAAGAATTTTCTTCATTGCAAGGCTTTTTGCGAGATTTTGCAGGTTTTTTGAACGCGCCATATTCTTTTAGATTAACTGCTAATGTGCGAAAAGTTCTTTTGTGAGGTTGGCGTCTTTCTGGATATTTGTTTTCTAAATAAAATACATATTTCCGTATTTAAATAACTTACTTTGTGTCAATAAAGATAAATTTAGGGTTTTGTATGATTTTTTATTTATATTTTACATTTTAGACCGTGTTCCATATTTGGAACACCGGACCCACTAAACACCAGAAATAGAATTCAAAAATGTAATGGAAAATCATTTAATTCTCGTAATATTATTGACATTACAAAGTATCAAAATAATAATAACTATTACTATTTAACATGAAAAGATTTAAAACAAAAATCATTGTTCAATTCTCTGATTAGAGAGATTGAGTAGTTGGGGTTTAATGTGAGGGGTACGCCGTCACTCGTACCAATTGTAGACTAGACCTCACAACCCTGTTGAGTAATTGAATAAAAGATGAGATTCATTCAAAGACTGATTTATTTGATATTATTTACACTTTATATACAACTTTTTACATGACGTATTTTATTGTTTGACCTAGTTAGTAGGTCATGTTTTATTCATTTAAGCGCCTTTTTGTGCTTACTAGTTATAATGCACATAGTATATGTGTAATTTCAACCTTACACACTTTTGTATCAGCACAATTGTCGCAATAATTAACCTGCTCTATATTCAGTTTTGCTTACGATTCGTTTTACGTATTTCTTAATTGTTAATTCTACTTATATTTCTCAACTTATTACTAAATATAAAATTATTAACATTATTAAAATACCCTGTTTAATCTGCAAGATTAAACATTCTGGCGGGCCCGAAGTTCATGTTCATTTGCAGATTGAACATTCTGCCGGGCCCGAAGTTCATGTTCAATTGCAGATTGAACATTCTGCCGCGACGAGGTGGTTGGGATGGCGTAAAGTTGTTCCATCTGGAATATTTCTTCCATCTTGGTACCTTTAGTTCTTCTATAGCTTTTAATTTATCCCGGAACTTCACCCATTCTGTTGCTATGTGTTCAGGTACTTTTTGATCCCATTTGATTGCGCTTATCCATAATTCTTGTATTATTAGTTTGGCTGTTATTGTTATTGGACTGACCCACCCTAGCGGGTCAAAGATTTTTGCTGTTTCTGATAGTATGCTTCTTTTTGTTAATGCTTTGTTGTTGAGTGCTACCTTGAATTGAAAGCTGTCTTGATCTGGTAGCCATCTCACTCCTAGGGATTTTCTTGATTCGTTTTGGTTGATATCCAGTGGTTCCGACGCTTCTTTTTTTTCTTTCCATAGTTCTGTGTGATTTCCTGCCCATTCCTTAACGTAAATCCTCCTTTCGCTGATAAAGTGATTAATTCTTCTTGTAACGT
Source organism: Vesta saturnalis (assembly GCA_036346205.1). Lineage (NCBI taxonomy): Eukaryota > Metazoa > Arthropoda > Insecta > Coleoptera > Lampyridae > Vesta > Vesta saturnalis. Next base: position 175,220 of record JARFJB010002173.1, on the reverse strand, counting down.
TTTTGCGTCTTCTATTGTTGGGGTTCCAGTTAACAGGTCGTCCACGTAATAATCTTTCAGTGTTACTGCTGATGCTTGCGGGTAATTGTTTTCTTCATCTTGGGCTAGTTGCTGTAATGTCCTTAGCGCTAGGTAAGGTGCGGAAGCTGTTCCATATGTAACGGTTGTAAGTTGATACTCTTTGATTGGTTCCCTTGGTGTGGTTTGTTGGTAGTGTTCTTCACACTCTTCAACTTGTTGGGACATTTTCACTGCCCTTGGAATTTCCTCGAGTTCCCAAAATTTTTCTAATTGCGTTTCTTCCCGTGATATCATACTGACTAGCGTCACTTCTTTTTTATTTTCGGGGCTGCATGCTTCCTTAACTTCTTTGGTTAATGCGTGCGCTGCCGATTTTGTTTGCTGGTGTGTTGCAAGTTTTTTGTATTCCTGGTGCAGTAATGTGTGGTGCGGGTACTGACACGTTGTGCACCACCGTATTGCGTGGCATCTGATGTTGGAACTGTGGTCCATTCAATTGAAACATAGACGTTTTTCTCTCACGAATGTGATCCTGGCTTGTGTTGACAACCCTTTGAACTTGATGCAGTCACCCAACTTGTGATATTGGTTGCAGTAGACGCATGATTGCCGTTTATTCTGCCACTGGGGTTCCATTGGGGCTGTCCTCGTGTGGTAGTATGGTGTGATTTTCTTGCCTGGGACATCGCTTCCATTGACTGGAATCTTAGTTTGAGGAACTCCATTACTTCCTCCATTAGTGGTATTTCATTTGGTGCTTTCAGCGATTGTTCGAATAGTTTGTTTGTCTCTGCGTCCCATTTTCTTGCTACTATGTGGACAATAAGAGGACCCCAGGAGGTTGTTTCTACTCCTAGGTTCTTTATTGCTTCCAGACACTCATAAGTGGTGTCATGCAGACGCCTTATTGCACCTGCATCTTGCTCTTGGATAGTGGGAAAGTCTAGAATTTTGTCTATTAAAACTTTTACCATTAACCGTTTGTTGTTGTATCTGCTCTCGAGAATTTCCCATGCTGTTTTGTAATTGCATTCTGCTATTTGAAGGTGTTGGATTAGTTTTGATGCTTCTCCTGTGACGTTGCTTTTAAGGTACTGCATTTTTTCTATTGTTGTCACCGTTTTGTTGGAGTGTATTATTTTTTCAAACAGGTCTTGGAATGTCATCCAATTTTCATAGCCACCGCTGAACATAGGTAGCTTTATTTCTGGCATCTTGATGCTGCATGTCTTATCTCCAACCATTTGTATTTTGTTTCCGAGTTCGATGCTTATTTGGTCACACCATTGTTCGGTTTTCTCGAACTCGCTGTTTGAAAAATAGTTGTCCTGATGTTTTGTTTCATGCACCTTGATGTGTTCGTGCAGGTCTTCAATTGCGGTCCATTGGCGCTGAATCTTGTCTTGCCATAACTTAAGTTGGACCGTGTTTTCTTCTTTCTTCAATCTTTCTTCTACTTGTTGTAATAGGGCACCTAGTTGTTGTATCTTGATCTCTTGTCGTTTCAATCGCTGTTCTTGTTCTTTATCGATCCCATCGTCTTCTTGCGAGGTGGTTGTTAGCTTCTTTTCCAGTTCTGTCAGATAGTTCTTGATGTGATTATGTAGTTTACCCAATTTTTCAAAGTATTCTGACTTGTGGTAGTCATGATTATCTATCTGCAGTTTGGATATTTCATTATGTGTGCTGTTCGCTTCTTACCACCATGTTTCCAATGCCTTGCTACGTTCATTAATGTACACCTTGTTCTTCCGTGCCGCCGCATCTTTCTTCATATTTGTAAACATCTTCTCCATAGCCTTGCCAATTTCATTTTGGGTGTTGGCCAATTTGTTTATCTTCTCCATTTTTCGCTTTGAGTCTTGTGTTGTTTCTTATTTATAAAGCTTGATTTTCTTACCCACTGTCGACATGTTTCTTCTTTCCTATAAGGGGCGTAAATCCTTATAGTTGACAGAGGTAGACTTGCTGCTGTAACTTCTTTTGGCGGTGGTGGTGGTGAATTGAATGTAGCTGGTGGTGTTGATGTCTTCAATAGGCTGATGTTCAATAGCTGCTGCTGTTGGTGGTGGATGATGTCTTCAATAGTAATTAATTTTACTGGTTGCCGATGTTGGTGGCTCGAAGGACCATGTCCATTTTTACTGGTTGCCGATGTTGTTGGCTCGAAGGACCATGACTAATTTTACTGGTTGCCGATGTTGTTGGCTCGAAGGACCATGTTCATTCTACTGGTTGCCGATGTTGTTGGCTCGAAGGACCATGTTCAATTCTCTGATTAGAGAGATTGAGTAGTTGGGGTTTAATGTGAGGGTACGCCGTCACTCGTACCAATTGTGGACTAGACCTCACAACCCTGTTGAGTAATTGAATAAAAGATGAGATTCATTCAAAGACTGATTTATTTGATATTATTTACACTTTATATACAACTTTTTACATGACGTATTTTATTGTTTGACCTAGTTAGTAGGTCATGTTTTATTCATTTAAGCGCCTTTTTGTGCTTACTAGTTATAATGCACATAGTATATGTGTAATTTCAACCTTACACACTTTTGTATCAGCACAATTGTCGCAATAATTAACCTGCTCTATATTCAGTTTTGCTTACGATTGGTTTTACGTATTTCTTAATTGTTAATTCTACTTATATTTCTCAACTTATTACTAAATATAAAATTATTAACATTATTAAAATACCCTGTTTAATCTGCAACATTAAACATCCTGGCGGGCCCGAAGTTCATGTTCATTTGCAGATTGAACATTCTGCCGGGCCCGAAGTTCATGTTCAATTGCAGATTGAACAATCATGCAAGTTGACATTACATTTTTCACATTTTTTTGTTGCGTTCCTCTTGCAAAGTGCGCATCTGTTTTGCTTTTCTGCAACTACAATCCAGTGATCATAACGGTCATAACGTATGTTGTCTAAAACTCGAGTACATATTTCCTTTGACGATTTTGGCCGTCCTCCTCCAATAACAGGGGTAGCATGTTTTTTTAAATAAACCTGAACGATGTACCGACGGAATGCTAGGTAGTGCATCTTTCCGATTTCATCATTGCGTCGATAGACTTGCCAGGCATTGTGAACACTCGTGTCTAAGGCAAACGCAAAATTTGCCCACCACCGTTTTTTTGACCTAATTCAAACTCTATAACGGTCGATATTTTCATCCATGCGATCTACACCGCCCATAAACTTATTATATTTGCAAATTACCAATGGCTGCGGTACGGGAAGTTTCTTCTTTTTTTTTGGATATCCACCTGCTTACTTTTTGGATAGGTGTGACGGTATCGCACGAACTTACCGTCACAACCGCTCTATTATCGTTCCAAGTTGTTATAGTTACCTTTGATTGAGTATCGGTGCAAAAATCGTAAGTTTTCCTTTCTGTTTTCTCCAGAACTTTCGCTGGGATAATTGGGCAGTTCTCAATCCGGTTAGCCATTATCGTTCCCGTGTATCCATATCCAATTTCCTGGAGGGCATTCATTAATTTCAAAGATGAAAAGTAACGGTCGGCGTAAATTTTAAAATAAACGTTTTTTGGTAGCTTTGAAATCAAAAACATGACAACAGATCCTCCAACACCAAGGTCCATGTTTTTACGTACACCCTGTTTTCCTTGGTATGGCTCAAATTGCATGAGGTATCCTAGGGGCTCACACAAACACCACATTTTATAGCCATACCTTATTGGCTTACCCCTAATAAACTGCTTAGCAGAATGTCTTCCAAAGTATGGTACCATACTTTCATCTATACTCAGGTGCTGTTGAAAATAGGCATATTCTAAATAACGTTTGTTTAGCAAATCGAATAGGGGTCGAAGCTTCGCAAACTTATAATTTTTTGGTAAATTCGCATTATCAGCACAATGAGCATATCTTTTTATAAGCTCAAACCGGTTTCGTCGCATAGCATTTGCTACAAAATGATTATATGGTCCGGTGTCATATTCCCATAACATTCGCCACCTTGGCACGTCGATATATCCCGATAATAAAAGAATGGCAAGAAAACATTTTAAATCTTCGACCGAAAGGTCAAACGATCACTCTTACACCTTGCATAAATTACGAACATTCTCGTAAGAAATGTGCAAACTTCATCATCGAAAAACAGTTCAAAATATTCAACGGGATCTGAGCACAATAATTGTTGCCAAAATTCGGAAAGTCAATGTTTGGAGGGATAATCTCAACAGATTTTGCCCAGATACATTTTTTCCTAACTTCCATTTTTTTTTGTAATTCCGACAGAGGTATATTATCCCCTTCTGATTCACTATCACTCAAATGCTCCTTTCCACTAGGCCTATGAACGGTAGCCGTTGCTTGAGCGCGTAGTTGGGGTCCACTTAGGTGATCAGTGTTTACTTCTGCATCCTCGTCTCCACTATCTTCACCACTTATGTTTTCGTTATCACTGGGAGGGGTAACATAAATATCAGCCCTGTCCAAATCCTCCCAAAAAGCCTCATCTAGTTACTGAGTTGTTAAAGAACTAAAACAAAATTTCTAATAAGTACCCGTAACAGGGGCGGTGTTCCAATTTTGGAACATCTATGTTTGCTCGTGTATAAAACTAAATTCTTCCAAATTTCATTGAAGTTAAACATTTTAGTATTTAAATATGTTTATATATTTGCATTATTTTACATGTAACTCGATAAAAATTGATATTTCAAAATAAATATTGAGTTACCTTCTTGATGCCATATTGGCGACTTAAAAATACGTTGTTTACGTATACACTGTACACCGTTAAACGACTTATCAGCAACTGCCGCTGTTATTTTCATTCAACAAGACATAATACTATCCGCCCTGAAAACATTTTTGACGCTCTTTGACATTGTTGCCAAAATGGACAGCAAATTGCAGACTGTTCCGATTTTGGAACACCGGGCAAAAATGTGTTAAATACATTATTTTGGCTTCAGAACAATTACGTTGACACAAAATGTAACACGTCAGTATATCGAATTTTTCATTACTTGAAAAATATACTCCTACCATATTGTTTTTAGGTAAACACAAAATGTAACCAAACAAACGTAATACGGACAACAATCAATTATGACAGGTAGGTAAACAAAATGCAAAGCCAACTTATTTTTATCAAATGCATCAGTACGACTGAAGATGTATTTTAACTGTTTAATTAATAGTATTTTCACTAAATACATACTTGTGAATTATTTTATTCGCAACAGGCATTAGAAAATGAGAAAACATTATTTTATAATAATTTTACAGTTTTCTAATGTTTCTAGTATTAGTTTTAACTGTACGTTTTCGATGTTTTACATTGAATATGAATTTTCTCATCCGAAACGTATCAAAAATATAAAGTGTGGTATGTCGTTGAATTCAGAATCAAGGGGAGAATTTAAATATGGCAAAAATAATTTTTTCGTGTATTTAAAAAAATAAAGTTGATGATGGTTGCTAAAAAACGGAACGTTGTATCAAAAATTGAACAACAGCATTAAGTAGAGCTAGAAACGTGGCACTGAAACTGTACTCTTCTTTTCTTGATAGCCGTCAATGCAATGTCAAGTTATAGCATTTTAAAAATTTTGCTACACAAATTGTATGTTGAGTAGTGTGTGCAAGGCCTAAGGGCCTTAATCCAAAAACTGACAAAAAAATGTAGAGATATTGATGTTACCTTAGTAACGAACCATATTGCGACGACCAAAAAAATTTTTTGCGGAAATTTCACTCATACAAACTTTTTGATTTTTTGCACGACTTCATTGATCACCCCGTATATAATAAACCTATGGTTCTACGATAAATATACGTCATGCAGCTTAATCCGATAAAAACTAGCCCTTAAAATTTGCAAGCCTCGTTCAAAAATTTGCATTCCTGTTGAAAATATTTAACTTTAAATTTTACCTAAAAATCACTATGTGTAAGTTCGAGTGGCCAGCAGTTTATATATATATATATATATATATATATATATATATATATATATATATATATAGATTATTCTATCCACTCTGAACCACTAGATAGATAATACTATACTGAGCCACTTATGAGAAATTATTGGAAAATAAATTGAAAGGAACGTACATCATTTATACCACAAAGGTATGGTAATAAGTACAATATACAATTAAAATAAGTATCTAAAAACTTTTTTTTTACTTTATTGGTTTTTTATGTATATGTATACTTTCCATACTATCCTGAACCTCTTAGAAACTTCTATCCAAGTTGAGCCAAAATATACAACTTTATAGATTTGATACAACAAAGCTGAGCCATGCCTTGTTGCCAAGTTTTATGTGCCTCTTATTTATTTAGTGTGTCGTGGATTGTTAGAGCTTCTGCTATTTAAAATTTTTTGTCACTATAATCGTTGTAAATAGTTTACAAGGCCTCACATACTTGCTAATAAAACTTAAGGCAGACAAATTAAGTATTTATTTGCCTTTTTGTGTTAGATTATTAGTTCTTTGTGATCGTTTTTAGGTTAAAACGCTAAAATAATGTTATTGTTGAAATAAAAAATGCAATGTGTAATAATCCAAATTTATTAGAAATCATTTTTAGGCAGAGAAAGACGTTAACTATATTGCTAAAATATTTGGCTCGGAATATTTAGCTTTCCGGTATAAAAGTTATACACCACAGCTTTTATTGATGTCCATTTTCTATTGGAAAATAAGTCAGGATATTCGTCCATAAACAAAGTTATCTCAGTTTGCGTCGGAGCTTTCTTTCTTTTAATATTATTTGCAAAATGAGTTGCAATAATTGTTTTCTCTTCTAGAGACCAAGTCTGTTTGACACTGGGCTGCTTAATAACGTTATTCTGTTTATTAGTGGCATTCAAATTTTCTGTCAAATCATCATTTAAAATATTTGTCGACTGATCATGTGATGGATCTGAAACAAGATCTTCTATGTCGTAATCCTCATAAATTGGATCTAAATTAATATTTATTTTGTCCAAGTCCAAACCTTTATATTTTTCCAATCCACCTTCAGTCGCAAGCAGCAATAGTTTGGAAATTTTAGCTGTTTGATACGTACTATCAGAAAGCCTATAAAAATTACAGTGGGTTTGAAGGGTATGTCCCATAAATTTGGAAAGCTGCTCCAAGTCCTCCTTTGAAAACTGGAGTAGTTGGGTTACCGTTGCTAAATGTTTACGCAATCTCGTAGCACTTAGCGTTTTTGGATTTAGAATACCACACTTTTCAGCATGTTTATATAGGACTTTGGTTCCATCTAGGAAATTTTTTCCTGTTGTATGGAAAATGTAATAATTGTCTTCGATGAAATTACCCCTTATTTTTATCAAAAAATCAAAATGTTCTCTCATATTTTGAGAAAGTAAAATTGGAACCCCTCGTCCTCGTTTTCCTCTAACTACGATACGACTACAGGAATTTAGTAAAATTCTTTCTGTTTCAGTGAGACAGCCTTCGAATTCGTTTTCCTGATTATCTAGATTGACTGACTTATACGTGTCTACTTTAATTTGTGCCACTTCTGCTGGTCGTCTTCTATTCATTAAGATTATTTGGCAATACAAAACTTCTTTTAAAGTGCTGTAAGCTACTTTATCTTTTGCATTAGTATGGAGCTCTTCGAATGTATCACGGGCCAATCTTTCTAAATAATCCTTAAGTTTCTTAAGATCTGTTGTTAGGGGTAACAATTCTTCTTTATTCCATTTTTTACTATTCAAGTTAGAACTAGCTTGAGCAGAGACCTCATTAGCCCACTGAGATTCTATTAGGGTTTTCAGAATTTTAATTTCCTTCCTACGTTCTTCGGTGTTGGTTTCTTGGAGCAGTTGGATAAGAGACAAATCACAACATTTTTTTAATAACGTTCCAAAGTTCATGGCAACCGTGGGGGATTCGTATACATCATTGTTCTCGTTATATCCTCCGATAATGTTAACCCCTTCAATAATTGTTTTAAAAAGTGTGGGGCGTAACAAATCAATTAAACCTTTAATGTCACTATATTTTTTTTGTGCGGATTGTAGTAACTTAGCCAAATTTCTTACACTCGTTCTCACAAAGTCCAAATTTCCTTTGCTTCTTCTGCCTTTCATATATGAATATGCGTAATTACAGAGTAACGTATCCTTTTTGGCTATCAATACGATATCATCGGCTCTCATTCGTGAAAACAATTCCTTTTGTAATAGTTCATCATGTTTAAATTTTCCCAAAAGTAACGCGGTTTGACCTTCACTTTGAGAACATTGTCTTTTCCCGTGTGCAGATGGGGACTTGCTACTGGAAGATTTTGTATGTCTGTATAAACTTTTCTTTTTATAGAATCCTAAACAATGTGAACAAGGAAGAAATTCGCCGCTCTGTGCTGACATTCCTGACTGTACTCGTCTGACTGGCCTTATTTACAAAGTAGATCGATTTTTCACATAATTTCCTTTTTTTCCCAAACTCCTTAAAGCTTCACGTCTTTCCTTTGACTTGTTTTTATATGAAAGTAGACGCTGGACTTCTATTTCATTTTGGTGCCAAGTACTCAGGTGTCTTGAAAAATGTGAAACATCTTTTTCGCAAAAGAAGCAAAACGTTTTTTTATCTTTATAATGCTTAATGCTCGTTTTTTCCACTTCCTCCTAAAAAACGTTTAAATATTAGTTTTTCGTTATACAGGGTAACTTATAAAGAACTTTACATACTCCTACTAACAAAAATTTGGCTGTAATATTAAAATAGGTAAGTAATTTTTATAAATTTCTTGGTAAACATGTACCTAGTGCTGAATTGGCATTTTCAAAAGGCCGTAATTTCATTACTGGGTTTATAGAAATTAGTTGGACCCTTTGGTAGCTATCTAGTTTACCCTGCAGATAACCAGTAAAAGTATGGTGAAAATTTCAGGCATATCAAAGTTCTACAGTTTTAAAATATGTTATTTCCATACCTCGCAGTAGATAGGTACTTTTTTTACGAAAGCGAACATCTTTTTTAATTCTGTGGGAAAATTTCTTCAAAAAGGGTCTTATAACCATAATGTTCTAAAATCAATAATCTTAAAGTGACGGATATTTTAAAATCATTTAATAATGTTTAAAACATTCGTCATTTGAAAATTATTTATTTTAGGACAATAAGTTATCAGAGCTTTTGGCGATAAATAACCACATAATTTGAAATGTTTTTGATATAAAACTGCTAACCATTTTCTATTTTTAACCAAGCGCTCTATACTGAAAACACGATCTTGTGAAATTCCCATGATAATAATTAATTATTTGTAACCCATGATTATCATAGTAATATCCCAATTACCTTCTAATCATAAAACAAGCTGTCCGCTTTTTTACAATAGTCTTGTCATTATAATACAAGCCACCACAGCTTTCACGAGCATCAGCTTGTAAAATTTTTTCTCAAATTTTACAATTTTAGCTTGTAATTGTACAACAGGCGTATTTTTAGCCAATCGTTTAAAAATGTACCATGATAATCATAATAAAAATTACCATAATGTGATCGTGGGACATTCTTTTACATTGTATTTGGTTGATTATTTACAGTGTATGCTAATGGCCTCCGAATTACGAGGTATTAGTATATATATAATTATAATTTTGGAATTTTTAAAATACTCAGTGAATGCTAGGCAACAAACTACAGTTTTACCAAATAATAAAAGGATTTAATTGATTGTGTAATATTAAAGCCAAATAAATTATTTTACATTTAATTTTTGACATTTTCAATTTAAATAATTTTAGTACCAGCTACCTAAAAGAATTAAAGATTCATGTTTTATTGTTAGGATAAAGATAATACTTACTTTACAACTTTCAACAAGTTGATTAGGAAGTTTCTGCAAATCTGTTAATGTTTCAGATTTTAAAGAATGAACGATGAATTCCTGATCGCAACTTTTATTATTTTCTAACAAGATACCCTAAAATTTAAACTGTATTGCTAAATATGTTTCTGAATATATGTGGACTTAAACTCACCGCCCCAGAATCACTGTAGTCATTAAGAGATGTATCAAAGTTATTATTCCAAATATTTTCAGAATCACTAAAATCGTTTGTTGTTTGGTTTTGATCGTATTTGGAAATACAATCATTTTCTTCAGCAACAATGATTGGAAGATCCAACTCAGATCTAATTGGTAAATGTGAAACTGATTCTCTGGAAGGGACTATCACTATAGGCAGTTGACAATGATTATTAGATTTAATTTTATTTAGTATGATGCCGCTACTACTCGGTTGGCTGAAGGTTGGATTTGTTGTATTTATTTCTGCGAAGTGAAGGGAAGTGCTTGGTTTTATTATATATTCAGAGAGCACGTTTATTTTTTTCGGTATATTATAAGTATTAGAAACTTTCGGAGCTTCAGTTGAGACTTCAATTTTTGAACGATTCCCTGAAGCCGTATCAGAATTTGGTGATAAAGCATCCTAAAGAAAAATAAATAATAATTTTCAAACTAAGAATAATTATTCTTAGTTTAAGGTTTATTTTTTATTTTTAAAATACCGTTACCGGGTTCGATGTACTCGCATTTCCACAACGCAAACCGAGCAGTCCAGAACGAAATATCGGTTCGAAAATTGTATAACAATACGTGTACACAATCTTCATCGCTCTAAAGATCCAACAACATGGTGCACAATAAATTTCACATTCCAAAACTATTTAAAAAAATAGTATAAAATAATAGTACTAGGGAACATTTCACTCATTATTATATGTAAATATCTTGGACGAACCATGGCACTGTCCAAATACTACCAAGGGAACCACGTTCTTTAAAATACAAGTAAAAAGGAGACTTGACAAATTACTACAGACTTTAGTTGAGTAGACGATCTATTAATGGTAACACATCCAATTGTTCATTGACTAAATTACAATGGGAAATGTTGCAGTCACCATTACTAGATTATCTACACAACTTAAAGTCTGTTTTAATCCGTAAGGGCTCTACCTTCTTTTTATTTGCACTTTGTTAAATGTAGTTAGTGTACGATAAATCTTTTTAATTTCCATGTTCTCCAAAAGCTTGTTGACAGAGTAAGTTTTTATTAAACTTTTTTACTACTTAAACTGAGTTCCTATTTTTTTATACATTTTTTAGAGTTGGTTTAAGGCCAAAAGGGCTTGATTTGCTTAAATAACCTAAAACACTTGAAAATACTTATCCTTCACCTTTACATTTATATATACGGTATGTAGGTACACGTCAATTTGCATTTTATAATTCTTCTTTTTTGCAGAACCCAAACTCTAAAATTTTAACCATATTTTTGTTCAGGTTTATTACATATTACCATTGACTATAAACAGAATAAGACTTGCAACCTTATGGGAGCGAAACACGCACGAAAATCCCCCTCGAACTTGGATGGCAGCACTTCAAACATCCGTCTCATTTCTCTCGGGTCCGCTCGTTTATCCATCCTCAGTCACCTTTCGACCACATGGTACAAGGTTTTATTGTATCATGTCTCTACCGCCGGGTATTTAGCAAATTCTGCACTAAAGAAATTTAAATATTATTATTGTGCAGATGTAACTGAAAAATTTTCAGAGGCGCCTTTAGAAGAAAATATTTAAAAAGTCTATCTGACTTATTTTGATTAAAAAGTTTCCCACGTTTTAGTAAATTATAATTCATCTAACAAAAAGAATGTAAAACCATTATTAAAGATTTGAGAAATTTTTATTTAAATTATGACTAACCTAAAAGAATTCACAAAAATATCATTCAAAAAGTAAATTTTAACAATAATTCTAAAAAATAAACTTTTATCATCTCAGTGAAACGACAGTGAAATTTTACAATATTCTAGATTTTATTCGGGATGTTATTAATTAAAAATGTTGATTCTTATTTTCCAAATATTTTTAGTTGCCGTTCTTTTGTTAATTTCCGATTTAAAACCCCGTGTTGGAATTTCCAAGGTACAATGTAATATACGGTTGTGTTCATAAACCTGTGGGACAGCGATTTTAGACTAGTCAAAATATTTCACATACAAAAGTCAGGATGACTTTTAGTATCCGTCAATTTCAACTTAATTTTTAAAAATTTTTATTGCGAAGCTTACAAATTGTAAATATACAAAATGCCTCAATTAAGCTATGTTAAAGAGCTAAAATAACTAATTAGGTACCTAGAAGATGGTGTACCGGTGAGAGAAGTTTCTCGTATAATGAATAGAAATAAAAACTTAGTTCAAAAAATAAAAACTAAATGGGAGACCTTTGAAAGCCTCAAAAACAAAAAGTCACCTGGAAGACCTAGAATTACAACACAAGAAGACGATGCTTTGGTGGGATACTTGTGAGATCACCCCTTTGACCTAGTCCAAAATGCCATAGAGCGAACACATTTTGCTGGATCAAGATCAACTGCATGTCGCAGAATAAAAGAATCTCCTTTAGGAAATTATGTCGCAGACAAGAGTTATTTTCGCATTAAACAATAGATTGCGTGACAATTGGATATAATGTCGATCATGTTTTGCAGTCGTTTTTAACGGCTACGTAAGGGTCTACAGACCCTGTACAACTATATTGACATCTATATGTGTGCCAAATTTCAAGTTCATATGTTGTCCTTCGAAAGTTAAGGACGCACGCACGCACGCACGCGCGCTCCCACGCGCGCACACACGCACACACGCACACACACACACACACACACACACACACACACACACACACACACACAAAATGTTTTTTGCTGAAATTGTGTGTTCAGACGTTTTCGAACATTTTAAAGCGATTGACCAAATAAAAAGTTTTGAAATTTTTTTTACTGATACAGTACTTCCCATCCGTTGGATCTGGAAGTAATATATTGTTTTTACTGAAGAATCCAAGCTATAAGTTACACCTGTATATTAACATTATAAATCTTTATGGATCTAACATTTTCAAAATCAAAATTTTTCTTAGAACGCAAATGTCAGTGTTTTCAACTTAGTATTGTTTACTTGGATTAAAAATGTAAAAGTTATAAAACCAGGTCAGAGAGCAGTTAGTTTTTCCTTTAGTTTAGTAAAAATACAAAATTTTTAATATGAACTTCATAATTCTCAATTGCAATGAATTTAAATAGTGGTGTCAATTATTGTCAAGAAGTGTAACGTTAGTTGTTAATAAATACCGTTAAAAATAATCAGTTTTATTTCTTAACTCAAGCGCTGACAAAGTGTGCGATAAGGAACATTGCAACAAAGCAACACGGAAATAAATTCCGTTTCATGAAGTAATTGGATATCCCTATATCACATTTTTGTTTTCGACAATGACTAAATACAAATTGCTGACTGCACGTCACATCCTATATGGGCATTTCATTGCATTGGCTTGCAAGTCTTTTTCTGTTTATAGTCAATGATATTACGTAGAAACAGCTCCGTGTGAAAATGATGTATCAACATCGAAACCAGTTACGATATTTTAAAAATAAATAAATATGAAATCTTTAAGAATTATTCTTATGTCATAATTGCTACAGAGCAATCAATTAATCAATTATTTGTACTTCGTTCAAAGTATCACTTATTTCATGCAGGGCCGCAGCAGGGGGGGGGGGGGGGGCATGGGGGGGTCTCTTGCCCCGGGCGGCAAAATTACTTTAAAATTAAATTTCATTTTACTAATTTCAGACCTGTATTAATATGTAACAACAATTTCATAAGCAAGTACTTAGCACATTGAACACAACACAGTACCTACTGTCAAAGATTCGACTGTCAATCAGTGTCAATGTGACCTGCATGATACAATAAACACAGAAGATAGGATATTGCGCAATGCGCATAGTGAGCAGAGGTGGGTAGCGTCAGCTGGAGAGTAAGTAATTCTGGCGCGAAGTGCATGTTTGCGTACGATACCTGATTTTATTACTGAATTTTGTTGAGAATTAGAGCGTTATTGCCACATATATACGTTGTGATGTTACTATTTGCAACGTAGACAATCAGTCTAAACATTATAAAAAAGATTTAATATCTTTTCGTGTTCCTAAAGACACGATAATTTAAACAAACACTGATTATATGCTTGCAAACGAGCCGACAAGTTAACGTATTAAATGCTAGAATATTGCCATTTAATCACGTTTCCGGTCTTGGCATTCGCAGCAAAAATATTTTATGCAGTTAACACACGACAATATTGGCAGAGTAAAAATGTTTTTTTGTCTTTAACCGTTTACTAGAGTTCCGCAGCCGAATGGCAAAAAAGTGGAACGCTTATAGATTCATTTTGTCGTAGCTTTAAATTTCGTGGTTTTGTCCTTCCGTCCATCTGTCCGTCCTAATCCTTTACATATTAGTTAACTCCTACAGTTATGAACATAGTCGCATGAAAAAATAGTTTAGATATAGATCTCAATTTTAAAAGAATAAAAATGTATCGTAATTAATAAGTCGCATGTGCTCAATAGCGCTTTAGTGCTTTTAGTTCTAAGTATCAATAACTTTAAGCAACTGTAAAACCTTATATTAATTAACAGCCTTACTTATAATATAAAAACTAGAAGCACTAAAGGGTTTTTTCTAAATCTAATTTTTTTTGGGGGCCTAATGTTATAATTTACTATATATCAAAGTCAATATTATTTTTTTAGGACAATAAAATCACAATGGTTGACCGAAAAAAACTATCTGGTGCTGCGTACAAGAAAAATAGGTTAAAGAAGGTGAAGGAACTAAGCAAGTGGAATGGAAGTTTTAAGAAGTACTTACAGTCAACTTCAAAAGTAATGGGAAATGCAATTCTATTAGCATCCGACCAAGCATTAAACAAAATGGAAGTAATAATGGAACTTCCCAACATGAAATTACCGTTTCGACCACTTCAGAACCTTCGACGCTAATACCTACAGCTACATCAACAAATTCCGAAACATATGACAGCGCTAGTAACCTTCCCGCTGAAAATTCTTTAACAAAAACCTTATCCCCCATCAGTTTGAGCGAGAAACCCGAACCTGACTTTAAATTTGATTTTAATGATCCTGGTACATGGCCAAGATATCTATCTGATACTGAAAGGTGTTAATATTACTAAAATGAGGGTATATAGTAACTATACGCCGGACTTATCCAAAAGCGAAAGAGACGGACGAACTCTTACTAAAGATTGGTTTTTTAAATGGTTAAAAAATGGATCACAGGTTAAACGATCTTTTTTAGCTTATAGTGAAACTAAAGTTTCTTTGTTCTGCGTTTGTTGCAGAATGTTTTCTCATTTGTTTTCCCATGAAGCTAGAATGCCATCCTTAGCCAAAGAAGAGGGATTTGCAACATGGAAAAAGCTTAGTGATAAAATACCAGAACATGAGAATTCCTCCAATCATAAACATTGCTTTTGTATGTGGAAGTCGTTAGAGACATCTCTCGGGAAAGGAGGCATTGACAAAGAACTCCAAGATGCCATTCAAAAAGAAGAATCTCACTGGAAAGAAGTTTTACACTGTATTGTTGATGTTATTTTACATTTAGCGAAGCAAGGGAGTCCATTTAGAGGAACAAGTGAACGATGTAATTTTGAAAATTCGAACAGTGGAAAATTTCTTAACACAATAGCTCTTTTGTCCCACTATAATGCCCCACTTCGACAACATATTGAACGCCATAAGAAGGGGCAGCTAAACTATTTTTCATCGGAAATTCAAGATGAATTTCTTGATATAGTTTCTAACAAAATAAGACAAAATATAATCCAAGATGTTAAAAAAGCTAAATATTTTGCCTTAATGTTCGATTGTACACCAGACATCAGTAACCATGAACAAATGACAGAGATAATCAGATATGTAAATATAAGTAATGATACACCTGAAGTTGTAGAGAATTTTGTAGATTTTTTTCTTGTTTCTGACAAAACTGGGGAAGGTCTTTCTCAAGAAATTATTAAAAAAGTAAACAATGGTGGCTTGGATATGAAGCTATGCAGAGGCCAATCGTATGATAACGGTGCCAACATGGCCGAAAAATACAAAGGAGTGCAAGCTAGAATACTGAAAGAGAACAAATACGCATATTTTGTGCCCTGCTCTGCTCATTCCTTAAACTTAGTCGGAGTTCACGCTGCGGAAGCATGCCTTCCAGCACAAAATTATTTTGGAGTATTGCACTCCCTTTATAACTACTTCAGTGGATCTACTTCAAGATGGGAAGTGCTGCAAAGCCACGTTACTTTAACTCTTAAGGCAGAAAGTAAAACAAGGTGGTCAGCACGACTTGAGTCTGTCGAAGTCGTCTTCAAACACCTTGATAAAATATATCTAGCTCTTAAAGAGTTATGTACTAAGGGGCCTACGTCAGAGACTAAAACTGAAGCTACAGCTCTCATGGGTCAAATGAAGTATTTTACATTTGTTGTGCTGACTTGATTTTGGTACAGTGTACTAAAGCCAATTGACAGAACCAATAAGTTCCTTCAGGGAGCAGACCTGACAGTTGACAGAGCAGCGAGAAACATGCAAGGTTTAATAAACCTGTTGTCTTCAAAGAGAGAAAGCTTAGTATCGGAAGCTATGGCAGATGCCAAAATCATGGCCCAAGAAAATGGGTTAGAAACCGGGTTTAAAGAACAAAGAAAAAGAAAAAAGAAGATGATGTCTGGTGAGACCTGTGAAGATGAAGCATTTGGTTTAACACAGGAAGAAAATTTCAGAGCTTCTCTCATGGAAATACTTGACAGAATTCTAAGTGAAATGAATAGCAGATTTGATGCATTGAAAGACATAAATCGTAAATTTGGTTTTCTGTGTGGCTCTCAAATAAATGAAACAGATTCAAAAGACTTACAAATTAAAGCTAAAATATTGGCTGACAGTTACTCAGAAGATTTTAACAAAGAGGAGCTGGTCAATGAAATAGAAAGTTTTAAATACCATGCCCTTGAAATGGACAGTAGTCCAAGAAATGCCACAGCACAATCCACTTTGAAAGTTATTTATGAGCAGCACCTGCAAGAGGGCTACCCAAACATAACAACAGCTTTACAAATATTCCTTACTCTCACAGTCTCTGTTGCTTCGGGTGAGAGAAGCTTCAGCAAGCTTAAACTAAGCAAGAATTATTTAAGGAGCACCATGAAACAACAGAGATGAACCAATTTAAGTCTATATCAATTGAACATCAAAGAGCGTCATCAATCTCATTCGACGAAATAATCAAGACATTTGCAGCCAAAAAATCAAGAAAAGTCAAATTTACATAATTGTTTTATGTATGTATAATATTTCCCTGCAGTATAATAAACATATTTTACATGAATTGTTATTTGCAAATAACTGAGGTTGAGTGGTAGAAGGGGGAGCGGCACAATTAGGGCTTGCCCCTCCTGGAAAAATGTGTAGCTGCAGTTCTGATTTCATGTGAGTTATTACGGACATAACTAGATTTATTATCTTCACTTTGATCGGATTTTGGAATAGAATTGTGATCATCACTTTTGCACATGTAGGGACTTTCTTCGGGAATAATTGGGTTATCAAAATTAGATCTAACAGATAAATGCAGAGCATCTTTTTCAGGAGCAACTATAGTTTCTAATTTTGGTTTTTTAAATGTTCTTTCAATATTAAAGTCCACAGATTGTTTTTTACTAGTCTCTGTTAACGTCGGGGATAATATGGATTTTTCTATGTAGTCTGTTGGTCGACTCAACTTTTTTTTGTCAATATTTTTCCGATCTGATTTGTTGGTACTGTAATACTGTTCCTTTAATATTTTTGGATCTACCTCTATTACCCAATTTGAAATGGGATCAAACTCTTCCGAAAGTTTTTTTTCCAAATCGGCTATCTGATTATTTCTAGTATTTGTACCTGTAATCATTAGAATAAAAAAGTGGAAAACAAATAAAATTAAAGAATAAATCGATTGAAAAAAGATGCATTAAAATGATGAAAGTGGTCAAGTCAACGGCATATAGAAAGTAACAAAAAACAGGAATATTAATGAAGAGTAAGGGTAAACCTGAACTATTAAAAATTTAAGCTTTTTATTTTTTTGTTAAAACAGCTGTCGCAAAGAAAAAAATTTTACATGGATAATGGTATAAAATCTTAAACAATCTTTACTAATTTAAAACGTAAACAAAGTATCATGTTGTATACTAGTAATTGCTAAACTATGTAACCGCGATTATTATGGATGTAATGTTTTATAAGGTATCACATTCTCGCACTACACACCGGATTTGTTGATCCATAATATTTAATATTAAGGGTCAACTTGTTTTAAATATTTCTTACATGTGTCAATATCAACCAAAGAAAGAATCCTCTTAGTTCTTTGGGACATTATTGATAAAATGCAGTTTCAATATATCCACACCGCACTACTCACTGTCCGGGATTCACTGGCTCAGATTCGACAAAATAATCAAAACAAAAGATCTATAAATAGAAATACTGTGTTGCCAAATCTAGGAGGCTCAGGTTGTAATGTACGATCTGAGATTTGGCATATACATTTTGTATATGTAGCAAGCACAGTAACGCCACGGTAGACATTAAGTTGAACTAAAATTTATATATTTCATACCAAGCTGAGCCTTATTTTGCCGCGAAAAATCTGATTACTAAGGAAACATGTGACAATAATTAACTTCAATGGTTGGTTAACGTTTAGTCAATTTTAAATGAACTCGTAGAAGTTATTTGAGGTCATGTGACCCGTTTAACATGGGAAAACAAACCTGAGCCACATATATGGCTCAAGTTTGTTTCTCTGGCTCAAGATTGTATGTACAGTTTGCTATCCCTGGCTCAGCTTGGATAGAATTTCTCTCTCTCTCTCTCTCTCTCTCTCTCTCTCTCTCATATATTATATATATATATATATATATATATATATATATATATATATATATATATATATATATATATATACAGGGTGTTTTCTAATTGAATGCCAATATTTCAGGGGGCAATTTTTAGGTCCATTTTGAAAAAAAAACTTTATATGAACGTATGTCCTAAACGTCTTAACTTTTCAGGTACAGAGGACAGGGTGGTAAAGTATTCATAAATAAATCATTTATTGTTAATCTGTAATACCACTGTAGATATTTTAATGAAATTTGGCATTCATGTAGTATGTGTCAAGAGGAATTTTCTAATGTACCACATTTTTCTTTAATTTCCACCAGTGGCGTTCGTACGGAATTTGACCTGCCTATTTTGGCAGACATTAATGGTACGCCACTGATTTGTCTTAAAATAAAAATTATTCTTGAAATCCTCTATCATTTCTAAGCAAATTTGATACCTTGATTTTTTTCAATCTGATGCGCGGTTTTCGCTTAAAAAAATAAACACCGTTTCTCTGCATGATCATAACAATATCGTTAATATAACAATATTATCGTGCAGAGAGACAGATTTTTATTTTAGGTAAAAACCGCGCGTCGGACTAAAGAAATTCAAGAGATCGAATCTGCTCATAATTGAATAAAGATGTCAAAAATATACTTCAGAATTCACGTATTTTGGAAGTGTTTTAAATAAAACATTAAGAAAAATTAAGTAAGAAAGAATTATTACTTATCATTGTTTACAGCCACTTGTTTGTGGCTGTAGGAATTATTAATTCTGTTGTCAAGGCGTTTGTAATTATTTTGTTTGGCAGTTCACCATTTTTTAAATTCACTTCTTCGCGTCTCATTAATTTGGCGTTTAAAATATCCCAGCATAGCTATTTTGAAGAAGAATGTCCAATTTTACTAATGAGGAGTTGGCAGATATGCATTACATGTATGGTTTGGCTGATGGGAGATCGCCGGAAGCTAGGCGATTGTATCAAAAGCGGTTTACTAATAAAGTCATACCAGATATCCAAACATTTGCAAATACATAGAAGCTTGACTGAAACAGGTACTTTAAAGCCAAATAATCAATTGAAATGAGCCCATCGGACTGTAAGAACTCCAGAAATTGAAGAAGCAGTTTTAAATTCGATTGACGCTGAACGGAGTACTAGAAAAATTGGAATTAATCTGAATATCGCGCACGTCCTGGTTTGGAAATTTTTGCACGATTTTTTATTGTACTCGTATCATATTCAACGGGTCCAAGCGTTACTTCCCCAAGACCTTCCCTTGGGCGTAATCCCATGCTTGACCGTGAAATAATGTTTACAGTTAAAGCTAACTTTTCCAGAAACGCAATCAGAAATTTACGCAATAACCATATTTAGGCCGACGAAAACCCCCACGCAGTTGTAGCATTTAACCATCAAGAACAATTTTCGGTAAATGTCTGGGTTGGAATTGTTGGAAATTACTTAATTGGACTTTTTTTTCTGCCAGAATTATCGGCGGTTTCTAGAGGAGGATTTACCCATACTGCTAGAAGTGCCAATTTTAATTAGAAACAAAAAGTGTTTCATGCATGACGGCGAGCCCACTCACTTTGGTGTTGCAGCAAGAGTATATTTAAATCACACAATTAATAACCGATGGGTAGGTGGTGGCGGACCCCAACCATGGCCCGCTAGGTTCCCAGATTTAAATATTATGGACTTTTTCTTATGGGGGAATCTTAAAAGTCTGGTTTACCAAACCCCAGTAAACACTTTAGAATAGCTGAAGCATCGTATAAGAGCTTCCTGCGATTTAATAAGAAATACTGGAGGTATACTTCAATATGAGGAAAAGAGCTGAAGCGTGCATCCTTCAAGATGGAGGGCATTTTCAACAACTTATCTAGTTTCTATGTTCTATTTTTTTTCACGAAGGTTGTGATTAATTTATTAACAGACGATTTATAATTTTGCTAAAATTATTAATAGCAGGTATTGTTTTTTTTTAAATAAGAATCGTTTATTAGTAATATTGTTGTTGTTAAAGGATATTAAGTTATTTCATTAAAGGTGTAAAAGTAAAATTATTTAAAAAAAAAGTCTTCTAATACTATTATTTATATCCTGTGGTTGTGGTCACTGATTGGTAACTAAAGACTAGATTTTTTTTTGGCATCTTTCACAAAAAGAAAATTCTCGATTTTAACCACTGGTGACCCAATTGACATAAATATTAGACAGTCAGTGGCACGCCACTGACTTTTCTTAAAGTAAAAAAAAAATTAAACTGTTCATTTATGAGCAGATTTATCCCTTGAACTCATTTAGTCCGAGGCACGGTTTTCGCCTAAAAATAAAATCTATTTCTCTGCATGGTGATATTTTCATATTAACGATGTTGGTATGATCATGCAGAGAAACGGTTTTTATTTTTTTAAGCGAAAACCTTGCATCGACCTGGAAAAGATCAAGGGATCAAATTTGCTTAGAAATGATTGGGAATTTCAAGAATAATTTTTATTTGAAGAGAGCGAAGAGGTTTTTCGTGAATGATACGAGGATTTTCAGAGACCAGTACTGCAATTACTGTCTATTAACATCCCCATCCAAATAAAAATGCGCCTCTTCTGCATTTGAAAAGCAAAGTCCTGCCGCTGCACATAGTTCCTTTTCTAAAGTTTTTGAGCGAACTTTAGGTCTTTCCGAAAAGTTGTTCGCGCAAATTTACGGCTTATTCCTAGTTCACGCGCGTGTTTACGTGGAGAGCCCCCAGGACGAGTCAGCGCGGCTGTCACACGTCCAACTTTTTCTGGTGTTCCTGCCTTTACCTGACACACGTATATATATATATATATATATATATATATATATATATATATATATATATATATATATATATATATATATCACACAATATGTCTCAGTAAGTTGGAACTATATGGGAAACTTTTTTATAATTAATTTTACGAAAAAAAGTTATTCTTTACAAAAAATTCTGCATCTTCCAAAATTTTCCAAATTTTACTGTAGTTACGTGTAATCTAGGATGTACTGACAAACTAATGAATGGTTGATAACAACAAATGTTTGACAGCTACAGTCAAAACGCGTTAGAATTTAACCAATACATATGGCAGCGTTAAGTAGTTAAGAGAAAATAGTAATCGTCTTGATTGTGGGAGAAAATTATAAAACCCATAGAGAAGCCGCAATTATTTTTAATAATAGACATTTCAATAAAAATATTACCCATTCAACTGTTACGAAAATAATGAATAAATTCAAAAATACTGGAAGTATTAAGAATAGGTTTGACGTAAAACGCCGACAATTGGTTGCGGATTATAATACGTAGTTTGAAGTAATGCTGTCTGTTGTAGCCAATCCAAAAATGTCATTACGCAAAAGGAAATCGTTGATGCAAAAGAATGTAAGTAAAGATACAGTGGCTAGAATTTTAAAACTGAATAAATACAGAGCATTCAAATCAAAAAATAGTGCACACATTGAAAGAAAGAGACTTTGATTTTTGCTGTCTCATCCAAGGAGAGTTAGAAGATGACCCTTTTTTTATGAGACGTATTATTTTTTCTGATGAGGCAACATTCTCGTCTAATGGAACTGTCGCGTCTCAACGTTGTCGCAGGTGGTCTGATCAAAATCTCAATTTTGTAATAAAGTGTCATGACCAATATTCCTTCAAGACTAACGTGTGGTGTGGCATTTATAAAAACAGATTAATAGGACCTTCTTTTTTTCGCCAAACCATGAATGCGGAAAGTTATTTACAGTTATTACAAACTCACATTTATGACTTCATAGACGAACTACCCTTACAAGAACGACAATGTATTTGGTACCAACAAGATGGTGCCTCATGTCACAGTATATTGAATTTTAGGGAATATCTTGAACATATGTTCCATGGAAACGTTATCCACAGATATTCTGATCTCTTTTGACCTGCTATATCCCCTAACCTTACCCCACTTGATTTCTTCCTATGGGGCTACTTGAAACAAAAAGTTTACTAGGAAGGGCCATTTCAAGATGTTGACCATTTAGAAAAAATAATTTTAGAAAAATGTCAGCAAACTTCTCCAGAAATAATCAGGAATGTATTACGTGAATTTGCCAATAGAACGAATAGATGCATTGAACGAGACGGTGGATATGTGGAGGCATTAGTGGAATGAGTGAAAATTAAGTTTCTATTTATTTCTAGAATTCATATTACGTTAGTTGCACAACATATTATTATTTTTATGTATTTTTTTATTTTTAAATTAAATTAAATAAATGCATATGCATACATTACGTGTTTAAATTGCAAAATTGTTTAAAAACATTATGATTCGAGAAGGTTATCATGACTTATAATCACAAGATTCAAAATAGAAACAATATTAAACAAGCAAAAAACCTATTTTTTCAATGTAAATGGAATTTAACTGCATATTTGATCAACTTTTTTTAATAACATTTTTCGATATTGTCAATTTTAAAGGTACTTTACTCTTAATTAAAATTCATATTTTTTGACAAACCTCTTATAAGACTAAAAAAATTTGATATTTGATGATCGTATTTTACATTTTGGAACATGCAGAACTTTTTATAAAGAATAACTTTTTTTCCTAAAATTGATAATAAAAAAACTTACTGAGACATATTGTATATATATATATATATATATATATATATATATATATATATATATATATATATATATATATATATATATATAATATACATATACATATATGCTTTTTACACTTTTTGTCTAAAATATAATCAGGTATGGACTCTATCTCCTCCAAAATAGTTCCCTTGGGAAGCCACACAACGCTTCATCCGGTTTTTCCACTCTTCATAGGAGTGCTGGAACTCAGAAACTGGAATATCCTTCAGCTAGTCGGTTACAGTTTTTTTAGTGTCTTCTACTGTTCCAGAATGTTGTCCATTGAGGTGGTTTTTCAATTTAGATAACAGGAAAGGTCACATAGGCTCAACTCAGGAGAATAGGGTGGTTGAGAAACGACGGAAATATTTTTATTTGCCAAAAATGCGGTAACTAGGAGTGCACTGTGACAAGGCGCATTGTCATGACACAGAAACTCTTTTCCGTAGTCTTTCACTAGCATTCTCACCGAGTTTAACACAAAATTTGGTCGCACAGCGTTGTTCATAATTTATTTCACTCATTTTTGAACGAACAACAAAAACTAGCTTTACAAAGAGTTCGCTTACTAGTGATTTGCTAGCAATAGTCTAAAAGTATCAATGCTCAATGTTTTATCAGCTATATGTGTACTTGTCAGAGTTACAAAGTTGCCAGACTGACCGTATTTACAGACCTCGTATATACATACATGCGAAATTTGCAAGGCCAAGTGATAAAGATAAGTCATAACAATTTGTGGGGTGCAAAATCGACCCAAACCTATGTTCTAAACCTTATTATTATTGCAAAGTATCAGAAAAGATGAATAAAGCGAGTGAGTACAAAAAAATACTATGTTCAACGGGTTTTGGGCAAACAGCTATGAATTAGTAATATAAATAGTACAGTGAGGTTAAAGCACGTAAACAAGGACAAACAGATAATAGATATAGTGTCTAAAGCACAAGCGATATGTCCGTGAAAAGCACGAAGACTGCCAGCAAACCAGAAATAAGGACCAACCCAAAAGAATACAAACCATAAGAAAGGATTATGAGAAAACATATCCCCCCCCCCCAGAACAAAAAAAATACAGAAATGGAAGAATTAAAAGTACTAAGAAAGGAAATGAATACAAACATAATGGCGGAGTTTCACAACAAAAGAGAACCAACAAAACAAAAGGAAGCGAGATGGGAAAAGGAGAAGAAACAACTAGAACACAAAATTGAAAAGCTAGAAGACAGATTGGAAGCAATGGAAAAGTAGAGTAGAAAGACTCACTTTGTCATACTAGGACTAAAAACAGAAGGGACATAAAAAACAACGTAAAGGAAGAACTTGTGCAAAATGAAACAATAATTGCAGCATACGTAATTGGAGAAAAAGGAAACTCTAAAACATAAATTAAGAAACCGAGAAATATCTAAAATGACCTAACACCAAAAGAAAGAAACATCCAATACAAAATAATAGAAATAACACGAGAAGAAAAATATAAAGGAAATATGGTAAAAATACGCTACAAAAAGTTAAGCTTAAATGGATTCACATACGAATGGAAGAAAGTGATTGGATTAATAAAAGCAAAACAAAAAAGAGGGCAACAACCTGTCAAGAGTAGTGACGATTCAAAAAACCACTAGGGCAAGACTGCTTAATAAGGAGCATTAGCGACAAGGCAAAGTGAAAGGCTTACGAGTAAGCAAACAAAGGCAAACACTTTAAACCGGAAAAACAACGACGAAGAACAACTGACAACAGATAGAATAACTATGGGCACATGGAACGTTAGAAGTACTTACACCGAAGGGAAGATAAAGCAATTACTAAGAGAACTAAAAGATATGAGATAGATGTAACAGCAAGACAAGAGACAAAACCAAAAAGATTGGATTAACTAATAACTAATAACAGAATGCAAGGGACAGGCTTTACAGCAAAAGAGGGAATTAAAACCAAGATATTCAATTTTAAACCCATAAATGAAAAAATATGTTAGCTGAGGATAAAAGGAAAATACAGGAAAATTAGCCTACTAAATATACACGCACTAATAGAAGAAAAAGAAGAGGAGCAAAAGGACAAACTTTAGGAAACCCTGGAACTGGAATATGAAAAAATTCCGTAGTTTCACGCAACAATCATCCAAGCTTCCAAGTATGGTCCCAGTGCACCCAAATACATAAATTGCGAAAGACGGTAAATTCCTAACGAAAAAGTTATATTTAAAAAAATGACCTTCGGGGGCGCCGCTTACGGAAAAGTGACAGTTGATAAGTCATTCGATCAGCTGTAAACTTTTCAAGCTACAGGTGTATTCAAAAATTCGTTTTGTTACTCCCGCTGGTTAATTTAGCAAGTAATATCATTGTTTCAACAAATAAAGTGTTAGTTTAATTATAGCTAATTGCATATTTCCGGTAAATTTTAAAAAAACGTAAAATATTATACTTTGGTTACAACTATAGTCCAGACAATTATTTGGACCATAGTTGTGTTTACTCCAAAATGGTGACTTTAATCCAGAATTTTATCTGGAACAGAGTTGTGATAACACTTTACAATGATAATATTTTTTCAGGATCTGATGGCACCCCCAAATAAAATCCTTCGACGTAAGGCTGGGGGAAGGGCCTATAAACCTTACAGTAATAACCTTATGGAGTAGTGCTTAATAGACATACGAAATAAACTACTCACAAAGCGAAGCTGCTGAAAAATACAAAATCCCTCGCAGCGCCATAATTATTGAATTAAAAGCTTTTCGGGAGCACAAAATGAATAACCTGGCAGAAAATGTATTTTTTCTCCCGAAGAGGAACAAGCATTCGTTGATACTGCCGCAGGTATGTGCAAATTTGGTTTTCCCAGAACTTTGTTCGTCCTGGGGTGTATTGTTAAAATGTATTTGGACAGTCAGGACCGTAAAGTACCTGCATTTAAAATGCAATTCCCAGGAAGGCGTTGGGCAGAATGCTTCTTGGAGCGCATTATCCCCGAGGTTTTGTAGCAACATTAAACGTCTGAGGGCAGCGAAGTAATTAACTCGTTCTTTTTACATTTGAGACAATAAATAGTAGGTGTACTACCCGATTTAATTTATAATTACCATGAGACGAATGTGGTAGATGACCCAGGGAAAAAAAGAATTTTAACTAAGCGTGGGTGTAAATATCCCGAAGTGATAAAGAACTCTACTAAAGCAGCGGTGAGTATTATGGTTTGCGGCAACGCAGCTGGGGACCTGTTTTCCATCATTATTGAATAAACTCTGGATTAAGGTTATTGAGAATGCACACGCTAATTTGAAAGCAGGTTTTCAAAAAGTTGGTATCTATCCTCTTTGTGCCCAAAAAGTTCTTGAACGTTTGCTAACTTATACTCAGAAGGGGCTGATCCTAACGCAAGTGTTGTGTCTGACGCCTTTATGTAGTATATTGAAACAAGCAGGAAAAATCTTCTGGGGCAAGGAGAAACAAAAAAGGTGAGAAAAAGGAAACTTGATGTTGCACCGGGTAAGAGCATTTCAGCTGAGGAAGCAGAAAAAAGTAATCTGCCTTCTAAATTGCCTTCTCCCAAATCTAGTAAACTTCTGAAAAAAAAAAGTGGTGGTTGAAAACTCTAGTGAAGAAGAAAGTAACAAATACCATTTGGCTTCGGATTCATCACTAAATCTTACAGATTCAAATGAAGATATTGAAGGTATTATGTCCAATAGTAGCGCAGCTTCTATACTAAATTCTGATGGATACATGCCTAAAAGAGATGAATTTGTGATAGTGAGCTATGAAGGGGAGTATTGGCCTGGACAAGTTGAGTCCGTACAAAGTTATATATATGACAAAATGCGGAAAATTATTGAAGTGGTCCGATAAGGAGGATTGAGTTTTTTATGCTAAAGAAGAAATAAAGACTTCTATTAATAATCCGAATCAAAGAGGTACCAAACGAGAACTTTTCTATGTCCCTGAACTTGGAGACTTATTAGGGAAACCAAAAAAATAAGTTGGTTTGTTAAAAAGTTATGTTTCTTGTTCTTGCTCCCTTTAATTAGTTATCAATGTTGAATAAGCCACTAATGTGCACCAAGTTTTAGTGAAGACATTTTGTTTGTAAAGATCCAAGATGTATTTTTAAGTTAAACTTCAAAAGTAAATACCTATTTTTTTCGTTTAACAGCGTTTGTATTTTTTTTTCATATGATACCTTAAGACACACTTGCACACGAGTATCCCAAACATAGTCCAAGTTCAATTTCTTATGGCATATTTGCCATGCAGCATGATTGGAACATGTAATACAACAATGGTCCAAAATTTTGGAAAAAAATAATGGTTTTTTACCCCATATAGCCCATTGCAAATTATTTTATTGTTTTTTGACATCCTCACAGATTAGCTAACAATATGCAGGTTTTGTAAAATAAATGTATTTTAAGCCTTCAGCTACGCATTTCAAAATGTGTTAAAAATTGGACCAATGTGTGAAATTGCGGTACCCAAACATGAGATCAGAATAATAAGGGAAAGTGCACACGCGAAAATAAACAAACATACGCAAAGGTACCCGGATATCACCAAACGGGAAAACAATAAATCAGATCAATCACGTATTAATATAAGAGCAACACGTTAACCATATTACAGACACACGATCGCATATAGGAGCAGACAAAGATTCCTACCACTAAAAATAAGAAGACAAGAAAACCACACACCCCAGCAGAAAAACACGAAGATATAAACGTAAGAGACTGAATCACACTAAATTAAAAACGGAATACACAGGTGAGATAAACTTGAAATATCAAAGAGATGGAAAGAACAATTTACAGAAGCACTAAACACCAACAGAGAGGAGAGAGGATTATGAAGATACAGACGAGGAACCAGAATTACAAGAAGAAGTAGAAGAAAATGACCCACCCACGAGCGAAGAAATAACACAAGTAATATAGGGATTAAAAAATAATAAGTCAGCAAGCGAGGATGGAATACCAGTGCAACTAATAAAATATGAGAGAGAACTGCTAATCAGCAACATATGTAACCTAATAAAAGAAACATCGCAAAAAGAAAGAATCCCAAAGGGATGGTCACACCAATACACAAAAAAAGGGACAAAACAGAAAGCCGTAACTACAGAGCGATCGCATTGTTGAACGTTGCATATAAAGTCAGTCCTAACCAGCCTATTAAAAAAAAGACTAGAGAAATATACAAAAAAAGCAGCTAGAGAGATTTCAAGGCGGCTTCAGAAAACCGAGAACTACCATAGGCCAAATATACACATTGAAACAAACACAAGCAAGCTGCTACGAACATAACACAGATATCCATGTCCTGTTCACATACTTAAGGTAAGCCTATGGCACAGCAATAAAAAGAGTTGTACAAAATAGTGCAAAAATTCAAAATACCATATAAACTAATGCGGTTGACTCAAATAACACTGCAAAGTACGAACAGCAAGGTCAAAATACGTGGAAACCTTTCAGACGGTTTCGAAACAAACAAAAGATTGAGACAAAGGGGCCCTCTCTCCTCACAATTATTCAAACTGGTAAATGGTAAATAGTAAGAACTAGCAAATTAAATAGACAAGGAACCATCAAAAACAAAAACCACCAATGCATTGCCTACGCGGACGACCTGGCCGTACTAGCAAGAGCAAAAAACGTATTAAAAACCCAATGTATTAACCTAGAAAAAGCAACAGGCAATGGGACTAGTCATAAACGAAGACAAAACAAAGTACATGCACATAAACAAAGAAGTAAACGAAGAAAGAAACGAAAATAAGGATCCAGGATAACAAAGAGTTATTTGAAAAAGTACATGAATTCCGGTACCTAGTGATGCAATAACAGCGGACAACGATAACATAAAAGAAATAACAGCACGATTGACAAATGGAAGTAAATGTGTAGGTGCGTTAAGCAAAGTGTTAAAATCTAGGATAGTGTCAACAATAACAAAAATGCGAATATTCAAATCAATCGTTAGACCTACATTAGTGTACGGGAGTGAAGTATGGACGCCAAACAAAAACGACCAAGAAAAACCAGCAAAATGGGAGAGGAAGATTATAAAAAGAATATTACGAGGAAAGGAAGAAGAAATAAACAGACATTATTGGAATAGCGAGAGTACAGAGGTTAAGATGGTAGGGACACCAACAACGTATGACAGATGGAAGGGACCGACGCCCAAAAGCCAGATGGTTCGATCAGGTGCAACAAGACCTAGAATCAATGGCAGGAACAAGCATCAAATCGGAACCAAAGGAGGAAGGCAACACAACGATCAACAGGCCTTAACGGCCTGTGGCGCTTATTATATGTATATATACGTTAGCGATTTTTCAGTCTTTAGTTGGATTATAAACTTATCTATTATAGTTCTGGCACAACGATTTTTCTGTAAAAATGCATCGCCGTAGTAGTTTACGAAAAAATTGTGTCTCGCAAACCGTTCTTATTTAGGAAGCCAAATATATAGAGCAATTGGTGGTAGTACAGCGTAACTCTTGATGTACCGTCAATGGTTCTATTTTTGTACCATATGGCCACAGGAAATTTACAAATGTTGCAGTCAAAGGTTGTCAAATAACCTACCTCTTTTTTAGGCCATTGGACAGAAAACTGAATTTTAGGGCGAATTACTTAAGAATTTCTATACCTAACTTCAGCCTATAGGGTGAGTCAACCATAGAGTAAAGTACATTATCTCATTTGTTTCCAGAATTACGCAAAAATGTTAAATACAAGGGTTTTAGAGAATATTAAGATACACAGCTCAAAATAACTTTTGAGTATACAGGGTGGTTCAAAAAAACGTGGCGAATATATAACATACGTTTTCTTTATTGGAACACCATATTTTTAATTCACCTTTAGATTCTGCATAAAATTCTATAACTTTTTTGTTAATAAGGTCATATACCTAAACCTAGTAGTTTTTCTAATATTTTAATTTTTATAAAAAATAATTACTGTTTACTCTTATAAAGAATTGACAGTGCCGCCATTGTTTTTGAAGATGGAATACACATATTTGGTACAAACGTTCTATGAGAATGGCAAAAAAGATACATGTAAAAAAAATTGAGTTAGACACTACAGGGCGTTCAAAATAAATTTATGCATATCGACTATTTTAATTCAAAAAATTTCGGGTTTATAAAAGATATCAGAAAATATAATAAAATACAGCGTGCCATTTAAAAAAGTCGACATTTTTTAAGTTAAAATAGTCGATATGTATACCTTTATTTTGATCGCCCGGTAGTATCTAACTCAAGGTTATTTACACATATCTTTTTTGCCATCCTCATAGAACGTTTGTACTAAATATTTGTATTCCATCTTCAAAAACAATGGCGGCACTGTTAATTTTTTATAAGAGTAAAAACTAATTATTTTCTAAAAAAATTAAAATATTAGAAAAACTACTAGGTTTAGGTACATGACATTATTAACAAAAAAGTTATAAAATTTCATGTAGAATCTAAAAATAAATTAAAAATATGGTGTTCCATTAAAGAAAACGTATGTTATATTCGACACGCTCTTTTGAACAACCCTGTATACTCAAAAATGATTTTGAACTATGCACCTTAATATTCTCTAAAACCTTTACATTTAACGTTTTTGCATAATTCTCGAAACAAATGAGATAATGAA
Source organism: Vesta saturnalis (assembly GCA_036346205.1). Lineage (NCBI taxonomy): Eukaryota > Metazoa > Arthropoda > Insecta > Coleoptera > Lampyridae > Vesta > Vesta saturnalis. The sequence continues at coordinate 144,011 of JARFJB010002173.1, read as the reverse complement.
CTTTACTCTATGGCTGACTCACCCTGTATATCGAGTTGTTTAATAAAAATCAAGAAGTACCTTACATTACCAGGAGGCTCTTAGTGTGCCATGGAAACAAAACACAATTGTAAAGAAGTAGTTCGCAATCTATCAGGTGAATCGAATTGTGCTAATTAAAAAATATAAATGATTCAAGAATGTCAAATTTTCCAAACCAGTTTTGTTAACTTTTTTGTAATCCATGGCGTGTGTCAAAAAATATTAATCGAACTGTGCTTGAGTTTAATTTAAAATATCGTAACTTACCAAGTATGATGCGGAAAAAGTTCTCACGATTGAAATTTTGGGAAAGTTCCTAGACCTATTGCGAGAGTGAAAGCACTAACTGGCAATGAAGATTACATTTTACTACGTCCAAGGCGACACAAGCGCTCTAATTCGAAACGGATCCAAAAATTTAGGAGCTAACTTGGCATCAAAGTTCCGGGCAGCATACAGAATTCCGTTTCTAGGCAAGATCATGTTTGTTATACCACACCTGGCGTCGACGAAAGTTATAACTGTTCTGTACCCTTTCGTAAGATCGCTTCATTTTCCTAAGAATGTGATGCATAAAATTCAGCAGAGCGAGTAGGAGGTTTGTTGCATTCAGGAGTTAGGATTGGAGAATATGAATCAGGTTTAGGAAAGATATCACCGTAAAGAACATGTTCGCGGCCACAAAAAGTGAAGTAAGGGGAGTTATCATTAACATCGTGCTTAGCGGATCGTATCGCACAACCAATCTATGGTAAGTTAACGTCCCAAGTTCGTTGACTCGACTTGATGTAAGAAGATATCATAGTTTTCAGTACGCGGTTAATTCGTTCCACAGGGTTCACCCTAGCACCCTATTTGGTTGTATAGAGAATAGTAGTACGGTTTAGCGAATTCCTTACTTCAAAATTGGATCCCTAATAAGATATTGAGGAGTACCGAACATGAGAAAAATTTGCTCCTCAGCGATACGGGAGATAATAGTAGCAGTAGCAGTTCGCAAAGGGAAGAAACATGGAAACCTAGTAAGCCACGACGAGAATAAAAGAATAGCCTCGGAAGCTTTTTTGTAAGGGTCCAACAATATCAGCAAACAAAACCTGCCATGGGCGAGTAGAAACAGCTAAAGGGGCAAAGAATCCAGGAGATACAGTGTGTTCTACCTTATGGGCAGTATAGGTTCGACATTTCCGAATATATAGTGCTACATCCGCACGAAGAGAAGTGCCAATAGTAAATCTTAGAAATGCGATCCACCCTTTGCGTTACTCCGCAATGCTCTGAAGTAGCGGCATCATGGTTTCCTTCAAGATATTCAACCGGCAATTTTTGAGAGATATCATTCTCCAGTCTTTCCGGAGACTATCAGAAAGAAGAGGAGTGAACTTCCTAGGAGAAGACAATACGCGATCTTTCAATCTTAAATGCTACGAGTCAGTAATATAAAAAGAAATGGTCGAAGTAGGAGAGTTTCTAATTTTGGTACGGACCAAGACAAAGCACCAGGAGTAAGGTGGTATCTGCCTTTCCGATGAAGGATGGGTAAAGCCATACTGTTGTAAGCGGATTGTCCAACGTCCAACGCTAAACGCCTAGAAGGATTCTATAGCTTATTAAGCCAAATCAGAGAATGGTGATCAGTGAACACAGAAAAGTGATAAAATTCAATAATCGGCCTAAACATTTCGATTGCCCAGAGCACGGTTACGCATTTCTTTTCGATTCTTGAGATGACGTTCAGTCTAAGATAATCGACTGATGTAGCTAATCACTATCTTCTCCAGCAGAAGTATGTTGGCTTAAGACAGCGCCAAGACCAAAATCTGTAGCATCGGTTTGGATTGAGAAAGGACAAGAGAGGCCGGGACAAGAAAGGATCGGAGCACACACTAGAAGCTTTTACAAAGAAGTGAATTCTTCATAGCATTCAGGGGACCAGATAAAAGAAGCATTTTTGCGAGTAAGGGCACTCAATAGTGCAGTCAGAGAAGAAATATTAAGAATAAACCGTCTGTACCATCCGCCCATTCCAATTAAGCGGCGTACATCGATAACTGTAGAAGGTGTAGATATAGAAAGAATTGCAGCAACTTTGTATGGATCAACCAAGAGTCCATCTTTATTAACCACATATCCTAAGTATTTTAATTCTGGGAGACAGAATTGTCTAAGAGTCAATCCAGCACAATTTATACGTTGAAAAGTCAGCGAGAGAACCTCTAAGTCTTTCTTGAAGGTAGTAGTAGCAATAATAATATCGTCTAAGTACGCAAAACAAAAGAGTTCACAGTATTCACCAAAGACATGATTAATAAGGCGTTGAAAGGTCGCTGGACTATTGTGTAGTCGAAAAGGCATTCCAGTAAAATGAAAAATATTCCTATTAGGAAAGGTGAAAGCTGTAAGAGGTTTATAATCCTAAGAGAGATCCATTTGCCAATAGGCAGAGTGTAGGTCCACACTAGATAAATCGCGTAAGCAATCTAAGAAAGAAGTGATACAAGGAAGAAGGTATATATCTTTCTGAGTGACGGCATTAAGTCGACGAAAGTCGATACAAAAACTAAATCAATACGACTGGACCATGGACTGTTTGACGGTTTAACTACACCCAACGCCAACATTTCACCCAGTTCTTGAACAACTGCTTGAATAGCAGTTGCTTTATTGATTCCTAGGATGTTAAAATTTTATGTTTAAATAGCGAAATGCGACCCATATTAGCAGCAGTTGTAGGAAATGCGGTATCGTAAAGTGGTTGTAGAGATGATTGTTCCAGAGCAGTCAATTCAGAGAAAGAATTTACAAGTTCAGAGATTGTGTCTACCGAACGAGAAGTACCAAAGGATCAACGAAGCTTATCGGTCGCTAAAAGTTAATGTCCAAGATAAGGGTTTGTGAAACTTCAGGTACCAGTAGTACGTCCTATATAACATATTTATCTTCTAAGGTTAAAGGAGGAGATAAGTGACCTAGAATATGACATTTCAGGACTAGAAAAATCAACTGAAAAACTCACAGAAGCAGAAGGTTTGCCTTATTTATAGCTAGATCTGACTTCAGATATAATCATATGAAAAGGAGGAGAAGTTTGTCTTTTTCTGAGACTTCTTCGGCTGAACTAGCTTTCATACGTTCACAACGTCGTTGAGCGTGAACCCGAAGAGCTTGTATACGTTTAAATGAAGCAGTGGTAATGTTTCTAGGCAAGGTTGAGAGAGCAGTAGTGAGTCCTTGTTCTGTAGAACGTACCGCAACACTATCAGTAGCATAGTCGATTTAGTGATCGGCAACAGTCAGAGAATTAGACATTCAGTTGTCTCCAATTCTAAGGCACTACACATAGCATTACGTAAAAGTTCTACAGGAGTATCGGAAGGTGTTCCACTCGAAATTAATTCATACTGAATTACACTTTCCAATAAACGATTTACCTCTATTTACCATAAACTAGTCATGATGAGTAAAAGAAATTAAGTATTGAACGAGAATAATCTACCTCCAAAGAATTGTACTAATCGTGAAATAGTGTATGCTTACAATCAATAGTAATTAAATAAATCTTTAAACCTAAGGTGAGAACGCCGAAAATAATTTTTAAGGAACTGTCGAAACAACAGCACAAATCTAATCTAACCAAAAAGTCTAGTAACTAGACTAAATAATAAGAAATCGAAGAGACAATAGTTTTAAATTTCACATATATAGCATTATATGTACATATCAAGTACTCGTAGCAGAAAATTTTAATAGAGACAGAGAAGAATTTCAGGAAGATAGGCCCCACATTGGTGGTCAGAAATAACCATCTTCTTCTGTTACGTGCAAATCTATACGCTGTTCCCAAACTTAGCGTAACAGAGCGAAGATAGCCTAAAGCTGGGCGCGCACTACAGCAACTCCGGCCCGCCCCTGACCGGCCAGGCCTTCGCTGAAAAGTACGAATATGAGCACCCGCACACTACCACGGCCCGCCCTCAACCGGCCTCGACTGTCACCGGCCCGGACGAGCCCTGGTTGCTTGTAGGGCCGACTAGGGCCGGAGCCGATCGATGGGTAACCGCGATTTTCTTACAGATGAGTCATTTTGTGCGGATAATGACATTTGTCTCTTACACCTGTGGCATTGTCGATCTTTTTTGGGAACGACCTGAAGCTAAATCACATCTGCTGTTTTTTAAACGGCTGATTTTATTAGAAAATGGTAAGAGGAGTTTTCTTTTACTCATTAAATTTACTAACACTTATTTCCTAATTTTAAAAAAAAATATTTTTATGAAGGTTCTAGACTTTGAAATCTAGCTGTATATTCACAATTCTGTATTATATTTACGTCCATATAGTGCGCAAATAAAGTTACCTGTCAAATTTCGTTGAAAAGGGGTCCTATCTAAAGGTCTGGGGGCGAGCTAGGGTGGGCCGGTGTAGTGCTCGGGTAAACGCCGACACACGTCGGGAGCGGCCCGACCCGCTCCGGCCCTCATTTAAAGGTACGAATATATGTAATCAAATGAACACCCGAGCACTGCACCTAACTGAACTGACCAACGGCCTAGAAGGATTAGGACCGGAGCCGGTCGATTTTAATAGATAAGGTTTAGAGGAGTTTGATTTTAGAGATTAAATGTACTCTTTTTCCTAATTCAACGAAGTCTGTTTCACATTGAAACTATTAATTACAAATTACAACTTAATTATTAACATGAATATTTCCATGTGTGAAATGAAATTTCTTTTGATTTCACGGAAAAGATTTGAAAAGATTTAAATTTATTCATAATAATAAAAGGTTATAAGTTATTATTTTTTTTCAATAATAATTAAAAAGCATTTGAACCCTATTGAAACCTATCCCCACTTAGTTAATTAGAATTTTCCATCACAATATATATATATATATATATATATATATATATATATGATATACATATATATTAAATGAAAATCCACATTTTTTGCATATAGTTAGGTTCGCCTTCTAATTTCGAGTTTAGATAACCTAAGTTATATTTTTCTGTAAAAAATTATCGACGTAGTAGTTTCCGAGAAAACTTGTATCTCGCAAACCTTTATAAGTTAATAAAAACTAAAACATCAGGCTAACTCTTCATGCCCCATTGATGGTCCCGTTTTGATATATATGTATGATATATATATATATATATATATATATATATATATATATATATATATATGCAGGCGATGTCCAAATATATTCAAAAATTGTTAAAAACTTTATTTCGGCGGTGGTGGTTCGAAAAAAAATTAAATTGTAGGGCGAGTTACTCAAGCATCCCCTATACCTTACTTCAACCTCTACCGAGCTACTCAATAAAAATCTAGAAATGCCTTACATTGACAAGAGATGATTTTCGAGTACGCCATGGAAATAAAAAACAATTGTAACAATTTAATCAAACATGTGGATTCTTATTTTATTACACATGTAAGGTCCTTTCTTACAATTTTTATATTTGCCGCGGCTAAACTGCAATCGGTCTTTATATTCTAAACTAAAGAGGGGTGTGGGTTCGTCGGTATCTTTAATCTTAGCTTTACACTGTCCACATAAAATAATTAAAATAAAATGGTTTAAAAAATATATTTTCCTATATTTACAAATCTAATATATATTCACACTTATTCTAAATCAACTAACCTAAACGTAACAATAACAAACAACTGGATGTCCTGATGGAGACGGCGGCGTCGGGGGCGTCCTTCCTTCCACTCGCTCAATGCGACAGCTTATTCTTGTCGAAGTCGCTTCTGGAAAATAGATTTTAATGCACCCTAGTTACACTCAATAATGACCGTAATATTTAAATGATTAATAACGTGGTGTTTAATTAATTATTTATGCTGAATACGGCCCTGTCTATAAAAGAAAAGAATTTATAAACAAACTACTGGTTATTCAAAACGAGGGTTGCGCGAATCTAGGTCACTAGTGAAAATCGATATCCCGAGTTCAGGATAGTACGCATGACGGTTGTACCGGTCTAACTGCGTGCGGCTCTTTACCTTTAGTAATTTCTGGAGGACGGACAAGCGCGTATGCTTCGTGAAGCAATTTACTTTCGCGATGTATTATGCTTGAAAATATGACTTCTTCAGAGGTTTACTTTTGCATTAAATTTAGACTAGGCGGATTATACACGTTTGGTTGTATAATTAAGATCTGCACGTTATCTTCTGGGATGTAATTTTATGGTGGTGATTTCCTTTATGCAAACGAAGGAAATCTCACGTAGATAACTGAACGTTACTTACTGGTATACGAAAAAACACGTATTTATTAAAGGCGGTTTTTATACTTGCGGAATAAGCTGGTGGAAAACAATTAATAGATTGCTTTCTTGAAATCCCATTACTTAGCGCGTGGGTATCGGTGTACGGTTTTCGGCTACGACAGGTCTTTGACGGATACTCTACGGTTAATTCGTTTGTGATTACAGGCACTTCGGTCTTTTGCCAGCGAACTGGTGAATTCTGGGGTTTTAGTGTGTGCTGGTGTTTGTTAGCACTCCCGACTACCTCGTGGCTTTTGCCCGTAGCGGTCTGGGAGTTGGTGTGTGTTTGCGTTTGTATACTCCCGACTACCTCGTGGCTTTTGCCTGTGGCGGTCTGGGGTTCTAGGTGTATTTGTGGTTGTGATCTCCGACTACCTCGTGGCTTTTGCCCGTAGCGGTCTGGGGTTTTAGTGTGAGCTGGTGTTTGTGAGTACTGAATTAGTCTACAAACTTACGTGTCGTTAATCACAAAGATTGAAGATAGCTATTTACAAAAGATTTGCGATACGCGTTCTGCAAATACAAGGAGCTCAACTCGCGGTGGCTATCACTAGGTCTGCGGCGATTTACTTTCAAACAACCGTCACGTGCAGGTTTTCTGGAATCGGAGTTAGTCAAACGGACTAACTAATACAGGAGCTGGTGAAACCAACTAAATAATTCTCGGCGGCGGGATGCGTTCACGTGGCGCGTTTTTAAATACCGATAGACAGAGATCTATAGATAGATATATTATTCTTATTTTATGGTGCCCGGCGCGATTTTTATAGAGGACCCTCAGTAGGCGGTGGTGGCTTCTGTTTGGGGGAATCCTATTTGTAATTGGCGGAGATTACTCTGACGTATAAAACTTTCGATGTTTTATGAAATCTACGATGGAGTGGAAACAAATTAATTTTTGTTGTGCAATCAAACGAAATAATGAGAAATATTAAGTTAGGTAATGAGTAATACGGAATACTAAGAAATATTAGATCAAGTTTTGCAGGTGTTTGAATACTAAGAAAGCTTACATCATTTCTTTTACGAGGGCTGATTGTTAAATAATTAATTAATTAAAAAAATTTTGAAGTAATGACTTGCGGTTTGTTACACACAAGGCAAATTAATAATAACGAACAAGAACAATGTTGATATAACTTTAACGTAGATGTTCAATATGACTACAATTGTTGTTCAAACATTCTATCATTCTACTTTCAATAGATTGCATAGCACTTCTGATTTCGCTGGAAAAGTTTATATTCTAAATCTCAAATCATGTAAGTTTCCAGCTGGTGAAGAATAGGCCAAATCTTTTGCACTACGCCTAACATAAAGGTTTAAGATCTGCAGCTCTTGCAGGTCACAGAAATGATTTTCGATTTTCCCACCAAAGGTCATCGAACAAGGATGTCAAATTAGCATCCACTATTCTTTTATTGTATACTATCCATGTGGTACCATGAATGCACTCCCACGACCAAGACAGATTTATTACATGAACTGATAATCGCGCATTCATTTTCAAAACATGACATACAGTAGCTCAAATCAACCTTCCGCATTCCACGACGTCAAATATTAACCAAAACGAACCGGTGAACTTAAGAAAGAAAGACTCGCGGGACTCATTTCCAAACTTTACCTCAAGCGGACGTTTCAGAAACACAACACATAAGCAACTTAATATTTCTCCAAACCATTTTTTAATTTACTCAACAAGAATTTACGCGTTTCGTTTTAAAACTCTCTCTAACTAGAGAAAACTCCTTGTAAAACTATTATAACATTTTCTATTCCAACTGAATTAACATCAACAAAGAAAGAATTTTAGATCTGAATGGAATTTGATTCGAACCACAATACTAATCTTTACGATGAGCTTAACCAAAATCCACAGCAAAAGATACGTCAGTTTAATTTTTAATTTATAACGTTTTTAACACCAAAATTCGATGAAGTGAAAGAGACACGATGGAGCTGCTTCACATTTTGTGGTGTATGTTGGTAAGTACTTAAGTAATGTTTTTCGTAATAGGTTGATCGGCAAAAAGAATCTATGGCCAGATCTCCGGATTTCACGCCATTCGAATTTTTCGTGTGGACGCATGTAAATAATAATGTGTTCAATCAGACGTAATTTGAAGAACCTTAAGGTAATAATAACTGCCTAAATGCGCAGAGTATCAGTATAGCTGTAGCATAGAGCTACTACAGTAGAATTTGAATGTCGGTTAGGTCAATGCTTGGCAGTCAACGATCTCAGTTTGAACATTTGATTTATTTTTTAAATTTTGTTACTCTTTAAATATGCATTTTTTTCCAAACTCTAGTGTTGGGGAACTAATATTAATTTAATTGTAACTTCAAAAATTGCAAAATCATGATTTACGATTGGTGAGATTAGGCATGGACACAACCTGAGGGGACCGTTATTGCTTTATCTGCATGTGATGTGCGCATACGCAATCATTCAGTTATATGCCTGTATTACAAAAGGTCGCTACACGTTATAGCGCCGGTCACGTCCTGTTCTCCGTCCAGTCTCGGTCCAGTAACATATTACTATGTACACACTATCATCTCGGTCCGATCCCGGTTCCCTATCGATTTGTAAACTAGCGTCTGCTTCAGTATAAAATTGTTGATGGCCGAAGCCGCCGAATGAGTTTCCCTTGTTGCGATACAATTTTAAATATATCTCATTTATTAACATAAAATTTTTGGTTGACAATGTCTTCGATTTTTCAATTGAAGAATTAGGTGTTATAGCTCTTAATATTGATGAAGATGCTGCAAGTAAGAGAAGTGTGAAACGCAAAATAAAAAGAAGAATGTGGGTGCATCCAAGTTTATTAGCGAGGAAAACGGAAGGCGAATACTACACCTTACATCGTCATTTAATAGATGATGAAAAATTTCTGCAATGCTGTCGAATGGACTGGACTGGAACGTTTGAAATAATTTGAAAAAAAATGAACGAAAAATTTCAAAAGCAAACTCCCGTTTTCGTGAAGCTATTTCCCCACGACAAAAATTATTAGTGTATCTGAGTTAAGTAATTATATACGTACAGGGTGTCCCAACGATAGAGTAAAGTAAGTTTATGCTTAACTAGAATTATTTGTGTAAATATTGTATGGACCATGGGGTAGAGGTAAGAAGTGTGCATTTTTTAAAATATTGAAGTTATACAGGGTGCCAGAAAAGCAGGACGTGAAAAAGTATGATTTTTTAAATAGAACACCCCGTATTTGATTTTAGTTTTTAATTCTACGTGTCCATACAAACATATTTTGTCATACAAAAGATTGGCTGAAAGTTTTTAGTTCTTGAGATATTCGCGTTTAAAGATTATTATGGTCATTTTCGTGGGTTGATGAATGGGCAATTGTTCCGTTATTTCACAATAAAAAATTGATATTTCGTGTGAAAATGAGTGCTATTATACTAACGTTTAGACCGAGTAGTATTTCTAATTTTCTCAACAGGGTGTTTGTTATAACCATTCAAATTTGAAAATTCTCAAATTAAAAAAATCATTTTTTTTAATTACACACCCTATATATTTTTATTTCATTTTATTCGGGATTAAAAATCTATCATTTTTGTCAAATATATCCTATATCTATCTTTGATAGTTTTCGAGGAATTTCGATTTTCTCACTAGCTACGTTACATACGATACTATAACATTATTGTGGATCGTGGTAGCCATGGAAAACAATTGCGACGAAATAAAACAAACCGCCTAAGCGAGAATATTAACAGTTTTTATTAATGAGAAACAGTAATTCAATAATTATTCAACATTGCGTCTTAGTAAATGCTCAAATAGACGGCCTTCTTGCTGAATACACATATTGAGCCTTTTCTCATGTTCTGTCTCACTTCGGATAACATAAGAGGGTCACTGTGCGACAAGATTCGCGAATTCTATTTTCATGTCCTCCTTGTTGTAGGTTTAATAATATACACCTGATCTTTTATGTATCCCCATAGGAAAAATCCAGTGGAGTTAAATCGCATGACCTGGTGGCCATAATATAAAGCCATTACGTCCTATCCATTTCTCCGGTATTGCTGGTTCAAGAATTCCTTACGTCCCGATAAAATGTGAGGTGCACCATCCTGTTGCAACCACATATTTAGTCATCCTTCTAAATTGATATCCTCATAACACAGGCAATTCTTCACGTAAGAAATGCAAATAGCTGCGCCCGTTAATGGATCATCAAAAAATAGGGACCGATAATTTGGTCATTAAGTATAGCACACCACATTTAGTGACCAATGATTTTGGTTTTGAACTTCGTAGCCAAAATGGATTATCAATGGCGTAATAGTGCATATTATGCCGATTTACAGCCCCATTACTTTTAAACGTCGCCTCATCGGAAAACATTATGGAGCACAAAAAGTTGTTATTTAATTGCAGCCGTTGATTAATGATATTGCAGAATTCAATTCGTCTTGCAAAATCCTCTTCTCGCAATTCTTGGTGAAGCTCAATGTGATAGGGATGGTACTTATACTTCAGCGTTGTTCGATTCACGTTTGATTTGGAGGTATCACATATCGTCGCTAATGTTCTAGAACTCACTTGGGGATTTTCTTGAATATTTAATAATATTTCAAGTTCTTTTTCTTCATTAGCTGCCCTTTTATTGACAACTTTACGTTTGAAGTATTTAACACTACCGCTAGAATTAAATCTATTCATCAAATTTTCCAAGCCAACAGTAGTAGGTATTCGACGTTCAGGATATTTCATTTTGTAGATTCGTTGTGCCAATAAAGGGTTTTTTCAGCCTCGCCCAACCCGTATATCATATCAATTAATTCATTTGTCGAATAATCCATAATTGATACAAGAATTGATAACAAGTTAAATGCGAAAACGACAAATTTAATATGTGTTTATTTTGACAAGTAGGAAACCTTTGTATCTTAGTAACGCAATTATTATTTTCCATGGCTACCAAGATCCATGCAATGCAATGTTATCGAAAATAAAGTAGCTAGTGTGAAAAAATCGAAATTACTCGAAAACTATCAAAGATAGATATAGGATATATTTGACAAAAATGATAGATTTTTTAATCCCGAATAAAATGAAATAAAAATATATAGGGTGTGCAATTAAAAAAACTGATTTTTTAATTTGAGAATTTTCAAATTTGAATGGTTATAACAAACACCCTGTTGAGAAAATTAGAAATACTACTCGGTCTAAACGTTAGTATAATATCACTCATTTTTCACACGAAATATCAATTTTTTATTGTGAAATAACGGAACAATTGCCCATTCATCAACCCCACGAAAATGACCATAATAATCTTTAAACGCGAATATCTCAAGAACTAAAACTTTCAGCCAATCTTTTGTATGACAAAATATGTTTGTATGGACACGTAGAATTAAAACTAAAATCAAATACGGGGTGTTCTATTTAAAAAATCATACTTTTCACGTCTGCTTTTCTGGCACACCCTGTATAACTTCCAATATTTTAAAAAAATGCACACTTCTTACCTCTACCCCATGGTCCATACAATATTTACACAAATAATTCTAGTTAAGCATAAACTTACTTTACTCTATCGTTGGGACACCCTGTACAATATACATATATACAGGGTGCTTATTAAGTACTTGTACAAACTTTAAAGGCGAGTCGTTGACTAATTTTAAGATAAAAAGTTTATATGAATATTGGTCCGCAACAGCTTAGTTCTTGGGATACAGGATATCCAAAAAACTTCGTTTGGTATTTTGATTTAATTTTTGTGAATGACAATTTGACGAAATTCGGGATACTGGGAGTATTGATGCTGAGAAACTCAAATATTTACTTAGTTATTTAGTTAGACGAAAATATATATATTAATTCATAAGGTTTATTTTGAAAACAATCAATTTTTTGTATTATTATTAATATTTGGTCTCTCCATATTCTGACATAGTCGTTTGGTATTGCTTTTTAATAATCGCTGCCTGATGTTGTGATAAAGACGAATGAGGTGAAGCATGCTGTGAGCCAGAATGCATGTTTTCAGCAAAAATTGATGTAGAATTGAATCGTCTATACTGTTCCATCGTGGTTGTGCGTTTGCGGCACCAGTAAATACCCAGTCCTGTCATAGTTTGCAGATTGTGACGCATTCCCTTGATATTGCAAATATATCTATTGCAACGATGGTGTTAGGCAGTTCCGTGGAGAATGTTTCGCACGAGATTGTTGAATTTGAATGAATTAATGGCGAAGACTATGATGATGTTGTGTGTGAAGAAGGAGCTGGAGATTCTTGGCGATGATGAAGAGGCGAGGGTGCTAAGAAATGTGAAGAAGTAGCAGTTAAATTTTTTTTTTCAATTTCACTGACAAGACTAAATACTTCTATTTTCAGGAAATGTTAGCCAATAGTCGAAAATCTTTTACCAGTACCGGCCATTAATGAAAAAAAAGTTATCTATTGGATGTACTGCACGTTTTTGTGCTTTTTGTTCTAAGATGAATCTCAGTAATTCTGATGATGCACGGTCCTGTTGCAGGCTGCTCTGTTGACGCGGTCCCTTTCGAATCATTGGTGAATTTTAATTTGAGAATGAATTGACAGATTCGTCGACCAGTTCAGTTACTTCATTCTCATTACTTTGTCGTAACAAAGTTGTTTGTTCATCTGTCCCCTCGTCGTCTGTATAAAAAATACTAATATTCTCTGCTTCCTCATGAATAATATAAATTGTTCTTGGTCTATCCACATTAATGAAGTCATCGATAAATTGCATTTGGTCGCCATGTCGCCATTTGCTTATTTTACAGCTGCCTGGCTGCTTTTGGTCTTTAATTACACGGGATATTTTCGATATTGAGCCCGTAGTGCTTCCCAACGATTCTTCTTTTTTAAGCTAGATTTCACCTCTATATTATTTTACATACATAAAAGTTCTGTCTCACCAGAAATACCTCTGTTAAAGAAAAAACGGCTTTAAATTTTATAATCAGGTTAAACATACATGCTGACCGCTTATTAAAATTATTATTTTTAAATTTTCGGTTTTATCGATAATGGGGTTGTCATACCATCACATAAGCCTATTTTACATACAAGCTCTGCCTTAGCAGAAATACCCCTGTCAAAAAGGAACTTAGATTAATAAACAGGCCCCTATGGAAGAAACAAGTAGCGTACATTATACATAAACCTGTGGTGAGAAATTTACTCGAAATAGGTACATTGTGGGTAACATTTTTTTTGAGTTATGGCAGGCGGGGTCTTCGCGGTATGATAAATTAAGTAAATATAATGACGGGTATAATTATATACCGACGGTTATCGATACATTTAGCAAGATGGCGTGCACAGGAGTTCTGAAGCTGAAAAACTGCATGTTCTATAGTCGACGTATTCTCAGCAATTTTTCAAAGGCTTTAGCGAGCGCAATTAGAATTGTGGGATTGATTCGCCCGCGAGTATTGACCTAACCACACTCTAATATCTTCCCTACTCCAAACTTCCCCCGAAGATAACCGATTCTACCCGAACATTGACGAGTGCACCCACGCACAATACCCAAGGCAGCAGCATTCTCGTTTCTCGCGCGTTTCGCTCTTTAAAGTGCAAGCGTCATCGAGTGAGCATTATTATAATGTATTCTCCTGTTTATAAGCCTATATTAGCGGGCAATGGAGATTTTACTGACTTGTTAATAAACTATTACAACATAACCGTTCAAGATGATTTGATACGTGTAAATTTTAGTTTATAAATTTATGGTCTTTAGTTACGACTCATCCTATAGGTTATTGGAAAATGGCAACATTGCCAAAAAAATCGTTCTTAATAAGAAAATTTTTCAAACATGTGACCGTTTTAAATTCTTGGATTGGTAGAAATTAATGACTTTCTTTTTTTGTTTTCTGGTACCTTCAGAAAAGAAGGAAAAACGCCATTTTTGACAAAGAAATTTAATACGTAGTTAGAAGCAAATGTAAAATTTGGAAAAGGTTTCCTTAAAAATTTGATTGAACTTTTCAAGTAAAATTTTAACACAGCCTGTTGCTGGATTTAATCTTTTCCATATAAATAAATCCTGTTGGGATTTCGAATTTGAGTTCGGCTTTAATTTTTTTGTTTCTACTACACCTTAGCTTCGTTCAAGAGGTAAGCTACTCACTTTCTTTTCTTATTTACTAGATATAACTTTAAAATGCATGTGTACATGTTTTGAAATTTTAATACAGCATAAAGATCATATCTTATAAAAATTTGGCTATTGATTTAAATTCTAACACAGTTGTCTTATATAGGTTTTTTTGGTCCTTTACACATTTACTCAAGATTAACATCTTTCGTGCTTCCATAAGAGATAGTTAAACCATTTCTGACAGCACAATTGGATACCATTCATCCGAGGTGTGAAATATTAGTTATGGGTCTTCGAACCTGAATTGAAACAGTTTACGATTACTCCTTCTCCGAGCATCTTCCGCAATAACTGAAGAAATATACGTTACACCTACGACTATTTTCGGATAAGTATTTTGTTACACGCACACAAAAAATTTACCTACGGTGAGTGACTTTTGTTAGCTTTTCTACATAACGAGGCTCTCGTTACCTGTACATTACTGAAATTCTTATAACAAGTATATTCCGGTGCTTGCTACATTGTATTAGTGTGTTTCCGCAATTATCCTATTCCTAAAATTAATGCTTATACTTTACGGTTAAACATTTCCTTAGTAATCGTTAGAGTAAGGTTAGACATTTCTACCTGTAAAAGATAATTTGGGTTATTTCAAAGTTTCTCATATACTTACATTTAACTTTGCAGTAGAGTTTGTACTTTAACTATCCATTTCTAACTGTTTTCTTATGTACTAGTTTTATTTAACCGTTAGAACTATCTCTGTCTACTGTATAAGCGAACAGCTGTTTAGCTGACGGAATGCTACTATCTGAGTGTAAATGTACAATGTGTGTCATAAATTAGGCTAACTGCTGGGGTTGTATATAAAAGTTATTTATTTCAATTACTATGTAAATCAAATTGCATATTTATTTATGATTGGGGTTGGAAAATTTTTGTTACTTTTCACTGATTACAATTTAATAGTTGTTTAGTACAAAACTGTTTGAATTAGGGCTTACTCATTTTAAGTTTTGGTTTGTAGCCATATGCTCACTAATGAATGTGTCAATCTGTGTTGCGCATTTATTAAATTCCGGCATTGTGATTGCCAAATCTGTAATGAACTTGGCCTTTCTGAATTTTCTAAACGCTTCATGCTTACTTTGTCTGTAATGCTCATAGTAACTACTTTGAATAATTTTTTTTAGGTAAACAACGGGGTAGACATCTAGTGATAATTTTCGCTTTATATTTGGGGTTTATTTGCGTCCGGTTGTTTGAAAACTGATAGATTAGTCCGACGGAGAGTTCTTCGTGGAATATCGGTGTACAGGTATTCAATTTCGTATAATTATATACATGTTTGGGTATGTTTTTTTTTGGGTCAACGCTAGATGCCGGACCGTATTGTGTCTGATTATGTAAATTTTAAGTAAAATTCATAGTAGTTTTTGTTTTTATTTGTTTGAAAGGTAAGTTGATTACTGGTGGTTTATTTGGTAGAGATATTGTATCTGATGTATTATTGATTGTTGTTTTGGGAACATTTCCTGAAAGAATTGTATTTATGTCTGCGAGTTGGCGCTCTATAAATTTTTTTATGTTAGATACTTACGAAAATTTAATTATTATTATAAAATTTATGTTATTTTGCAGTGGGTACATTAAATAAGTGGTGTTAAACGATCGTAAGTTGTTTCGTTAATCCTGTGATCTACGACCAACGTCCTAGCCAGTCCATTGTCAGTGTGGACTTAGTTCACCCTTTTATTTTAGTTGTCTCTTTTGTCCTGTGTGGCCGTAGCCCTTTTCTTGATAGAGGGGCGATATAAAAGTAAATCAAGTGGTGCCCTTTTTTTAAATTCTATGTATATCTTTTCTCCTGCTAAAACGCCCATGCATCCAAGTGCTGAACCGACCGACTGAGCTTCCGGCTAATTCCTTAATCTATGCTACAGCACTTTAGCCACAGTTTCTGCGATTGTCCCTTTGTACACGTGACAAATGATGAAAACAATGACGTGGATGAGCTGAACGTATCTCACATCCAAGATAATGGCGATGATTCACAGAAGAGGAAAGAGAGCGATAACGTAGAGGAGAAGGATGAGTCTCAAAACCATGATGATGATACGACGAATCACGGTTCAGGAAGAAGAAGAAAACCGATCAAGGGGGTGATTAAATAAATAATGTGTTGTTGTTTATATTAATAATATATTTTCAAACGCTAAGCTTTCCTTCAATTTTTGTTAATAAACTAGTTTCTCCTAACGCTGCTTGAACCTGCACTAACAATGCTACAGTTACTGCGAAAGGGCGGTTAGATGGGTAACTACAATAAGTGTGAGATTGGCTTTCTTTTGCACCCTGGAGTTTAATCATACTGCTATTTTTTGAATTAAGAGCTGATTTCGTATGATTAAGTTATATCAGTTTGGTATTTCTAAATTGTGGTTGGTTGGTTTTAGCAATATGTAAGTTAGTCCAATCAGCATTTTTGAGCTGTAAGCTAGTTTTCGCAGGCTGTAAGATATGATTTCATTGATTGGGATTGATTGATTGAGATTGATTGATCTGATTGTTTGATTTGATCGATAGTGATTTGAGGTTGACCTGCTTAATTGATTTGATTAATTTGATTTAATTGATTAATTGATTGTATGTTTGAGAAAGAGACGAGGGAGAAACGAACACGCTAGACGACACCACAAACAACCCTAATTAGTCCTAGAAATACACCGCTAGGCGGCGCTGCCTCTATTACAGAAAAAAATCGCTGGTTTAAAGGTATACCACTAGATGGTGCCACAAACAAAACCATGATTACTCCTAGGAAATATAACGCTAGATAGTGCCACCTTTATTACAGAAAATGTTCATTAGTATATACACAAGTGGATGACGACACAAATTCAAATTTCCCAACAAGTGGTCGCGCAGACCCTAACACACAGGTTCCTATGTTTGTCCTATAAGTTAGGAATGGGCCCCTTATTAGAACACAAGTTCAAACTTCTTGCGAAGCCCTATGTCTGTCTTATACGTAATCATTACGCCTCCTTATCATTATAATACAAGTTCAAATTTCCTCTCATAGATAGCGCAGAAACAAATCCAAATGTTCGGTCTAGGGCCTGAAAGTAAGTTGCTAAGCCCTACTTCTGTCTTAAAAGTTACCATTATACCCTTATTATAACACAAATTCATATTTCAAGCCATAAGCTACCGAGACTTAAATACAAATACAAATTCAAATCTTTGGTCAATGGGGCCTCGACAAAGGGCAAAGTGCCGAGAGCAGGTTGTGCAACCCTACATCTGCCTTACACGTTAGCATTAGGCCCCTTATTATAATACAAATTCAAATTTTCCGCCAAGAGTACCACGACGATACACGAATGCCCACGAACCAGTTGCGATCACGACAGGGGGCGAAGACCAGAGAACAAGTTGCGACACCCTGCACCTGTCTTACAATGCCGGTTATATTCGGGAAGGGTTAGTGTAGGGATAGCCGAAGCAGTATTCGCCGAAAGCCCCGCGTTGCGAAATTTTACCTATATGAGACATGCATATAACGGTTTCTCGAGACATCAAGTACTTGCATCGACCAGCAAACAAACTAAGATGATTGGTTACGTGCACTAGGTTTTATTTAATCAGGAAAAGTTTCTCATAAGTGGTGTTGAGTTAAAGGTTAAATTCGTACGATCAAGAGATACCTTTAGTCTAATGACGGCGCATGGTTCAAATTACAAGACGCGAATTATGGACACAAATTATGGACGCTAGTTTACTGGTGAGACGTACGCGAATCAATACTAACATTCTAATTGCACTCGCTAAAGCCTTAGAAACAACTGCAGCAACATACTATGTTACAAGTACCGAAGTAAAAGTGCTAACTATATCTGTAGGCATACAGCAAAAATCATTGGATAAGGTCTTCCTGGGTCAATTACCTAAACGGTGTATCCTAGGTTTTACCGCTAATAAATCCTTGAGAGAGATAATGTGTAAAGGTTATTGACTTTCGAGTTAGTTGTACCCCCGTTAGAGCGATTCCTGCTTGTATAAAAGCATCGCATCACCTAATTTTGCCTGTATGATTAGATTTGATGTTTGTTGAAAAATTGCTGGACACTTTCGCAATAAAGTCCTTGCCCTTATCCGTCTGTATACTTTGAGGTACCTTTTCGCATCTTTGAGAAATAGCCGAGAATACGCCGATTATAGAACATGTAGTTTTTCAGCTTTAGAGCTCCTGTCCACGCCATCTTGCTAAATAAATCGATAACCGTCAGTACATAATTATACCCGTCATTATATTTACTTAATTTCTCATACCGCAAATACCCACTCTGTTATAACTCAAAAAAATGTTACCCACAATGTACATATTTCTAGTAAATTTCTCACTACAGGTTTATGTATAGTGTACGCTAGTTATTTCTGTAACCGCAGTCTAATATCTTCCCTAGGGGTCTGTTTATAAATATAAGTGCCTTTATGACAGGGGTATTTCTGCTAAGGCAGAACTTGTATTTAAAATAGGCTTATGTGATGGTATGTCAACGCCATTATCGGTAATACCGAAAATTTAAAAATAGTACTCTAATAAGCGGTCAGCATGGATGTTTAACCTGATTATAAAATCTAAAGCCGTTTTTTTTTGACAGGGGTATTTCGGATGAGACAGAACCTTTATGTATATAAAATAATATGGAGGTGAAATCCAGCTTAAAGAAGACACAGGAAATTCACTGCATACATCACAATATTAAATAACCTGTTTGCGCAAGTATATGGCTGGTTTTGGCTGTTGACGGTTTACACGAGAAGTTTGATGAACATTTTATTCTGAGTTAGTAATTTAATTTAATTATACAGCTTCGTAATTGCATTGCATCTCTCTAACTAATCCAGTCTGTGGTAAAATCCAGGATATATACATGTACGTAAATTATGTTGTGTTTATTATTACTCTTTACGTCCAATTGCGAAATCGTACATTCACTTTTGTATAACAAGTTAATTACCTGATTACGCAATACCCATTAACTGTTTTATTATCATTATATATAATTTAACAGCGTATTTAAAATCAATTGTATATGTTATCTTTATCTTGATTTGATTCTTTAATATCAGAAATAATCCAACTGTTTATTAGCTTTACAAAATAGACCTAAATACAATCCTCTCGTGGGCATATAAAAAAATGGCTGCCAAGGTCTCCCAGGACCACAAAAATCCAAGATAGTAAAATTTTAAAATGTTTGTTAACACATTAAATAACACGATGTCGGCGACTGATTGCCAATTTTCCAATCATAATGAAGTTGTACAACTGTTTAATTAATAATAATAAACACATATTAATAGGCACGCGAAGAGATTCCCGTCTTGGGTTTAAAAAAAGTAATAATAATTATACAATCTCCTTTGATAAAAACGGATCCTAATTAACACAGCTTTTTTATTCTCAGGTGAAAAAATATGATCCCCACGTGGGCGTGTAAAAAAGTACAAGTTAAAGTCTCTTAAAATCCAAGATGACCACGTAAGGTGTCCCCTTATAGTAATCAAACGGATTCTAAAAGTAGATATTTATATCAATTAATTTGGAAATTATAAATAAGTAAAAGGTTTTATTCAATTAAATTTTAAATGCTGTTTTTTCGGTTTGTTTATTATAATCCATTGTTATTAAGAAAAATCGAGGTCATTAATTTCTGAAAACGTGTAACATTTACCTTGAAATAAAATAAAGGTAGAAGATTTCAGAGTTTCTATATAAATATCCAGATGGAATAAATTAATTATAGCTATTTCACACAATCGTAAATTTTACAATTTTGTGGAATTGCTATCATTAATTTATTCCAATAACTATTAAATACAAAAACTAATACCATTTATTAATAATAACTAAAATTAATAAAACTGAACTCAACTACCCTTGTTTTATTTCAAGATTAATGTTATATGATTACACAAAGTAACGACCTCGAACAATCGATATATTTATTAATTATTAGTACTTAATTACCTTTTTCACAATACCAAGCTCAGTCGCTTGCTATAATGCACTGAATAATTTCAAATCTATTTATAATTTTGATGCTCGACGTTTCATTGACGAATATGTCTGTACCTGGAATACGAAATCCTGTTCACACTATCAGTACATGCTAGGTCCAGTCCGTTCACGCTCTAGTCAAATATTCTTCGAAAGATATCCGTGTCGGACTGGGACTGTACCGGGGTTTGAGCGGTGCTGACAATGTGAATGCTTTGATTATTCCTTGTGTAGGAATATTCTACCTAACCGAGATGGGACCGGGAACGAACCGTGACCGGCGCTGTGGTGTTTATCGAGCCTAACGAAAATCGAATGCTAAGTTAGGGTGCTTGCAATAACTTTGTAGACCAAACTTACTAACTCTATAAAAAAAACCTTTTAAACGACTGCGGGGTCATAAAGAACGATAGGTTGAAACAAGCTTTTTATACTTTTGATTAATGAACATCTACGTGACCGTGTTTATTCTAGTTTTGGTGATCATGTACTAGTCATAAACACACGTTTTGCAATTTATTTACGACTAAATCTGCATTATCTAATCTTTAAGTAATTTATACTAAACTGCTATTTTACGTGTACGATTTGCTTACCTGTTAAAGAGCTGCTCAACCTTCGTACTTCATTTATAGTTGTGAACCCTTAACCGTAAGATTCAAATAATATTTCTTTATATCACTAATAGTTTAAGACTAAACTTAAATTTGAAAAGCACGACTAAAAGTATTGCTTTTTCAAGGAAATAAAATCTTTGGGTAATTGGTGGAATAAAATTAAATGCTTGTTTAGATTTATTGTATAGAATTAAAGATAGAAGTGGTATAAAATAACTTCAGATAAAGTTACATAAGTTTCTAACTTTCTAAGATCAAAACAGGAACAAAGTTTATATCATCAATTCAGTAAGTTTTAAAAAGAAAAATAAAACTGATACAATTACACGAAAGTGGTGATAAAAGAATACTCAAGAGAATTTAAGGGTCAGCGAATGAGCTACTTGACGTGCTTATAACACGGTATATAACCCTTCTTATAAATGAGGAAAATTATTTATACGGGTTTAAAGCATATATTAAAATTATAAAATATGCAGTTAAAGGGCTGCAATTTTAATGTCAAAATAAATAAGAGAAGTAGAAATTGTGAATTTTGAAAATATTGAGGGCAAAACACTCAATTTTGAGTAATGTCTAGAAGCAATTACATTCGAAAATTTTATAACATAAGTAAACAAACATTTTCACAGAACTTGATCATATGCAATCAGCGTGTATAATTGCTATGTTACTTGATAATTACATCTTGATTTTTAACAAAGTTTCGCATGTAATTCGATTTACTTCAGAATTGGGTCGAAGAAACAATCAGAATGCCCATCGGAAAGGGGAGAGTCTTAAATGGAGGTACACAATTACACTAAATTTAACGTTTTATATTTTTATAATACTGACTTATGCGATCTTATAATTACTTCTTGCAGTTAACTAAAATTAATTTTTGTGCACAAGCCAAACGACGTGGTGTAATTATAAAATTAAAAAAATGTTTTTACTAACTTCCATAATCTTATTTTCCGAACGTATCAACGAAATCTCTTTAGTAAGTAATAAAATTTCGGGATCAATGAAAGATGAGAAGTGGGAAGATTATGTTTGAATTTGTATAATTGCGTGTAAACGGGTATATTTATTTTTCTGTGGTAGGTGTAAAAATTCAATCAGGAAAACTATAGATAATAATCAATAGTTTGATTTACGACACCAACACTTAATAAGGAAAAGAGCATTAAGTATTTAATATTCAACATACTGAACCTAAATCCCTACCATAATAAGGAAACTGTCTGGTTTAGGCTAACGGGTACTTATCCGTGGAGTTATAAAGTCACTTGAGAATGGCTGAAGAGAGTATTTGCAGACAACTTAACTTTAACAGTAATCCAAGTATGTAAAGTTAAATTTAAATTGGATGGTTTTATGCAAATCTGTCATCTAATATAATACTTCCATTTGATTAGATATAGATAATGCTAATATTTTTCTTCATTTAATACGAGCTAAGCGATTCCTGTAGCGTAGCTGTTAACCTCTCACGTATTGTTTAAGTTATTGGCCTAACAAGTCATTAAATGCAGTACTGTCAGAGCACTCGGAAGGAGATCGTGTTCCAGTAGCCAAATAGCCCTACATAATTTTCGTGTGTACTGTAATCGTACTGTACGTGTATAATAAAGCCTCTTAAATAAATTTCACATAGAGTAGACGGAAACGGTATCGCCTTACTACTGCCCCAACGTTTAAGGTAAGGTGTTAATTATTGGTAGCGTCTGCTTCGTATGAAGTATTTTAGGTGGGTTAAAGGTTAATTAGAATGGTGCTTTCTAATATATGCATTTTCGTAAGTCATTGTTTAATCTCGGGTCAGTTGAGATTAAATGTGTTGGAGATGCAAGGGTACACCGTTACATGGACCGATTGGAGAATGGTTCTTACACCTCGTGAGTAACTGAACTATTGGAATCTAACTCAATACTATTTATTATATCTAATATTATAACTATTTATAGTAACTATATTCTACTTTCCCATGTACAAAGATAAACAGCTCTTGAAATTTAATGTGGCGTATATGTGCTATTACACTGTTACGTTGTGCTCTTAATTTGCTTATTATTGACGTAGTAACAATGCTGATGAAAGTTTCCGGTTTAATTTATTTATGCTAAATTATAATTAAGAAGGTTGCATTTAACCTAGTTACTAATCATGGCGGAAAATGTGGCCCTGTTCAATCTGAGATTTAAATTGGCTGTTCAATTTTGGATTGCACATCCTGCCGGGACGAGGAGTTCATGTTCGGTTATCGACTAAACATTTTGTCATGCCGAGGAAGGGGGCAAATGCTGTGGGCTGCTTAGGTGCTCTGATGACGTTGTTTTCCAGTAGTCTCCCTTCACCTTCTGGATTAGTTTCCACCTTGCTGATAAATTGCCCTCGATGTTGTTTGGTATGTGTTCTAGCGGATCAACTAACGGTTTTCCAACTACTAAAATGGCTAGGCTTAATATTACGCTTCCTGGTTGAGCGATGATAGCTCTTAATGGTTTTCAGTTTAGTCATGTTTCTATTTATGCGTGAGAGTAGTCACTTTCTCGTAAGTTAACGTTGTTTCTTTAATAACTCGCCTCATATGATGTTTAACTGATTTTACCCCAGCTTCCCATAGACCTCTAAGGTGTTGCGTGGATGGCGGTATTAAGTGCCATTTTATACCATGCGTTAATTCTTGTTGGACTCGAAATCCTTCTATTATTTTTGGACCTCTGTTTAAAGTAAACTGTTGGATCACACAAAATGTGTGCCATTGTCATTGTATATGAGTGCACAATGGCATCTTTTGGACATGTGACTTCTTCATGCTACTAAGAATGTCTATGTGGTCATGTCACCCACTACTTCCAGAAAAAACAGATGAATATCACAATGTAGCTAATATATGCATTGTGTCCTCTTTTTTTCCACGATCTTTGATTGGTCCGGCGTAATCTATCCCGGTATGTGTAAATGGTGAATTTGGTGTTACACTGGCTGCGGGCAATTCTCCATGAACTGCAGAACTGTCTGTTTTCTGTGTCTGATACACGTCATGCGTTTGTGGATGGTCTGTTTTTTTACATATATTATCCAGTAGTTCCTGCGCAGAAATGACAATATGGATCCCACATGCTATTGATGAGCATCTACTATGACTAGATTTGTTAGTTGTTGTGCAATCTTCTTCATACTCGAAGAATACCTTCTCCATCGATGAATGTGTTGAGCGTTGATAGCTTGTTGTCTTGCACCTACTGTTGTGCTTAAATCCTCTTTACTTCTTTTCCGAACTGCTGCTGCTGCTTCATCATTATGATGATTTGCTGCATTACACAGGCCAGTTCTTCTGTTCTTAGATGGTTACAGTAGGCGATCACCCGTTGTAGGTCATGATGGCGACGAAAATAGGCCTATGAGCGTGCTACCATTTTCTATTTTTGTGAATGTTAGACATTGTTTCACCTCCAAGTCTGTGGTAGCATGGAGTGTTCTACATGCTTCACATTGGTTTGTTTAAAACCATTACGTCCTATTTTACTGGATGGATTTGGTATTCGTTTTTATGCTGCGTATTCCCTTGACAGGATTTCGGATAGATTTTCATCCGTGCGGACGTAGTTCTAGTGCTGATGTGTCACGAGTTTATTGATTTCTATTATGTCTTCTTCTATATTAGTTTGATCGATCCAAAATGTGCCTCCCTCTATTCGCACGTTACCTATGTGCTCAACGTACAATCCTTAATCTGGGCACATATATGAAAAGCTCGCTCTTGCTACGTTAACAGTGTTCGCAATGTAAGTATTACTTGCTACACGCGAGATTGTTTCGGTTTCCTCAGTCAACTGTTCGGCTTGCGTTTTGGTGGGCGAATGTAAAGGTATCAGGAGCTGAATGTCTTACTTGTTTTACCATCGGGATAGCAGGTTTTTACAATGTGAACCTTTTGTTTGCTGAAATTGTAAACCTCCCTGACCCAATTCATTCCATTAGTGTATTTTGACATAAAATATTTCTCTCCACGCTATCCTATACTAGTTTCCCATAATAATTTACTCCCAGTAGCACATCTATTGGTCCCAGTATGTTGAGCGTGGTATCTGTTAGAATTTAGTTTGCTCATTGGTTTATCCCCGTAGTCAATGAAAAGGTGTATGAATGTCGTGGTCTTATCTAAATGGCTCCAAAACCGCTGAATTCTGCTTGTATAATCTGTCTGTGCAATTTCTTACAGTTGTGTTGAAACTTCCGGTAGGAATGATGTCTGCAAGCCAGGGTCGACCAATACCCGTAATGCTTGAAGTTCGCCAAGGACATATTTAATTTTAACCATCGCTGTGGCTAAAATGCTTTCTTTTTCCGTGGAGCTGGACCCATAACTTCTGTGGTAGAGCTGTGACCATTGACATTGCCGGTTTTACTGAATTTTGATAGTTCTAGGAGAGTGGCAGGTACTGTAAGTATTCGCACGGTAAATCCTTTGAATGTGGCGCGATCAATTAATTGGTATTGTTGCAGTGAGCGCACACTTGTTGACGAATGTTCTCCTATTTGGGATTCCTTTGCGTGGCAGCGTATTTTGTTTTCATGGCTTGGGACATGGCTTCTAACGACCAGAACCTTGTTTTGAGGAGCTCCATCAGTTCTTCAAGGGATGGTGTTTTATTTGTCTTCTTTAGAGATCGGTCAAAGAGTTTATTGGATACTAAATCTCATTTCAAAGGAAGTATCCTGACAACCATCGTACCTCAAGATGCCGTTTCTATTCCCTCCATATACTTGTCAATCATGTTGTGTAGTCGCCTTATTGGTTCTGTAGAATCCTGTTCAGGAAGGTCTAAAAGATTATCTATTAATTCTGATACCATTAACCTTCTACTGATATAGTTGCTTTTGGGAATGCTTCGTGGTGCTGTATAGTTGCAGTAGGCCATGTGGGGGTGCTGGATCATTGTAGCTGCTTCTCCTGTGACATCACTTTTGGTAGTGACACGTTGCATGACTCATTTACTTGTGTGGCCATGTTTATTTTACTTCCGAGTTTGATGTGTATTTCGTCACACGGCGTCTTTCATGGCAGGGGTTAAGTTTGGTTTGAGTCTTCCTTTTCGCTCTACTACTAGGGCGACTCTTGTGTGGCCTCTTGATTTTCCCCGATCGGGGTTGATTCTTTCTTCTGCGTTGTGAGGATCTTTTCTTCACACAGTTTGTCTGTGAGGGTAATCAACCTCCTCCGGCTTTCATTACAGCAACTTATTGCATTTGCCTAGATTTGTTAAAGTCGTATTGCGGCTAACCTTCCTTTATAACTTTCTGTTAACTTGAATTAATATTTATTTTTTGTTACCTACAGCGAAACACTTGCGCCACGACTAATTTAATTAAATTCTTTAGTATACGGAGATGATGGCACATGGTTTTACGGTTATATTAAATAAAAAATATATGACGTATGTCCGATGAAGTGTTACTATAGTTTTTCCTAGAGCTCTTGAAGGGTAATTTAATTATTTCTACTGTACCCGCCTGGATTCTTGTCCACTGCATTTACTCGTATTTTTTTGGACTCTTTTATTTAGTAGTTAACCTACATATTATTTGGCCTTTTTGGCAGTTCAGCCCCTGGAGGGCAAGCAACCGCAATCACCCTGCGCGCGCATGCAGTGTTCTGATTGAAGGGCCTGAGAGTAGGCCAGGCTCCCTGGTGGCTGATTGTTCTATAGACTCCGCCCCTGGTTTCTGATTGTGATCAGTCATTTCGTGAGTGTGGCTTGTAGCAATTCTGTAGGTGTGGATTGACACTCATTTTGTTTTATCGGCCATTTTGATTTGGCGGGCATCTGGTCGGCTATGGCGGGAAATTTGTAATTGTATTCTAATAAGGGACCCTCATACTATCTCATAAGACAGAGAACTTGTTTTAGGGTCTTCGCCCCATGTTTGGCCTTCACCCCATGCCGAGTCTTCGCCTCATTGTCAGAAATTCAAGATGCAGGTGTCGGCAAAGAAGGTTTCTGTATTCAGTCGATAAGGAAGCTTCCTAAACTTGAGGTGCTGTATTTTACTTGGTTTTGTTTATGTCATCATCTATTGGTGTATTTTTAAAACTAATTAATGCCTTTTTAATAGAGATCTATAGGGGCCCCTCATGCTAACGCATAAGACACGTATAGGCCTCAGGAGTATGCTTTCGGGTCTTCGCCCCATGTTGAAAACTCCGGAACTTGTTCACACCTTTTGGCAATATAAAGAGCCTTTTTGGTAGCCCCTGAATGGTATGCATCCGTGGGCACGTATCTTAATTGTTGTCGTCTTTTTGGGCGTCATTTTTAATCCCTTGTGGGTATTTTCACCTCTTAATGGTTTTTCAACCCATTGATGTTGAACCCTTTTGGGTGTATTAAATACATAAACAGGTTTCAATTTCGCTCCAATTTTCACATTGCAAGTAATATGTAAATAAATTACTTATCGTTTTCCCAATCGTTAGCAAAAGGTAATTATTTTGTGGATTTCTCCACGGTTCTGTAAACAACAAACTAAAGCTATTCAAATACCTCTATCGTCTGGGAAAGGATCCGGTAATTACGTAAAAGCAAACACGTTGACCTGCACCTTCAATTTTGATGAAAAATAACAAACTTTTATAATTCAAATAACTCTTTTATGTCTGGGAAAAACCTACTAATTACGTAAAGACAAACATGTTGACCTTAATTAACCAGTTTCATTGCATATCAACCCAAATAAATCAATCTCGGTCAAACCAAACAAACCATTTAATCAAATCAAATCATCTCAATCTGTTTTAATTATTACTCATAATTAAACTTTGTCAGCTATTTTGTTTTGGTGAGAAATTTGAAATAGTATTCTAATAAGGGGGGCTTCATGCTATCT
Source organism: Vesta saturnalis (assembly GCA_036346205.1). Lineage (NCBI taxonomy): Eukaryota > Metazoa > Arthropoda > Insecta > Coleoptera > Lampyridae > Vesta > Vesta saturnalis. The sequence continues at coordinate 115,995 of JARFJB010002173.1, read as the reverse complement.
CGTAAGAAAGTTGTAGGACACCGGAACCTACTCTCGGGTCTTTACCTCAAAATTCCGCAGTAAATTTGGTTTTAATTATGAGTCATAAATAAATTTTGTAGGCTAACTTGTTTTGCCGGCCTTTTTTGGCGGGAAATATAAAGTTGTATTCCAGTAAACGGCCCTCATACTAACTCATAAGACAGATGTAAAACTCGGGAGCCTGCTGTAGGGTGGTCGCGCCTTATTAGGTCTTCACCCCCTTGGCAGGGAATTTGAAATTGTATCCTAATAAAGAGCCCTCACACTATCTTATAAGATAGGTATAGGACGCCGGAACTTGTTCTCGGGCCTTCCTCTCTTGTCAAAAGACATAAATTAATCTAATAGATTTATCTTCCAATAAAGTTAGCCGAAGCATATCAAACAAATCACTCTCAACCAAATCATACATCAATTAACCAAATCAATCAATCTCAATCAAATCAAACAAGAAGCTCAACTAATAATTCTTTATAACCTTCAGGTAGCGATTATCTCACTGTATATACCTAGGTCCTATGAGCTACTTTGCAGATAAAGCTAACCGACACTCAGAGCTGGTACTCTCCCTAACCGCGAGGGCACCGGCGGCGTAGGAAATAGTTGATCATCCGCAAATCAATCCCAATGAATTCACTCTCAACCAAATCATAACCTACAGCATGCAAAAATCATGTTACTATTAAAAATACTGGATTAGCTTAACTTACAACTTGCTAAAACCAACCACAATTGAAAAATATATGAGATATGCTTTGACATTGAAATCAATATACCAGCATCAAATCAGCTTGTAACATTATTGTGGAGTTTTGCATTTAGAGATAAGAATACGTTTTACAGTTAAATTAGTTAAAAATCAGATCACGATATTTTACATACAAGGAATGTCTTATCGGAAATGCCTCTGGCAAAAAGGGTCCTAGACTTATAAACAAGGTTGAACGCACTAAGCTTTTACTGAAAATGGACAAATAAACAAGCTGACTTTCACTTCCAATTTGGGTAATACACATGCGATTTAAAACTAGCGCCGATTTCGTTTCGTAAGGCACCCATAGGACTCTGTTATTTACGTAATGCTCATCATTATCATTAGACAACCATAATAACAATTAATACCACTCAAATTGGCGTGTAATACTCATGTTGAGTTTTGAATACACTGATAAAAAATATATTATACAGTTAAATTAGTAAACACGCCTATACAACACATAACCAAACTTGAAATCAGTCCTCTAGCAATTAAATAAAGTAAATAAAATATGGGGTTAGGGTTAAAATAAAAAACGATCACTTACCAGGGTTGTTGTTGATAATCATATTGGAAGAACACCTTGACAGGGTGAATAGCTGCTTATAGTCACAACACTTGCACTTTCGACGTCTTGTTTATAACTTAATAATATAAAGTACCTAAAGGCCTCCAGCAATCACGGATTTCCCCAGTTGTGTAACCACAATAACAACCGTTAACTATTCAAGTACATCTGATGTGTTTGGAAAAGAACTCTAATTTGGTAATTACGTGAAAGTTGGACTGTCCTTTAAAATGGAAATTTGATGTTCACGTTATTTGTGCGTAACAAAAAACCTCTAATTAGATTACACTTATTTATAAAAGCAGACTTGTTTGTTTGTGATGTCATCTAGCGGTATATTTTAAACTAGTGCATGGTTTCTGTAATGAAAGTTGATCGCGGTTGTACCTAGTAGTATATTTTTAAAAGCAGATTTGTTTGTCGGCCGTCTAGTGGTGTATTTTTAAACTAGCGAATGTTTTCTGTAATAGAAGTTGATCGTGCTCACTTCTCTCGTCTGTCCCGACTCTCTATGGTCGCTCTCGGCACCCTCATCTCTCTCGTTCACCACGCTTCTTCCTCTCTTGTATCTCTTCGCACTATCATTTCTCCTGTCTCTCTCATATCTCCCGTCTCTTGCGCCTCACGCCTCTATCGCGTCTCTCTCGTACCTCTCGTTCACCACGACTATCTCTCTATCTCGTCTCTCTCCTCTCCGTCGTTTCCCTCGTTCCTCTTCCCTATCTCGCCTATCGCATTTTTCCCGACTCTCTCGTCTCTCTAGTCTCCCAATTTCTCTCGATTCTCTGACTCCTCGTTTTAGGTTAGATTAGTACACGTACAGTATTAGGTTAGAGAAATAAGCGCACGGTTAGGGTAGTTCAATACGTACGTATTAGGTTATGTTAATACACATGGAGCCTAACTTTGTTTAGGTGACCATTTTTGTCGCAGATAATTTTAATTACGAGTCGTAACTAAAGGTACCTGTGTATCAATGGGATTAAGTCTCTGTATTCTGATTAACTGGTTTTGTTTTGTCGCGACACCTAGTTAAAACCAGTCAGGCGTTGGCGTGAAGCTACTTCTAACAGAAGACCTTGGTTATTATCAGTAATAAAAATATAAAGGTGTTTTGAGTTTGTGACGTCATCTAGTAGTATATTTTTAAATTAACGGATGTTTTCTGTAATAGAAGTTGATTGTGGCTCTCGAGAGCATTGACCTGATAGGCTCAGGAGAGGTCGCAGTCCCTGTTTTCTGATTGGTCGTGTGCGCCCAGGTCTCGCATTCTGATTGGAGGATCTAATGGTAGGTCACGCCCCTGTTTCTGATTGGTGCCGCTCATTTTTGTTTTATGGTCGTTTTTGTTGTGGGGGCCGACTTTGTTTTCTCTACCATTTTTGTTTTGTCTGGTAGCAACCTCGCAGAGAATTTTAATTAAAAGTAGGAGTATACCAATTTTCCTAAGGCTCTGTATTCTGCTTGACTGGTTTTGTTTTTGTAGCGACACCTAACTGTATATTTTTAAAAACTAGTGAGGATATGGAGCTGGTTCTAGCAGAATCAGTAATAAAACGATAAAGGGGGTTTCAGCTTGTGACGCCATCTAGCAGTGCATCTTTAAACTTGTATGTGTTTTCTGTAAACGAGAGAAACTATAGAGATGAGAGACGCGAGAGAAACGAGGGAGATGAGGGAGAGGAGGCAGACGAAAGAGAGTTGTGGTGTCGAGAGGCGCGAGAGACGCGACACACCGGAAAACGAGAGCAAGAACAAAAGCGAGAGGTGAAGGAGAGACGAGAGAGACGGGAGAAATGATAGTGCGGAGAGAAACGAGAGAGATTCGATAGATGGATGGGGCGTGGGGAACGAGAGAGATGAGGGTGCCGAGAGAGACCAGGGAGAGGCGAGGTGGTGAGCATGGTCAACTTCTATTACAGAAAACATTCGCTAGTTTAAAAATACATCACTAGATGGCGTCGCCGACAAACAAATCTGCTTTTAAAAGTGTACTATTTGGTAGAGCCACGATCAACTTCCATTGCAGAAACCATGCACTAGTTTAAAAATACACCACTAGATGACGTCACAAACAAACAAGTCGGCGTTTAAAAATAAGTGTAATCTAATTAGAGGGTTTTTGTCATGCACAAAGAACGTGAGCATCATATTTCCATTTTAAAGGACAGTTCAACTTTCAGGTAATTGGCAAAGTAGAGTTTTTTCCAAACACATTAAAATAGTGAATAGTGAAAAGTTGTTATTGTGGTTACATAACTGGGGGAAATCCAGAAAATAATTACTGTATATTAGTGATTGCCAGAGGCCTTTAGGTACTTAACATTATTCAGTCATAAACAAGTCGCCGAAGGTGTTGTGACTATAAGCAGCTGTTTACCCTGTCAAGGTGATCTTCCAATACAATTATCGACAACAACCCTGGTAAGTGATCGTTTTTTATTTACTTTATTTACTTTAGTTTGGTTATATTCGTTGTTTTATAGGCGTTTTTACTAATTTAACGGTAAAATATAATTTTTATCACTGTATTCAAAACTCAACAATAGTGTTACACTTTGAGTGATATTACTGTTATTATGGTTGTCTAATGATAATGATGAGCGTTGTGTAAAATAAAACACAATGTGCTATAAGTGCCTTACGAAACTAAATCGTCGCTAGTTTTAAATCAAAGGTGTATTACGAAAAGTGGAAGTGAAAGTCAGCTTGTTTATTTGCCCCGGAGCATTTGTCCATTTTCAGTAAAGGCTTAGTGCGTTCAACCTTGTTTATACTAGGACTCTTTTTGCCAGAGGCATTTCGGATAAGACATTCCTTGTATGTAAAATAATATCGTGAGCTCATTTCGAGTTTGGTTATATATTTGTCATTAACAAGGCATTTTTAACTTATTTAACTGTAAAACGTATTTTTATCACTGAATGCAAATCCCGACAATATTGTTACAAGCTAATTTGATGCTCGTATATTGATAGTAATGCCAAAGGATATCTCATACATATTTGAATTGTGGTTGGTTTTAGCAAGCTGTAAGTTAAGCTAATCCAGTATTTTTGAATTGTAAGCTGATTTTTGCAAGCTGTAAGTTATGGTTTGGTTGAGATTAAATTGATTGAAATTGATTTTCGGATAATCGACTATTTTCACACGCTGGTGCCCTCGCGTTTAGGAAGAGTAGCAGCTCTGAGTGCCGGTTAACCTTATCTGCAAAGTAAGCGGTCGCTCACATGAATTACGTATATACCGTGAGAGAATCATTACCTGAAGGTCATGAAGAATTGTTAGCTCAGCTTCTTGTTTGATTTGATTGAGATTCATGGATTTGACTAATTTGGTTAACTGCTTTGATTGATTGATATTTAATCTGATCGCGAATGATTTGTTTGATATGCTTGGGCTGATTTTATTGGACTATTAATTGATTTGATTAATTTATGTCTTTTAACAAGGGGGGAAGGCTCGAGAACAGGTTTCGGCATCCTATGAGATAGTATGAGGGCCGTTACTAGAATACAATTTCAAATTTCCCAAAATAGAAATGGCCGACGAAACAAGTTAGCCTACAACATTTAATTATGACATAATTCAAACCAAATGAGCTGTGTAATTTTGGGGCAAATACCCGAGAGCAAGGTAGGGTGTCCTATACTTTTCTTATGAGATAATATGAGGCCCACCTTATTAGAAGGGTACTTCTAATTTCCCACTAAAACAAAATGACCGACAAAATTTAATTATGACTAATAATTAGAAACAGATAGATTTGCTTAATTGATTTGTTTTGATTAATTGATTTGTTTGATTTGATCGAGAGTCATTGATTTGGTTTGATATGCTTTGAAATTGGAAATGATCACCGTGTTTGCCTTTACGTAATTTTTGGGTTTTGTTCCTGACACGATAGAGGTATTTGAATAGCAATAGTTTGTTGTTGTTGGTTACAAAACCGTGGGGAAATCCAGAAATTAATTACTTTATGTTAGCGATTGGGCAAACCGATAAGTAATTTATTTCCATACTACTTGCAGTGTGAAAATTGGAGCGAAATTGATACCTATTTACGTAACCGATCGATTGATTAGGAAATTCCGTAAGTACTTTGTCTTGAATTTATTCCTATATCACTTTGAGCGTTGAAAATTGTCCTGCAATTACAGCTGGACTTCCAAATAGGCTCTTAATACACCCAAATGGTCCTAAATATAACATCAAGGGGTTGAATATGCCATCAAGGGGTGAAAATACCCCCAAGAGATTGAAAATGATGCCTGAAAAGAAGACAACGCTTAAGATACGTGTCCACGGTTGCATGTTATCCAGGGGCTACCAAAAGGGGTGAACAAGTTCCGGAGTCTTATGCAGGGGTCTAAACCCTGAAATCATGTTCCTGAGGCCTATCTATGTCTTACGTGTTAGCGATCTCCATTACAGAAAGCATTCATTACTATTAAAAAATACTCCACTAGATGACAACACACACAAAATCAAGCAGAATGCACCACTTTACGTTTAGAAACCTTCCTTATCGACTGAATACAGAAACCTTCTTTACCGACATCAGCATCTTGTATTTCTAACAATGAGGCGAAGACTGGGCACGAGGTGAAGACCAGACATAAGGCGAAGACGCTAGAATAAGTTTCCGAGTTCTGTACCTGCCTTATGAGATAGTATGAGGGCCTCTTATTAGAATACAACTTCAAATTTCCCACCATAACCGACAAAATGGGCGGCATTACCCTCAGAGCCACCAATCAGAACACTGCATGCGAGCGTAGGGTGACTGCGGTTGCCTACCCTCCAAGGGATGAGCTGCCAAAGAAGTCCTAGAGAACCTTAATTAGGTATGAACATGTCACGTAACCATCCCCACACCAGTCACTTGACCGCCCAGCACCCTAAACACTGGGGATGTACAGACAAAAAAGCTCTTAATAGTGCCAAAAAGGCCTTAATTACGGGTGAAAGTAGCTGAAAAGTTCATCATGGGGTTACAAATAGCCCCTGGCAAGAAGCCAATCCCACCCTCGGCCCCACTCTGACCCCCAATATTACCACTACTCTTACCCCCCACCCGACCCCCTAGCCTCCCCCAGTCAGCCCACCTATTCTGTTTCCTATTATTGCCTGTAAACGATAACTTGGGACGTCTGATAGTAGGTTACTACATTAAGTAATATTGTTCACTATAAGGAATCTGACAAAAACTGACTAATGTGTTCTACCTCGCAGCCATTTCTTCGTGTTTAGAGCGCGCACTGTTTGAATAGGTTTTTAGGGAAGTGATTGGCCAGAGTTTTTAAAATATAAGGTAGCGAACTTAAGATTCGCGGAAAACAAGTGAGCGTTGAACCTTAAGCCGAGTAAGATGTTTGTAGCCCACACCCGGCAGGAAATGGCGGAGGGAGTTATCTGGCTAAGGTTTAGTTCAGTATTACTTATGGTTTAGTGAAAACATTTATGGCTTGTTTAACGCTTCTTATACTTGTGGTGATTTACTTGTACCACTCAAATTTTTTCTTAAACAATATGAGAATATTTAAACCGCGTTCCATTAAATGAAATCCGTCAAAAACGATACTACATTAATTACACTGTTCCATTGCATGCTGAGCTGAATGTTGCGACGGTGCTCAACAATGTACCCGATGCGTGTCAATATAGGTTTTGTAAAATTATCTTAAAAGTTACGAGGCTGGTGGGTCAGCGTTAACACGGTTCATTTAGCATTCGGGAGGTAGAGTTATATTTCAGTTTTAATCCCTGTATGAAGATTTTTCAATGGATTTTACGTGTAGCTGCATGATCACTACATATATAATGTGCGACTGTTTCAGCAATTGGGTAACTCATTCAGAAGTCCGTTCTTTCCGATTATTGACTACACCTATACTTTATCTCGTTGTGAATGCATGTCTACTGAGTGTGACCGCAGAAGATTCACCAGCTGAAAGAGCTGCCCTCGCCCTTGATAATAAAATGAAAGACTTTGACTTTTTTTTTCTAAACAGATCTTAACTTTTAAAGGATGTCATTTCAGAAACTTTTGAAAACGATGGTAATGTTTGAGGTAGGCTTGACTAAACCTTAATTGGCTTTTAAAAACTGTTATTTAATTTTTTAAGTTTAGGATACATTACAGCACATTCATTTCGTACATCTGTGTATGACGCTAGAGTTCATATCAGTTTGATTGCCTTTACTCTTCTCACATCATGTAATAGCCACAGGTAATAGTGTCACGGCAAGATAGAAAGGGTACCAAGGTATATTTACTAAATTAGTTGCAGTCATTTTCAAATCGTTGTTTATACGTTATTGAGTCTTGTAATAAAGATTCTCAGCGAAGTTGTGTTTGCAATGAAAGTATCAATCTGATTCTGATACATTTCGCGATATTTTAAGCTAAATAACTTTTGGGCTTAAACTTTGGTCTTTACTCATCAGCAAAAACCTTGACACATCTTCATTTCCTCCCATAAGATCCTTTGACGGGTCTGTAGTTGCTGATTATGTAAACAATGCCCATCTTTTTTAGATTTATTTGCATCAAACTTGTGCCGTAATGATTCTGCCAGAGATGTGATCCTAGACAATTCTTCTTCATACGCTATGTAATTAGTTCATTTTCGATAGAAGCTATTGCCACTTTGTCTAAAATCATGGCAAAATCTATCAATCAGCAAATGTGATTTTTCCTTGAAACTAACAAACTCCTTGGTGACCATCAGTATGGTTATAAGCAGAGCCGTTGAGATACTGACCTTTTCTCATACGGGAGCCATTTTGGTTTAAACATTCTGGTCCTAATTTTGTGAAATTCCAGTGTTGCATTTATAGGTCTCCTAATGACAGCAACTTTCAAGACTTCTTCGATTACCTTAGTATGAAAGTTGACTATCTCCTGTATCAGTTTCCATCTTGCGATATCTCATTTGTAGGCGATTTCAATGTTCATAACTCTAATTGGCTTCAATTTTCATCTACTACAAATCCCGCTGGTTATAGTGCAGAAACATTTGCTATTTCATGTGATCTCACACAAATGATTTCTGAACCCACAAGAATCCCTGATAACCCTAACCATACTCCACATCTTCTAGATCTCTTTCTTACATCAAACCCTCTTGTTTATAAAACTTCCGTTCTTTCGCCTTTAGGTCTTTCCGACCATTGTCTAATAAAAATCATTTCTACTGTACCTAATTCCACTGTTGTTCGCAAAACCGATAGAACCTTGTGGTGTTTTAAGTCAGCTCGATGGAGTGATTTACGGGATTTCTTTGCAACCTTTCCATGGCGTGAATATTGTTTTAAGTCGTCCTCTTCTTCGGACATCGCTCTTTCAGTATCTGAAGTCATCCTCATGGGAATGGAGTTATACATTCCGAAAAACAGTACCGTGTAGGTCATTCACGTTCCCAACCCTGGTTCAATAAGGCTTGTTCTGATGCAATATCTTTAAAAATAAATGTTACATTAAATGGAAATCTAATAAATCGGTTGACAGTCATGTAGAATACGTTGGTGCTAGAAATATCTGCAAAAGTGTCATCACTAAAACTAAAAAGTTGTTCGAACAACGAAAATGCAATGAACTAGCTACATCTCCTTTAGGCAGTCGTAAATTTTGGTCTTTAGCAAAAGCCATTAGTAAAAACTTTCGAACATCTTCATTTCCCCCCCTGACATCTATTGACGGATCGGTAGTTGCTGATTCTGTAGACAAAGCCAACGTTTTTGTGGATTTGTTTGCATCAAACTCGTGTCTCAATGATTCTGGAAAAGATGTGCCCCTAGTCAACTCTTCTTCATACGTTATGAAACCAATTCATTTTCGGTACAAGCTCTTGGAATCGATCATCAGTAGGCTTGATCTCAATAAGGCGACTGGCCCAGACGGTATCCCAGCTATTGTCTTAAAGAAATGTTCCCCGAACTAGTACCAGTCCTATCTAAGCTCTATACGATCTCTATATCTTCTGGGAATTCCTTCATCATGGAAGTTAGCAAATGTTCAACCTATTCCCAAAAAGGTGATAAGACCGATCCTCAAATTACAGACCAATTGCCATCACTTCCATTTTGTCTAAAATCATGGAAAAGCCATCAATCAGCAACTGCTCACGTTCCTTGAAACTAACAAACTCCTTAGTGACCACCAATATGGGTTTAGGCAAAGTCGTTCAACAGGCGATCTTCTTTCATATGTGACCCAAGTTTGGAACAATACAGTAGACAGTCCGGTGAAACAGTTGTAGTCGCTTTAGATATCTCAAAGGCATTTGACCAAGTTTGGCATAAGTGTTTACTTGCCAAACTCACCTCGTTTGGGTTAAATGATACGCTCATCAACTGGGTTTCTAGTTTCCTGATAAAAGACGAATACGTGTCGTAGTTGATGGCTTTTTTCAAAAGAAGTTAGCATTAACGCGGGCGTACCACAGGGATCCGTTATAGCGCCTACACTTTTCTGCTGTACATAAACGACCTTATTTCTTCAACAACTAACCCCATCCATTGCTTTGCTGACGATAGCACTCTTCACTGTAGTTCATCTCAGTCTACTCATAGTGATAATCCACCTTCTATGTCAAATCAAGAAATTAAAGCTGAAATGGCAAATTCAATCAACAAAGACATTCAACGTATTCTCGAATGGGAAGCAATAATCTAGTTAAATTTAATGCTAACAAAACTCAGTGTTGCCTTATGTCCGCCAAAAAATCGATCATTTCCTGTTGTAAGTATGAATGGCTCAGTTCTTAAGTTTTCAGACTCTATTACTCTGTTGGGTATGACTGTATCTTCAAATCTCTCATGGGTTGACCATCTTCTGTCAGCTACCAAAACAGCTGCTCGTAAAATAGGCTTTTGTACAGATCTAAGCAGTACTTTACCTCTCGACAACTCCTTCTGCTGTATAAGGCCCAAATTCGGCCTCATCTGGAATATAATTCTCACCTTGGTTAGTGTCCCCAATACGCTCTCGATATCGTTGATCGTATTCAAAAGAGAGCGATTAGGCTTATAAATGACCCGTCCTTAACTTCTCACATACGGTCCCTTGAGCATAGAAGGATGGTTTCAGTTCTTTCTTTGGATTATCGTTATTACAACGGCTATTGTGCTGGTGAATTACATTCTTTTATACCATCTCCGGCTATCTTTGCGAGAAACACTCGGTTCGCTCATTCACATCATCAGTATGCAGTACAAATCTCCACTTGTCGTACCAAACGGGCGCAATCTACATTTTTCTACACGGCTTCTAAACTCTGGAATGATCTCCCTAGTTCCTGTTTTCCTCTCACTTATGATATGAGAAAATTTAAGGTAGCTGTTCATAGGCATCTATTGGCAATTCATTATCCCTCTATCCATCCTCCTAAGTGTTCCTGAGTGCTTTAGCACGATAGGCCTTATTTAGCCTGTTCAGGTCCACAATCATAAAAAAAAAGCTTGGAGCAATACATTACAATCCGGTGTCGTAATCGCTTTAGATATCTCAAAAACATTTTACCACGATTGACATAAATTTTTACTGGCCGAACTCTCCTCGTTTGGGTTAAACGATATATTCATCAACTGAGTTCCTAATTTCCTGGATAAAAAACAAATACGTCTCGTAGTTGTTGGTTTCTTTTCAAAACAAGTTGCTACCAACTCGTGTGTGCCACATGCATCAGTTTCTTTCTGCTATACATAAATGATCTTATTTCTTCAACAACTAACCCTGTCCATTGTATTTCTGACAACACTCTTCATTATATTTCATTTCAGTCTACTCATTATGGTAATCCACCTATCTCAAATCAAGACATTAAAGCTAAAATGGCAATTTCAATCAGCAAAGACATTCAACGTATCCTAGAATGGGGAGGAAACAATCTAGTTAAATCTATTGCTAATAAAGGGCAGTGTTGCCTCGTGACCGCAAAACAGATCGATCATTTCCTGTTGTAAGTATGAATGGACCAGATCTTGATTTTTAGACTATGTTGGGAATGACTGTAATTTTAAATCTGTCATGAGTTGACCAATCTTTACCTTCAGCTTCAGCTACTAAAGCAGCTGATCGTAAAATAGACTTTTTGTACAGATCTATGCACTACTTTACCTTTTTTTCATGCTGTGTAATGGCCCAAATTCGACCTCATCTGGAATATATTCTCACCACTGGATTAGTACTCCCTAATACGCTCTCGATATTGTTGATTGTATTAAAAAACAGTAATTAGGATTATAAATGACCCGTTCTTAACTTCTGACGTTGATTTCCTTGGGCATGGAAAAATCATTTCAATTCCTTCTTTGTATTATCTTAATTACAATGGCTATTGCGCTGTTGAATTAGTTTCCTTGATACCATTTCGACTAATTTTGCTATTAATACTAGAGTCTCTCATTCACATCATCAATATGCAAACAAATTTCCACTTGTGGTACCAAACGGGTGCATTTCTCATTCTTCTACACGGCTTGCACACTGTAGAAAGTTCTCGCTACTTCACGTTTTCATCTTACTTATGAAAAGTTTTAAGGCAACCGTTCATAGGCATCTCTTGGCAATTCAATATCCCCCTATCTATGCTACCACATGTTTCTGGTTACTTTAGTGTAAAGCGGGTAAGTCAATTATTGAATTTTTGGGTTCTTAAGCTTGTGAAGTACAGCAAAGCGCTTAGGGTTATTCTAAATCTTCTCTATGATTTGAAGAGAATTTAGGTGGTTGACACTCTTGCATAGTAGGCCTTGGTCGGCATATAACGTAGTAATATCCTGACTTGGTATGTATAAAACGTCCTATGTGAAATGAAATGACTATTAGAGCAATCGCAGTAACTCTTATCATTAAATCTGTAGGAAAAGAAACATTTGCAACCAGAAGTAACACAAGGGAGAAAATATTGCCATATTTAGTAGTGATAAAGACGTTGTTCATTGCAATTCGAAAATATTTGTAGGCATGAGATTAACCAAACATATACCTACATCTGTATTGATTGCTTCAAAAGGACCTTAAGTTGTACTTTAGTTGACAAAAGGAAACCAAAAAAACTAACCCTAATTCCTATTCACCCCAATCTATAAGAGTAATAGATTAGCCACAAATTTAATTACTACTTCAATGGTTGGCAAAACATCTTTATTTTATTTTGATCCAGGACAGCCAAGTAAAGCAAAATTACTGAGAACGATAACTGGTGGCCGTTGAACGAATACTGAACTGAAGTTGAAGCGAACACAGTGATTGAGCAATCGTTGAACATAGAAAACGTCGTACCATCGCCTTGATACATCAGGTTTTGTACGATATAGCAGTTTATCGAATTATTGGGGAACAATGGAGAACGCTCCAAATATAAATTCAAAACATATTCCGAGTTCAACCTTGAAAAATTAGAAGGTTACGTGTTTGGAGGCACTCAAATTCGAAGGTCATAATATTTGCAGAAATCGAATTTTGGAGTAAAGGCAGTAACAGATTTCTGGTGAACCATAGAACACCTCCACCACATCCACATTTCACAAATTTCCTAACATTCTAAGAAATAACAATGAAGAACCGGGAAAACGTTTCCAAAAGAGTGAACTGATCAAGAAAAGACGTCAAAGGCCGTAGGATCGTTACAGGAAGGTAGATTACTGCATAACATTTTCCTAGATACAAGTTTATATTAATGTCACCAAGGTCACCGTTGACCAGGGTTATTTGTCATTTATTTTAGATTGACCTGTTTTAGAGAATAAAAAGCGTTTTCTAGTGTCTAGTGCTATTCATTTATCTTTAATGCAACTTTTACTGGAATCATTCTTCTTCAAAAACGCCTACATGTTCTTGTGCTATGAACTCCTTCATCCTATTAATCACTCTTATAATAGTTTCCTCCACATATTCAAGCACTAAAATTATTTTTTTCTACAACTTATTCCTAAAGGTGTATTGCTGCTCTCTCATAATACGTTGTCTTTTAGAAGCTTGGTCATGTCCTACAGTTCCCAAATTAATCAAAACATGTAATGTAATTTGTGTTGATTTCATTGGCGTAGTTTATGTGCAAGCTTCGTAATTATGCGTAGACGATTACTCATTTTTAAAAGTAAATTGTAGCCATAGTTGTCAACTAGGCGTTACCTGATGGAGCAACAGATACCAATCGTTTAGTGTGTCCAATGAGCTAGTAATTAACCTGTATTCAATCGCTTTTTTTACTGACCTAACAGCATTGCGCAAAAAGAAAAGATTGTTCCGCATCATTTATTTTGATTTGCTGAGGCATAATGCGGTTCTTACTTGTAAGATAATCAGTGCGTATGTTAAAAATGTTGAAAACAGTGGTGGTGTTGTAGGTGTTCAACATGGAATCCATTAACCATCAGAAAAACGTCCGTAAAGGCGAAACAGAACCACGGAAACTCAAAGAAGCCACATACATCGCACTAGCAGAAAATCCAATAAGCCAAGCTAGTGTGGAAATGGAACCCATATGGATTCCAATAATGCGCGAAGAACTTAAGCGCAACACACCTGAGCAACCACGACAAAATATATATTGGATTACTCGGTAGCTCAGCGGCAAAAGTGTCAGAGTAGTAAGTTAAAGGTACCAAGTTCGGATCTGATAATAGTCAAGTGCTTGAGAAAAAATCATAACATATAAATTCGTGCGAAAACAATCCTTCTCAGGATTAAGCCTGATAACGAAAACACAGTTCGCTTACGAAACGTCTCGCGCAAAAAGCAAAAACTGTGGAAATAGGCCGTCAACTCAACTAACATGAAACCACAGTCACAAAATACATATAATACAGATTCATTAAGCATGTACAACGCCTGGTAACGTTGCTCAGGTATAGGAGCAGTTGAGCCCAATCCAGGTTTGGCGATTCGTAGCAGACTAGAGCCTTGAGTACCTTTCGGCTTTTTGATCCACACAGAATTCAAAACCTTGACTCCAAAACCAACCCAACTTTCGTACCGTCTTACATAACTTGATTTCGTAGGAGACCATATTGTTAGATGTTACTAACGAAACTTCTTTTCATCTGCATTGTATTGTAGGTAAACAGAATATGAGATACTGTAGAGACCATCCACCGTAAGAATTTGTTGAGTCACCATTACACCCCATTAAAGTTGCGGTAGGGTCAATCCATCAATTGAAATCTTAAGACCTTATTTTATTTGGTTTAAGACAGACAGATAGCCGTTCCATAACGTTTTAGCGTAGATTCAAATATTCTTTATTTTCAGGTAAATGCCTACATAGCTCACAACTACATGATTTTCGTTAAAACACATTTAGATGTGTGATTTCACAATTTGAAACCATCGAATACCTTCCTAGCTCTCCCAATATATTCACTCCTGATTTTTTTGGGACTATTTAAATTTATACTAAAAGAAAGATAATATTTGGCGCCGTACACATTATTCTATAATGGTAAATTGATAGAAAAATCTTAAGCCATAGACTTGAAGCTACACTATGCTTCGGTTTTTTTATTGTTTGTTAAAAATAGATTCTCGTATTAATGAGAGTATAAATAACGCTAAGCTTTACCTAACTTCTACAACGTTAAGCAACAACTAACGATTGACAGGTTAAGTGTGTAAGCCAAAAATTCTACTCTGTGCATTTTTTTACTGTGCGAATGTACAATTAAATTAGCATTTAAGCTCCCAAAAGAATTAAATTGACCAACGCCAATACCTACATTGAACAGATATAATTATATAAAGATTAAAATATAGCTAACATTAAAATTGTAATTACGTAGCATTAAAATAAAGTTATCACAGTAAAATGATATTTTACTTTAAGCATAGAACGCAAAGCAGGAATAATCTCAATTAAATTTTGGCAAAAGCACATACTAACATGGATGCAATGTATAAACACTTAATAAAGTACGAACAGCTTAATTCACCAAAAATTAAGGATAAATAATAGCCAGCTCAAGAACTCTTAAGTATTTAAAATAAATGTGCATTAGATACTCAAACTCGAAGTACCAAATTTAAATTAATTCACTCAAGCTAGAAAATATTGTTGCAAAAGATTTATTTAAGTATAATACGACCATTGCGTAACACGGTTACGTGTATTGTGTGTGTGTGTGTGTGTGTGTTAGTGTGTGTGTGTGTGTGTGTGTGTGTGTGTGTGTGTGTGTGTGTGTTAGTGTGTGTGTGTGTGTGTGTGTGTGTGTGTGTGTGTGTGTGTGTGTGTGTGTAGTGTGAGTGTGTGTGTGTGTGTGTGTGTGATTGTGCATGTAGCGTGGTCGTGTGCGTGTCCGTGTGTGTGTGCTTGTGCTGTGAGTGTGTGCATGTGTGCGTATGTGTGCTGTGTGTGTGTGTGTGATGTGTGATTGTGTGTGTGTGTCGTGTGTGCTGTGTGCTGTGTGCGTATGTGTGGTATTGTGTGAATCCAGTGCGTGCGTGCGTGTGTGTGTTACATAATAGTTAAAGGAAAATAAAAAAATTATTAATCTGGTAACCCTGAAATAGTTAACCTCATTGTATTGTTTGGTAGGAATTCCAATAGCAAAACATTATTACAATTACAATTGAAATATAAAAATATATACCACCTTCAAATGACAGTTTGTAGTACATTTACGTTTATTATTACTTTAGAGCAATAGCTTCTGTTAATAAAATAAAATTTCATTCCATCGTTAACCATAAAAAAAGTGAATTTAATTTGTTTAATTAACTTCAAGATAACCAGTGACGTCAACTTGTTCTATTTATTTTAGTTCGAATTTTTCAAGCTTGTAACGTGGTAATTGAAATAAGTCATATAATCCTATAATACATTTATACAATAATTTATTTTTATAGGATCGTTTATTACAGTAATAAGTACGTGTATAAAACGTTCAAAGGTCATAGGTGTCTTGATGAATGCTAGCTACGTATTACTCATACGTCACGGTTTTTATACTCTATTGCAGTGAAAAGCATTGTACACAACTCGGGTTGTAACGCACGAGTGTATTATTACGATCGGAGTGAGTGAAGCGAGCGAGTGTTGTAATTTACACGAGTATTATGTAATACACTATGATAATTATACAACGTAAAGCAGAAATAATCTCAATGAAAATTTGATCAATAGCGTATACTGGCATGGATGCAATATATAAAAACACCTAATAAAGTAATACTTAGCTTTTTTGGGTGTTTAACGATGTATTTCTTTGTATTTATATTTTTACAAACCTAAACGCTTCGATAACACTTACGGATAGCATCCTCAGTAGTAGGTAATACACTAATACGCGACAATAATACAGTAGTAGGTGTGCCTTTATATAGAGATTTATTTATTGTAATTCGTTAAATGCCAGAACTGTAAGCAACTAGAAAAAGTATTTATGGAAAATGTCATATTCTTTCGAGCAAACTGCAACCAATGAAAAGGTGTCAAGTATACTGTGCCTGCTCAAAGATTTTCTATACAATCGGATAGAGTATCTAATGAAGTTACCGAATGTTGCAATAAAGTAAAGATACCCGAACAGTTTATACTTATTAATGAATGCAAAATTGCTTCAACTTATTTTAGAAAAATAAATTTGTCGACATAAAGCCTGTCCGGTAGAACTGAACGGGTATCGGATTAACAAGGAGGATTGTCAATATATGGTTCTATTGTGCTTGAAACCGCCTTAATGCTTTGCTGTCTCGTACTTATTGTACGTGACAAAGAAAGATGGATATATTATGAATAATGCCTCTATTTCTGCCGAACAAAAGCGTTTGCAACTTTCACACATAATGACAAGGCAATAAGAATCAGATGCAGGTAGAATAGAAATTCAATAGGTATAATAAAATGCCAGTGGTTCTCAACACTGCTTTAACATTATATAATTTGTGAAGAAATGCAACTTTTGTATAATAAAAATAATAATCGATTACTAATTACCTATAAGTAATTTCAATTGACACCTTTCACTTATACTTATAACAACAATAACAAATACATTTTTATTATAGTTAGTAAATATTAATTAAATTACAAAGAATTTCTTTACTCAACTTTTTCGGCATTATATTAATGGTTAGTTTATATAAACGCTTACTCAAAGAATAATGATAATATAGATATTGCAGTTGTTTTATTTATACCTATATGTACCTACTAAATGGTATAATAATCTATTATTAATTACTTATTGTTACAGTATTGCATATTTATTTGGATTCTTTTGTAATTGGAGTACACTAAAACGTCATTACCATACTTAGGTATACAATGAACTTTCTAAATGTAAATTGAAATACCTATACTTAATCGAATATTCATTATTATGAATGGCTTTTATAAATGTTTATTATAAAACTTGCATTCTTCCATAAATTTTAAATGTAATGTTAAAGCAGTGTTGAGAACCACTGGCATTTTATTATACCTATTGAATTTCTATTCTACCTGCATCTGATTCTTATTGCCTTGTCATTATGTGTGAAAGTTGCAAACGCTTTTGTTCGGCAGAAATAGAGGCATTATTCATAATATATCCATCTTTCTTTGTCACGTACAATAAGTACGAGACAGCAAAGCATTAAGGCGGTTTCAAGCACAATAGAACCATATATTGACAATCCTCCTTGTTAATCCGATACCCGTTCAGTTCTACCGGACAGGCTATAGTCTCTTCTTGCTAAATACACAAGAGCTGATATTAAATCTTGGCTTTATTTACATATTTAAATTGTCAAGTGTCTAACCCACCACGTCACATAACTGTAAAGGTAGTAAGTGAGCTAGGCTAACAGTTCAGGGAAACGGCTAAGTGGCCGCGGAGCACTTGGAGCGCGCGGGCGTCTTTGAAGTACGGATAAATAAGTACAAAAATGGTTAGTGAGACAACAGGAAGGGAAGGGAAAAAAAGGGGCTAGTAAAGTAAGCGAAGTTTGAGCGCCACAAGCTTTAACAAAAGAAAATTGTGGTTTATGATAGAGAGGGCCCCCTCTCTATCATAAACCTTGAACCGGGGTGACAGGAATGAAAAAGATACACAACAGACACTCTAGTAACCTTATATTAAATAAATTGACGAACGGTAATCTTAATCAAATATTTTTTTTTAACTTATTTTAACTACAAGGTGCACCCCTAATGTGACCCACAAAGAAACCTAGACACGTTAGCAAGTCATCGGGTGAGTTAAATACAGCCCACCAGAGAATTTATAATTACACTTAAAGGGGGTCGCGATAGATAGTTAGCCAACACATCAAACCCCCAATGTTAAAAATGTTCTAGCTTTTTATATTATTCTGAAGTTATAAACTATAAAGGCACGCGTAATAAACAGTCCCGAAACCTTCCTAAATGTTTGAATTTAGGGTTTTTTGTAAACTTTAACTACTATAATTTTTTACTGAATTTTTTTCCCTGTTGTGATTAAATTGGAATATTTTTATAATACACATACACATGCACAATATTCACAAAAGCCCTAGTTAATAAAATAACACGTATTTTAATTAATATTTTATGTAAATAAACTAACCTAATTTTGGCCACAAACTCTGGTTGCAAATTTCTACCTGATGATAAGTTAGATTGTTATCTAACTTATCATCAGGTAAAACTCTTCGATCAGAGTTTGTAGCCAAAATTAGGTTAGTTCTGTTAGCGGTATAGGGAGAATTGTTGAGGGCCAGGGGTGAACGTTTTTTAGAGCATACAAATTATTGCTTAATGTTTTCTAATAAATAAATGTTTAGTTTTCTTCATTTATGGATGTATTTTTAGATAGATGTATCAATTAATTAGAGTTCTGTCATAGACAGCTCTTAAAATAGTCACACCAATTACTATCTAACTTAATTAGATACCAAAGAATAAGATAAAGCACTAGTTAAACAAAAAGTGGAGTTACAAAATTACACAAAATGTGCGCAAATTCGCACTCGCATATGTTAACACACAGTATCGATACGTTCAAAACCCCAACACGGCTTCTTATGAATCTCTACATATCCACAATTTCCCTTCATCCTCCGAAGCAAAATATTCCATTACAATACGTGTTTTCATAAACATGGCCGCCTTTCAAACATCGTTTATTATTTAGTAATTTGCTAGAATTCCAGTAATAGTATTGACCGTCTGGACGACTTCCAAGCAAAATGCCTGCCCTAACTCGCAAAATCTGGTTTATCCGTTCCCACATAAATTAACCTAACCAAACAGGGAGAATTAAATTGCATAAGGGGGGTCTCGCTAGATGGTTAGGCAACACATCAAACCCCCATAAGAGCAATGTTAAAAACGTTCTAACTTTTTATATTATTATGAAGTTATCTGAAACTCTAGAGAAACTCGTAAGACGTAAAAAAGTCCCGAAACCTTCCTAAATGTTTGAATATAGGTTTTTTTTAATTTTTGATTTCTATAATTTTTTATTGAATTTTTTTCCCAGTAGTGATTAATAGGAATGTTCTTATAACTAATAATATTTTTAACAAAAGCCATATATTCAGACATAGGTTTTTCGAAATACGAACTGCTAAATTTTGAAAAAATTGTAGATTTATAATTTACTATTTAAAATGCTATAAAAACGATAAATGTTCTGATTAGAAATTCCATTAGAAAATATAGCAGCGTATTATGCTCAGTAAATGACCCGGGCACACAAAGAGCTTCGGTGTTCCTTAGCAAGTACCTATTTCTATTGAAACACGAACCTAATCGGGTTAACTTTGAATCCTGCAAACAATTATTCAAATTAAAATAAAGAAAATGGTATGCACTTTATGTATGCACCCTATTAAATTATAATGTATTCGTATCAGTAAACACTAAAACGAACAATTAATTATTCTATTTATTTATTTTGTATCAAGGAAAAAAATAAAGTTTTTTAAAATATTGTAAACAAACATCTGCGTGGATCGACTAATTCCGGTAACAAACACTTATAGTAAAATTCCTCTAATTTTTTTACCATATGATCCACCCAAAATGTATCGTTCCTCTAAAAAACGAAACGTATTGTTTCGTTTAATGTTCAAAACGTTTATTGTTGTTACTACGTACCTTTCAATTTCTTCAACATGGATTCCTGTTGCAGTGTTGACAATAAAGAAGCATTTGACTCGTTTGGTAATATGTAAAATTCCTTGCACCCGATTATAATTATGTGGTGATGGTAATCGTATAAGGTATAAAAAGTGATTTACATAATTTAATAAATAAATAAGTGTAAAAATGTTCTCGTAATAAATCGTTAAACTAACTTGAGATACAAACGTTTCACCATTAATAATCCCTTTGTCCCAGTCGGTAAATTAAAGTAGGGCCGATTCAATCTTTGATTTGCTTAATTACCACAATTTCTGCTCGATTACTTCCACTGAACATCAATATAATAACTGCCATGTAACACTAATAAAAATGATCTCGGACGCCAAGTTATTTTTTAATTATGCTCGCAATAACTAAACCGAAGTTGTTTACAATAAAAATTCTACCATAATGTAAAAAAAATAAAAAATATACAAACTATGTTTATTAACAGTTAAAATGATAGGGTTTAACAAAATATATCTTAAAACTAGTTACAGCCTTAAATTACTAAATAATTGTTATAAACATAAATACCTGTACAAAATATAATAAATCTTCTTGAGAACCCCTGGTATTATAAAAAATAAATTCGGAAATGCAAACCAAGGTGATGTAATCCTTGTGTCAATGTTGCGCAATATATTGCAATAATAATGATTTACGTAGTAAACCACACCCAAAATGGAATTTTATTTCTTATAAATTTGTCTTCTTGAAATTGAATAAACCAATAGTTATTGCATTCTTTTGAAGTTTCAAAATAAATAATGGAATCCACATTCAGATCTGCACTAAAAGCAAAGCGCCATCATAAAATGAAAGCGTACGTAACAGTAGAATTAATTGTGCAATCAAAAGCGGTAAATTTAAACGTGTAAAAGTAAGAAAAAGAAAGTGCCTGAAAAGCGCAAATGTTTTAATTTTTAGTATTACGAGTTAAATTATCTTACCATCAAATCAATGGCACTTTTCACAAAATTTAGGGGGAAACCCAAAAAAAAAGCTTCCTGCATCTAACGCGTAGCACAAGAAGTAAGAAAAAAATGGATGCTTTAGGATGTCAGATGATGATGACACGTTGCGCGAAAATATTTGCGTAAAGAATTAAGTCAACGATATGAGCAGAAAAAAATAATTTAAAGAAATCTTTAAGAAGATATGCGCTTAAGTTACACCAAAATGTAAATTAAGTTGCCTACTACATACTTACAAATCATTAATAAGTAAATTTTTTCTTATATTTACAACTAAATGAACGAAGAACCTACATTACGGTATATTTTAGTACAACTCAAAATGGGTTGTTACACGATAATAATAATTATGATTTCTCTTTAATTTAATTTTGTTATTTTCTGAACCTACAGCACAATAATCAATTAAATTTACCTTACATGCCTCCACAGTATCAATGTCACCGCTTTTTAAAGAGCTTTTTATTTCCACCACTGCATATTTGTCTACTAATCCGTCAGGCGAACATGCTAAAAATGGTTTTTCTTCGTCTATAAGGAGTCCGAATGAAATGACTTTTAACTTGAATAATTATTGAAATAGTTTAATTGCATTTGACTCACTGCTGACGCCAAAGGCGGTGTTCGTATACCCTTTAAAACGTTGTAGAGTAAGGAGGAAACAGTTTCGGAAGTGCACGTTGTTTTACGCAGTTTGCATATTTTCCCAAAAGTGCATGCCGTTAAACGTTTCTTACGTTCTACTTTCCACAAATAACTTTTTGATTGGGTCAAGGTACCTTCTTCAATCTTTTTTTTTTGTCGACACTTTCCAAACAAGCTAAAAATTGACTAACATGCAATTCGTACTCATCTTTTGAAAGATCGGGTGTGGCGGATTCATTTTCCAATCCATAATCATTATCCGCGGGTGCAAATGTCCTTCATTAGAGTGATCTGAAATCAAAATAGACAACTACTGTAATGAAGAAGTTTCCATAGAAGAAAGCGTTATTAAAATAATACATACATTCTGTTACCTTCCTCCTACGACGATTAATTTGGGATTTTAAAAAATGCGTCATATAGTGCCCCGGTGGTCTGTCACAAAGGTGCTCATGCAAAAACGATAATAAATTTCCCTCGCTATTAAGAGAGATCGCGCGGTCATTTCACATCTCAGTTGGTGCGAATTTTTTAAAGAAAAATTGACTCTTCTAACTCCTACAAATTTCGCAACTACCGAATTATATGTTTCTGCTGGATTTGTATCAGTATCGTAGAGCAAACTAGATGCTTGGTTTGCTAGTCGTTCTACTATGTGTTTATTACTGGCAACATGCCGCATTCTAAATATACATCTACTAAATCGTCCTAAATTAAAGAAAATAGTTTAATAACAAACTAACATTATTCAAAAGTACTATTATTATCTCGTTCTTCTTAGCGTGTGCGCGTGTGTGGGTGTGTGTGTGTGTGCGTGTGTGCGTGTGTGCGTGTGTGCGTATGTGCGTGTATGCGTGTGTGCGTGTGGGCGTGTGTGCGTGTGTGCGTGTGTGGGTGCGTGCGTGCGTAAGTGAATGCTAGTGTGCGTGTGTGTTACATAATAGTTAAGGGAAAATAAAAAAAATATTAATTTGGTAACCCAGAAATAGTTTAATTTCACTAAGCTGACCTCATTGTATTGTTTGGTGGGGAGTCCAATATCAAAACATTATTACAATTGAAATATAAAAATATATACCACCTTCAAATAACAGTTTGTAGTACTTTTACGTTTATTATTACTTTTGAGCAATAGCTTCTGTTAATAAAATAAAATTTCATTCCATCGTTAACCACAAAAAAAGTGAATTTAATTTGTTTAATTTCAAGATAACTAATAAAATCAGTGACGTCAACTAGTTCTATTTATTTTAGTCCGAATTTTTCAAGCTTTTAACGTGGTAATTGAAATAAGTCATACAATCCTATAATACATTTATACAATAATTTATTTTTATAGGATCGTTTATTACAGTAATAGGTACGTGTATAAAACGTTCAAAGGTCATAGGTATCTTGATGAGTGCTAGTTACGTATTATTCATACGTCACTGTTTTTATACTCTATAGGAGTGAAAAGCATTGTACACAACTCGGGTGGTAACGCCTATTATGCACGAGTGCATTATTACTATCACGAGTGATTGAAGCGAGTATTATGTAATATACTATAATAATTATACAACGTATTGCAGAAATAATCTTAATGAAAATTTGATCAATAGCGTATACAGACATGGATGCAATATATAAAAACGCCTAATAAAGTAATCCTTAGCTTTTTTGGGTATTGAATGGTGTATTTCTTTGTAATTATATTTGTACAAATCTAAACACTTCGATAACACTTACGGATAGCATCCTCAGTAGTAGGTAATACATTAATACACGACACTAATACAGTAGTAGGTGTGCCTTTATAAAGAGATTTATTTATTGTAGTTCGTTAAATGCCAGAACTGTAAGCAACTAGAAAAAGTATTTAAGGCAAATGTCATTTTGTTTCTAGCAAACTGCAACCAATGAAAAGGTGTCATAAAGTATACCGTGTCTGCTCAAATATATTCTGTACAATCGGATAGAGTATCTAATGAAGTTGCCGAATTTTGCAATAAAGTAAAAATACTCAAACAATTTATACTTATTAATGAATGCAAAATTGCTTCAACTTGTTTTAGAAAAATAAATTTGTCGACATAGTCACTCCTTTCTCATCACACAAGAGCTCGTATTAAATCTTGGCTTTATCTACATATTTAAATTGTCACGTGTCTAACCCACCACGTCACATAACTGTAAAGGTAGTAAGTGAGCTAGGCTAACAGCTCAGGGAAACGGCTAAGTGGCCACAGAGCACTTGGATCGCGCGGGCGGCTTTGAATTACGGATGGATAAGTACAAAAATGGTTAGTGAGACAACAGGAAGGGAAGGGAAAAATTCGTAGCATTACAGGAGCAACTAAAGTAAGCAAAGTTTGAGCGCCACAAGCTTTGGCAAAAAAAATTGTGCTTTATGATAGAGAGGGCCCGTAAACCTTGAACCGGGGTGACAGGACAGAAAAAAATACACGACAGGCACTCTAGTAACCTTATATTAAACAAATTGACGAACGGTAATCATAAACAAATGTTTCAATATATATGTATATATATATATATATATATATATATATATATATATATATATATATATATATATATATATATATATATATATATATATATATATATATATATATATATATATATATATATATTAATAAATAATAATTCAGCATCTGGCAAGTTAATCATAGGTGTAGTCTAAATTTTTTTTTTTTTTTTTGTACTTATTTTATCTACAAGGTGCACCCCTAATGTGACCCAGAAAGAAACCTAGACATGCTAGCAAGTCATCGTATGAGTTAAATACAACCCATCAAAGAATTTATAATTACACTTAAGGGGGGTCTCGATAGATAGTTAGGCAACACATCAAACCCCCATATGAGCAATGTTATAAACGTTCTAGGATTTTATGTTATTCTGAAGTTATAAACTTTAAAGGCACGTGTAAGAAATAGTCCCGAAACCTTCCTAAATGTTTGAATTTATGGTTTTTTGTAAATTTTAATTTCTATAATTTTTTATTGAATTTTTTTCCTAGTAGTGATTAGATTGGTATATTTTTATGATACACATACACATGCGCAATATTCACAAAAGTCCTAGTTAATAAAATAACACGTATTTTAATTAATATTTTATGTAAATAAACTAACCTAATTTTGGCTACAAACCCTGATTACAGATTGCTACCTGATGATAAGTCAGATAACAGAGCGGTTAAGGGAGAATTCTTGAGGGCCAGGGGTGAACGTTTTTTAGAGCACACAAATTCTTGCTTAATGTTTTCTAATAAATAAATGTTTAGTTTTCTTCATTTATGGATGTATTTTTAGATAGATGTATCAATTCCTTAGAGTTCTGTCATAGACGGCTCTTAAAATAGTCACACCAATTACTTTGTTAACACACAGTGTTAACAAACATCTGCGTCGGTCGGATAATTCTGGTAACAAAGACTTATAGTAAAATTCTTCTAATTTTTTACCATATGATCCACCCAAAATGTATCATCCCTCGAAACGTATTGTTTCGTTTAATGTTCAAAACGTTTATTGTTACTACGTACCTTTCAATTTCTTCAACATGGATTCCTGTTGCTGTGTTGACAATAAAAAAGCATTTGACTCGTTTGGTAATATGTAAAATTCCTTGCACCCAATAATAATAATTATGATTTCTCTTTAATTTAATTTTGTTATTTTCTGAATCTACAGCACGATAATCAATTAAATTTACCTTACATGCCTCCACAGGATCAATGTCGCTGCTGCTTTTTAAAGAGTTTTTTAAACAAGCTAAAAATTGACTAACGTGCAATTCGTACTCATCTTTTGAAAGATCGGGTGTGACGGATTCATTTTCCAATCCATAATCATTATCCGCGGGTGCAAATGTCCTTTTTTTAGAGTGATCTGAAATCAAAATAGACAACTACTGTAATGAAGAAGTTTCCATAGAAGAAAACGTTATTAAAATAATACATACATTCTGTTACCTTACTCCTACGACGATTAATTTGGGAGTTTAAAAAATGCGTCATATAGTGCCCCGGTGGTCAGTCACAAAGGTGCTCATGCAAAAACGATAATAAATTTCCCTCGCTATTAAGAGAGATAGCGGTCATTTCACATCTCAATTGGTACGAATTTTTTAAAGAAAAATTGACTCTTTTAACTCCAACAAATTTCGTAACTACCGAATTACATGTATCTGCTGGATTTGTATCGGTATCGTAGAGCAAACTAGATGGTTTACTAATCGTTCTACAATGTGTTTATTACTGGCAACATGCTGTATTCCAAATACACATCTACCAAATCGTCCTAAATTAAAGAAAATGGTTTAATAACAAACAAACATTATTCGAAAATATTGTTTTTACCTCGTTCTTCTTAGTGCCATTACAAACTATCGATAGGTCCATTTTCAACTTTACGGTACGCTAACGTTTTCACAACTGCATTACGAAAACAGCATAAAGTTGAAGGATGCATATATAATCTCTTCGCCTGTTTGGACATCGACAGTCTTTACTAAAATCGTTGAGTTTATTGATGTAATTACGAAGCAAATGATTCCGACATTTCTTATATAAAATGACGGGCTGTATGGGAAAATTTGTGTTAAATGTTTGTATACACTACTGTCTCAGTCACCAATCAATTGGCCATAAATTAGGCTATGACGTGAAATAGATTCTGCAAATCCTTCGCAAATAATACCAGATTCCATTGCAGTGGAAGTCTTAGTCCAGTTCCGAAAACATTGATGATCATCCACATCATGGCCTCGGTCACACAAACAGCAATATTTGTTTTTACGCCCATATACAAAATCTTTTTTGATTTAGCTCCGACTATGGATGCCTGAAAAAATCCTTTATAATAAAAGAAAAAGGATTTCATTATAACTTACAACTCAAAAGTGCAGAATAGTTTCTACGGTAAGACCTTTTCCCCAAAGCTCCGTTTGCTATCACTGATATAACTGGAATGTTACTCTCATTTTTTTTCTTCTGCGGATTCGGCTACTTCTTTTGCAGCTTTCCTCATTAAAATGCTTTGCCCAAATAAAGAAATTGAGTTTCAAGTTGTGGCATCTCTTATAGAAAATCCTCAAATTAGTACCGAGAGCTAAGTACACACCTAGACCTAAATAGAAATATAGTTCGCAGCCTTTATTAAAAAAAAACAAATTGCAGCCTTGTCGTATCGAGGAACATCAAGCTTCAAGTGAAATAGATTTACAAAATACTAAAGTCAATCACAATTTTGTTAATAACATTCTATTTACGGATAAGGTAACTTTTCACAATAATGTTAATATTATTACACATAACTACCATCACTATTCAGATACTAATCCAGACATCTTAAGAGATGTTGATTACCAGCATCGATGGTCAGTTAATGTGTGCTCTGGTATAATCAATTTTAGTATGGTTCGTTCTTTTTTCGTTGACGGGAGTCTTACTGGACAAAGATATTTACAGCTTTGGGAAATGATCTACCCGATCTTTTGGAAAATATCGAGGTAGATAATATTCGTACGATGGCGTTTCAACTGGATGGCGCCCCTCCACCCTATGCAATCAACGTTAGGCAATAACCTCGATAGAAATTATCCGATGAGGTGGTGTGCAAAACTGGCCAGCCAGATCACCGAATCTTATGCCCCTTGATTTCTTCCTTTGGGGCTACGTTAAAGCAAAAGTTTATCAACCTCCTCCCACCACAACCGAAGATATGAGAAATAGAATTAGAGCTTCCTTTTAATCCATTTCGCCTATAATTTGATTGCGAGTGAATCTTTCGTTTACGAGCGAATTGCAAAGTGTTTACCTAGGCTAGATCAGCATTTTGAACATTTAATTTGAATTTATGGTTTTATTCGTTTATGTTTACTTGCTCAACTTATTTTTAGGCGTAGAGAATTATTTTATTGTTTAGTTATTAATTAAGTTTTCCTATCAGTTAAAGAATTTATTTAAGAGTAATTATACACCAAGGTAGAGAAGACAATTTTCTGAGCCGAGGTGTACTATTTCCCGAGACGCGGAGCGTCGAGGGAAATAAGTGTACGAGGCTCAGAAGGTTTTCTCTACCGTGGTTTATATATTATTTTATTCACTACTAGCACACATATTCTGTAAATATGACAATAAATAAATACAATTCAAATAATCTTATTATTACATAAAAAATTAAGTGGCCTGAGGTTTTCACATGTTTCAATTTGGTGACATTTTGTAATACATTCAGATTTAACTTTTAATCATCCTTATGTAGTTTCAGTAGCTAAAATGGAAAGTATTGAAATATCTCCACAGTGGGTTAATCTCGTGGAGAGTTACCTGTCACAGAGGCTCCATCCAGACATGGAAAAAGCCTTTATCGGATTCCGATCGGGGAAACCAACTAGGCAAAATATGAGCCATAATTCAATAAGCGCTGTTCCTAAAAAGGTTGCAAAATATTTAAATCTCCCTAATGCATATAAGTTGAGAAGGATATCGGCCACAATTTTAGCAGATAATGGCGGTGACTTATTATCTCTAAAACGGCATGGTGGGTGGAAATCATCTACAGTGGCAGAAGGATATGTAGAAGATTCTATTGCCGATAAAAGAAGAATTGCGCACATGGTCCAAAGAAATTGTTGCACTATGTGTGACACACCAACCTCAAGTATCGATAATGCTACAAACGAATCAGTTTTTGAAGAGATTTGTTATTCTAGCATCAACATACCCCTGCAAGATTTCCCATTGAATGAAGATGGGCCTACTACTCCTTGTGTTTCATCATCATCGAATGTAAACAAATCTATAGGAAATCTTAGTTCTAATGCAGATGCGTCACAAATTAACATTACGTACAATAATTGTACAATTAATTACCATTTTCATCATTAATTTCTTAATTGTTGTTTTTTCTTAAAGTTTCTGTTGCGTAAGCGAATTAAATTCTTTTATAAATAAAGAAAAAGAATGCGCAGATCCTAAAAACATGCACGTCCTCAAAGGAAATGGCATATTCTATCGCTAGTAGTGAATAAAAATTATTATTAATTTTATTAAATACATAAATAAAAAGTTTACCTCGAGTAGGATTTGAACCTACGACCTGTACTTTGCTAAGAGTACCGCGCTAACCAACTGCGCCATCAAGGTTCAAGCCCCAATCGGTGTAACATTGTCTTTATGTATATAGAACTGATGTAAATTCTAAATATTATGAGATTACAGTCAAATTACTTATATTAATGCAATGTGAGCCTGCAATATCGCAAGGATTCACACATACCAATGCAACTTGACTAATATTAAATTATTATAACTTTGTTATGAACGAATAAGTTCAAAGGTAAATATGTAATTAAAAATTATTATTAATTTTATTAAATACATAAATAAAAAGTTTACGTCGAGTAGGATTTGAATCTATGACCTGTACTTTGCTAGAGTACCGCGTTAACCAGCTGCGCCATCAAGGTTCAAGCCTCAACCGATGTTAATTTTGTCTTTATGCATGTAGAACTGATGTAAATTCTAAATATAATGAGATTACAGTCATATTACTTATATTAATGGAATGTGAGCCTGCAATATCGCAAGGATTCACACATATGAAAGCAACTTGACTAATATTAAATTATTATAAGTTTTTGTTATGAACGAATAAGTTTAAAACCTATAATAAAAGAATTTATTTGCAATTCGTATTTTCTTATATCCTCTGGATTCTGTTTTATTCGTCTTTCTGTATGGCAATATTTCCAAAGTTAACTCTATTTTGGTACTAAAGTGACATCTGCAGAACGGTTAGTGATACAAATACAAATTTCTATACTTTTATTCTAAATGTAATAGTGAATCAAAAAATGCAAAAATATACAGGGTGTTCCATTAAAAAAAAGGTTTGAGTTGGCATATTTTTGTCAATCACCCAGTATTTACCTAAATATTTATAGAATGTAGGTCCAATGATCGTGTATTACCACTCCAAAATTGGTTTTGATATCTCTAATAGTTAAGGAGCAATCCTTCGTCCGCGCAGTAGTCATCCACCCTGTACAAGAGATTTTATTATTTGGGCATATTCATCTATTTCAAAACTCTTCTGGTTTAACCATAAATGACTCTAGTTTAGGTTTTTAAACCCTACGTTTCTGGCTTATATCAAGCCATTTTACTTCATTAAATCCAGGACGCTTTTCTTTAGAGGCAATTAATGATCAAGTCTACAAAGCAAAATCTTCAACTTGAGAAGAATTAAAGACTTAAGTTAAATTTTACTGGGAAACAATTATACAACGTGGTTTGCGCAACAATTTATAAGTAGGAGTACTGCTGTAGTCAAGTATGCCATTTTGAATACTTGGAACCATAATGGCAAATCCTTGCGTGAAATTTTTGTAAGTTATATCATTAGTGTTAGTTATATAACTTTACATTCTTTAAATTTCTTCAACAGAAATTATACACATTTTAAACTTAGTAATTGTAAAATTTTCCCACATTACTTGACTAAGAATAAAACAGTATGCAAATGTATGGCATTCTAGATGGAAAAATTAAAACTGAAATTAATTCTTCATACATACACTTATCAAATTTAATTTTTTTACCTCCGGCAATAATAGAATAGTTATAGAGGCAAGCCATCCGGGGTGATCACCCGATATGTAGGTAATCGGTTGAAATGTTGCAATGTTTTAATTAATATGCGGAGAAAGTAACCGTACTTAGAGGTCATCTTAAAGGAATTTTAGTTAATAAACAACTTTTAGAGTTACGTGTATTTAATGAGATATTTACAAGGACCTTAAAGTTAATTGTGTATTTAACCTCTACTTATTAATTAGTTTAAATAAGTGAAAATAGAAATAATGATTTTAGTGACTAAAGTAAAAACCATTAAGTATTATAGGAATTATTAATTCATAAAAAATTAATTATTAAGTGCACACTAAAAAAGGTGTAGGTCACACTAAGACCAGGCAGGTTAATTATCTCAATTCGACACAATAGTATACTAGGCTTTTCACGATGAGCGTCAATTAGACGTTTCTGGCAAACCAGACAATGGATAAACCTGAAAATTTGACAGTATGTATAAATTAATATGATCTATACGCCTAAAAGGGTTTAGATGATGCGGCGTTGTCGCTTCTACTATAAAGTAGCGACTACTTTGATTTTTCAAATGGAACACCCTGTATATAATATCATATTATGATTTCCTATTACTTTGTCAACAACTTCATGTACTATTTCCCTATACCTATCTATTACCGTTTTTACAAAACATGTACCTTTATAAACGCAGATAATCTTGAACTCTCTGGTACTAAGACGATCAAATTCGAAATGGAGTGGAGTGATACCATGAGGATCTTCACTTCGAGTCATATTTTTATTTGCCTCATACATGAAAAAAGGAGTGGAAGTCAATTTTTTCAAATGGAACACCCTGTATATTTACACATTCTTGAGCTCTACATCCAATTTTAGATTGACTTTAATCAGATAATGCTATTTCGATTTCGAACCGTTTTCGAGATAAATTGTTTCAAACAGAAACTGACGTGGCTTCCTTGTATTTATTACTTATTTTTGAAATTTAACAGATTACGTTCGATGTTCCTTCATCAGTCACAGATAATACAATGAATAAATAATTATTAAAATACTCTTCAACCATCAAATGAAACTTCTCCTCAAACAATAGTTTTATTAACGCTGACACACGAACTGAAAATAATTTCATGAATTAGTAAGTTAATTCAATTATCAGTGTATTTCAGAATATATTCGAACACCTCTACTTAAACAAACATGTAATCTCTTCAAAAGATTAGCATGTGTAGCGCTTCTGATTAAGTCTGTAGTTAAACTATTGAAAGCAGTTCTAACTCTCGATTTCATATCTTCCATTGTTGTCACTGGGTTGGAGTAAACCATATTTTTAATGAAACCCCACACAAAATAATCTATTGCATTGCCATCTGGTGTTCTAGGAGGCCAATATAAAGCTCCATTATTACCAATCCATCTGTCTTCGAAGATTTCAGTTAAAGCTTCGCCTACTGAACGAGAATTATGGGGTGGAGCACCATCCATTTGGTACCATACACGTTCTCTTCCTGGCCTATTATTTAGAATCGTTTGAATTCCGTTTCTCAGTAAATCTTCATATAGTGTTGCATTCAAATTATCATAATAAAACTCGATATAAAAAATTGACTCATTCTTTATGGCACAAAATACATTGGCGAACGACATGAGGATTTTTTGGCGCCCAATAGTGACTGTTGTGTCTATTGAAAATTTCATTTTTTGTAAACTTGGCCTCATCTGTCCATATGATATTGTCAAGGAAATGTTCATTAGGGTGGTGCGAAAAACTATTTTTGGTATGTTTCTTTTTGGCCACTGCGGGAAAGTTGCTACTAAGAAAGACAATGCTTACCCTATTTTTACTTTAATCAAATTCAATTTTTGTACTGCCCCAAGGCCACTAAATATTATTGTAGGAAAACAGATACCCCGTAATTACAAATACTTTTTTTGCATGTTTGTTTTGGCCACTGCAGAGCAGTTGCTGCTGATAAAGTTAATTGTTACAGTAATTTTCTTTTGAACAAATTTGAAATTTTTCTACTGCCCCAAGATCTCTAAATATTAATTAAAAAGCAAAATCCTGTAACTACTACAAACCTTCGGCAAATAAATCAGTAAGCGTTTAAATGAACATTTTATTTTACCAGTATTTAAAACAAATGAGAGTTATTTAAAACTTTACAATCAGCCATAACCACAATAAATTATAACAACTTATAATCCTTTTTGTATTAAAACTGGCATCCGTTTACGGGACTCAAGTGTTGTTTTAATTAAACCGTCCCTTCTATCTTCATCACATAGAGTCGCAGCAGCCTCGGTAACGAGTTTGACAGATCTTTCTGTAGCTTGCGTGTGGCAAGGGTAAAGTTTAATTTGTGGCAAAATAAGATCTTCAATTAAATTTGGGTCTTGTATGCACCTGGTAATTACTTCACTACTAATGTTCATAATTAAAGGGGGTTCAGTTACAACAACATCAATAAAATCGTCGGCTTGAAAATTAAACTTAGGAAGAATAAAATGATGACCATAAAACCCATTCCGTTGTATTACTGGATCGATAATTTTCTTGATATTGTCTGGAAGATACCTTGACAGTTTTATGGTCTGATGTAAATGTTTAGCGCCATAAATAGCTAGTAGTTGTGTTTTTATGGTAAATCACATGGGCGCATAAACCTTTAGAATAAAGTTAATTAAAAGAATTAACTCTTCCGTTGGTATAGCGGTTGAAACGAACAATCTTAAAATTCTATTTCCAGTTGTCAGCCATCTTGAATGTACCATTTTTTCCGGATTTCTCTTTGCCAGACTTTCACTACAGCATCCAGACTTAATCTATTGGCAAATTTCATATAAGTACAATTGGTCTGTACTTAAATCGCTTTTAGTAATATCAGGTAAGTTACAATCTATTGCTTTAAATTTTACAATAGGAAGAGTTTCGCAATCTTTTAATGCTGTACCTAGATTGCCAGTGAAAGATCGAGGACCAGCCGTGCTACCATCAATATGCTCAAATAAATGGCGCAACGGAAGTTCGTTGGCATGTAACTGACAAACGCTCCACTGTAACGGTCTATTCCACTTTTTTTCCAGGTATCGTATCACACCTCCTTTATGTCCAGTATTGATTGCAGTCCCGTCACACCCTATGACGACAAGTTTAGCACAGTCAATATTTTTTGTTTCTAAGAATTCTACTATTTTGGTACACACATGTAAAGCCTTTCCGGAACTCAAAGACAGGTGACCAATATACTCTGAACCTGACTCTTTAACCAACGTAATGTGCTCTTCTAACACAGTTTTTCTTCTGGAGTCTTCAAATTTTAGAGTCCTGTCTTTACGCCCATCGAAATATAAACCAAAATTGTCGTATACTAACGGTGTTGTTGACAGTAATGTTCTCTCTTTTTGGCGAGCTCTACGTATTTTGTATCTGTCGACAACACTGGACTTACTCTCCTCAGAAATAACACCAATATCTTGCAATGTTGCCGAAACGATTGCTGCTCCAACTCGGTCAGACACACGGAACCTGTGCAACGGCAGATAAGTGTTGCAATTTTCACACTTCGAAGATTGTAATTTTCCACACTATCTGCTTCAGGAGTTTCCGACGAGGGCATACTAGTTGAAATGGCTGCCTGCGAAAAAGAGCGTTTACATTTTGGCGAAGTTAAGTCAACAATGTCATCTTTATTTGACTTGACCGCTACGTCCAATTTTAGCTTCCTTTTTAAGTTCATTTGAATTGCTTTAGTTGCTTTAGTGTCTACGTTACCAATACCCATTTTTCTCTCCGTTCGTTGATCGTGCAAAAAAATTCTTTCTGTTGGAGGCACTTTAAATGGTTTTGGACAGTTACACAAATTAAAATCGTTGCACTTACATGCGGCAATGTCAAGCAGTTTTTTTGCATCTGCTCTAAAGCGGGCAATTCGCTCCTGGTAACTATTAATGTCTTTCCTTGATGCATAAGGTTTTAACAAATTTCGATACTTATCATGATATGCTTTAATTTTTTTTATCACCGACCGCTCTTCGATGGTAGGGATGGATGCTCTTACCCACTGGCTTAGTATACTAGCAGTCACTTCGGCACTAGTCTCACTCACTAAATTCTGATATTGACATTGTTTATTTCGGCTCACCCACAAATACAGTAACATCATATCTTCGTATGTTGGCAAGGTACTTCTTGGTAAATCTCGGCCATGGCCGAAAACAGGACATATTACTTCACTTCTCAATAACGACATAGTAAATTCTCGAAAACGTAATTAAAACACACAAACATTGAATACAATACAGCGAATGTCTCGCTTCTACTAAACAACGTATTTTGAGTCGCGCAGACTGCACTCGATCGTAGTTAGAGAATGGTGGGGAGCGCCCCTCCCACGCGGATAGGTAATGAAAAGCATGCTATGATTACTCTGTGCTATCTTGGTAGTAATCAACTGCATCTGTACTGTTGTTTACGATAAATAAAATGATACATTGGGTTTTTTGGGTAAACTGTCCATTTAAAAGGTATTATTAGAATACAACTTTGTATAGTAAATTGTTTTATGCCTCGGGGCAGTACTTAAACTCAATATTTTTCAAAAATATTTTGCCTTCATAATGCGTATATATAAAGGCAACTTTCCCAAACTGTCCCATGTCAAAAAATTTAAAAATTAAAATTTACGATATACCGACCGCACCACCCTAATGTTCATGCCCTTGAGTCTCGACAAGTAACCATTCAAATAATTCCACTCTACGAGGAGAATCAATCTCTTTCAAATGTTGGACACAGTAGAATTTATAGGGATGCCATTTGTGCTTATTAAGAATGCGATCAATTGTCACGTAGGGCCTACCTATCTCCTTTTCAGCCTCGTGTAGGGAAGCATTTGGAAATGCATTAAAAAGTCCCAAAACTGTTATGCCATTGCCATCATCATCCACTTCAGGCTTTCTACGAATGATTTTTGGACGAATGGTTCCATTCAACCTACAGTTTTGTAGTAGTCGATTTATCACATTATTATTCGGCTTCGGAAGTTGTGGATATCTTTCATGAAATACTCGGCACGTTCTACTTGCAATTCTATTGCACTCACCATGAATAATTAATAAATTCAAGAAATCTTCATTACTGTAACCTAATCTTGACATTTTTCTATTATAATTAGTATCACAATCAGTCAAAACCACCAATGAAAGTTTGACGTTTCAAAATAGGATCATTTATTTTTCCAAAGCACACTATTAAAAAATATTAATTTGCAATAGAGACACTCAATACCTCAATGCATACAAATTGTAACTTTTTTTAAGGTACAGATCAATCGAATTTACTGATTTCAGACTATTGAAAAACTAAATCGAAAAGAAATTGTATTACGTAGTATAGAATAGATGTTAAATTTCAAAAATAAGTGATGAATACAAGGAAACCACGTCAGTTTCTGTTTGAAAAAGTTTATCTCGAAAACGGCTCGAAATCGAAATAGCATTATCTGATTAAAGTCAATCTAAAATTGGATGTAGAGCTCAAAAATGTGTAAATATACAGGGTGTTCCATTTGAAAAATTGACTTCCTCCTTTTTCATGTGAACAAAGTATCTGCATTTTTTAAAGACCCTGTATGAGGAAAATAAAAATATGACTCGAAGTGAAGATCCTCATGGTACCACTCCACTCCATTTCGAATTTGATCGTCTTAGTACCAGACTAATAGATAGGTATAGGGAAATAGTAAATGAAGTTGTTGACAAAGTAACAGGAAATCATAATGTGATATTATATACAGGGTGTTCCATTTGAAAAATAAAAATAGTCGATACTTTATAGTAGAAGCGGCAACGCCGCATCATCTAAAATATTCTAGGCGTGTAGATCATATTAATTTATACGTACTATCAAATTTTTAGGTTGATCCGTTGTCTGGTTTGCCAGAAACGTCTAATTAACGCTCATCGTGAAAATCCCTGTATACAGTCTAACTTTAAATCATTTAGTATTGTCACAAGTGAAAATCGCCACAATCGCCCAAACAGGGAACGTTATAATTCTGTACGGCAATTAATAAGAAAAATAAGTTTGCATTGGACTCTATGTTGAAAACTCTAAATGGTTTTGTGGTGATCAAAGGTATACTTAGAAACACGAAACCTTCCCAACAATGATTTCACTTGAAACTCTGAAAAATTGGTTACAAAATGGTTACTAGTTTCGACAAAAATTTTGATCCTCAGACCTTAAACTATTAACAAATTTAACATCTTTAATGAATAGCTAACAAATACTTACAAGTACTTATACATATGTTTATTAATTTATGTATTTGTGCATGTTTAGTATAAACATGTGTATAAGTACTTGTAAATATTTGTTAGTTATTCATATAAATGTTAAATTTGCCAATAGTTTAAGGTCTGAAGATGACAATTTTTGACGAAACTAGTTACCATTTTGTAACCAATTATTAAGAGTTTCATCAAGTGAAAACATTGTGGGGAAGGTATTGTGTTTCTAAATACACCTTTGAAGAAAAATAAACTTGTATGCTAAGGAACGTTCACACCATCAGTTGTCCATTTTTGAAAATATAAAAATTTAAAATATAACAAGCAAGTAAGATTTTACCTTGGTAACGTAAACACTACCGGAAAACTTAAAACAAATTTGACTCTTTGTTCATTTTACCCCAATCTACAGAAGCTTAGTTGGACAAGACTCATATTTTTTACCTAATCCCTTTTATACAGGGTGAGTCATGACCAACTTTACATACTTATACCATATATAGAGTCTCTTATGGGGAATATCAAATGACCATTAAACACTGTCAACTCCGCTTTTTTATTAATATACAGGGTGATTTATCAATTTTGATAAAGAATTCATTGGCTATAATATTTACACGGATGATTTGATTTTTCTGATTTTTGGTGAAACATTACACTATTATGTAGTATTCGATCGGCGTTCTCAAATCTCAGAAATTCCAGGACCGGCTGCGGAAAAATTAATTGGGCCTGTTCATATTAAAAAGTTCACCCTGTATACTATTTTTTACATTGTAATTAGTGATTTTCAAAGCACACAAGCAGACAATAAAAACCACGTGTGTGGCATTTTTGTCACAATTTTATTTCATTTTTGATAAACGATCAAATTTTGGGTGAAATTGTAAATCCGCTATGGCTTATCTCATAATAACGTAATAATTGAAAAGAAACATTGTCAGTGGCAGATATTTTAACTAAAATAAGTACAGAATATATGAGCATTGCTTTATCTACATTATTACTCTCCCTTTGTATTGTTTCCAGAATCGGATTAAACAATTTTTAAAAATCTAATTTTTAAAAGAGAATCACCCTATACATTTTTATAAAACGTAGCTGGAATAACCAAAATACTTAAATAAAATGAAAATTGCTTCATATTCATTAGAAATATTTTATTATTAAATATCAGATCAATAAATGATAAATAAACTGCAAAGCATAGTAATAAGTAAATAACTTGAAAGCGCAAATTCGCAATAATTTATAAATTACAAATTCCAGTAATTAATAAACTTTCACTATTCGGTGTTGTAATCATTTATATTCGCACATTATTTTACTACAAAATAATGTGAGAAGGAGTCACATTCTTAAATGATTTCCATTTTTTTCTAATGTTGGTCAATCTGCGTTTCGCGACTGTCATACTTCTCTAACCTCAAATTAAAATTAAACACGAGAAATGCCCTTTATAAATATGAAAATATATCAAATTGAATAACTTAATACTTTATAAGAACAAAATAATCAACAAATGAAAAGTATTCATTACAGTTAGTAAACGTACAATTATTGTAGGTACACTTGGGTGATAATGAAATATTTTCACTGTTCCACATTAGGTATTTTATTTAATTCTGTGACTAATGGTACACCGGGAGTACGAAAATTTTTCGTACCGCCGAAACCATACGATTGTATGAGATCACGTAGGATCATGAGGATAGATGTGTAAACAATGACATTAGTTTAGATTAGATAAACGAAACTATTGTAATCTAACAGAATTAGATTAGGTAAACAAAAATGCTGTAATCTAACATCTACATTAGATATACAAAATAGGTTTGAATAAGTATCACTTTCAAAGACAAAATAGTAAAAGGCGTTCGGCTCAGAGGCAGTGGTTCTTACCTGGCACGCGATTGGGCCAGTTTCGATTCCCGGCGCACGCAATTTTTTATTATGTTAGGTTACAGTAGTTTTGTTTATCTAATCTAAGAAAATTTTCTAACCTAACATTTCCGCTGTATAAAAAATGTTCGTACTCCCGATGTACCATTAGTCACGGCGTTTACTTAAATTTAAAATTATGCTGTCATTGTCAATTATGATTTTTAGTGTTGCCAACTTCAAATAATTAAACTAGTAAAAAATAATTTTATTTATTAAAAATCAAAATGTTTTAGTAATCGAATTACTCAACAGAGCAAACGTTATAAAACACACGTTGCAGAAGGGTCATTTGCTTACTCGACAGTTCGACCATTCGCGGCTCCGCCGCTCGTGGTCCAATTCCTGACTCGTGCGCGAATTGGCTACCTTCTGCAACTTGTATTTTAATGTACTATATTCTTCCAAATATGGCACGAGAAATACTTATGTATGGATCAAGGTAGGCTGTAATATTTTGACATTTCTTGTACCTACCTAATTGTTAAACATTGGCATTTTTTTTATTATGAATTTTGTTATGAACGAATAAGTTCAAAGGTTAATAAATAAAAAGTTTACCTCGAGTAGGACTTCAACCTACGACCTGTAGTTTGCTAGGGTACCGCGCTAACCATCTGCACCATCGAGATTCAACCATTGTCTTTATGTAGAACTGATGTGAATTCTAAATGTAATGAGATGACAACCAAATGACTTATATTAATGGCATGTGAGCCTGCAATATCGCAACTTGACTAATATTAATTTATTATAAGTTTTGTTATGAACGAATAAGTTCAAACGTAAATATGTGATTAAAAATTATTATTAACTTTATTAAATACATAATAAAAAGTACCTACAGGTCGTAGGTTCAAGTCCTACTCGAGGTAAACTTTTTATTTATGTATTTAATAAAATTAATAATAATTATTGGTATTATTTATTTATTTAAACTGCTATTTAATTTTTTGCATCTATCTTACAATATTGTTATAGCTTTTGTTATTTTTTATTTAAAATGCCACTACAATTTTCAAATGCAGAATATGCAGACATAATTTTTGTATACGGATTCTGTAATGGAAATGGTAGAGCTGCTGCTAGAGAATACGAAAGAAGATTTCCTGGTCGCCGCGTTCCTAGTCATCCAACGTTTGGATCTATTTTTAGTTATTGGCGAGAAAATGGCACTTTCCCAAAAGCAAATTCAGAAAGAAATGTTGATGATCTACAGGACGACAATACTGTTGATGCTGTTCTTGCGAATCCACTCCTTTTCAACTTCCTGCGCATCTACAGCACCTCTAATGCGTTGCTGCGACAGTGCACTTTGCCACTCCTATAGTATTTATTTCATACTATAATCCGCCCGGCCACAACACCCTATCCGATGACCTTTAATCTACGCCTCTAGCCTCCCTAATGCAGTTATCCTAGGTGATTTCAATGCCCACCACACCCAATTCGGCGACACCGCAAGTAATGGCAATGATAACAGGCTATCATCCGCTCTGTTGCATATGCCGCCCTTGCGAATCGCCAACACACAGCCTACATACTTCGAACATTTAAGTGCCTCAATAGTAGATTATATCATAGTTTTCGAACCATAGCTCACTATTTCGATCGAGAGTGCTTTCTAGGCACTAAGATCACATCAAGTCACACACCACTACTGGTCAAAGCTTCATTTTGTCCAGCTCCCTATACACGGTCATTAAAGATTTCTCAAAGCAGACTGGAATGTGTTGTCCGAACACACCTCCAAAGGCCTTCCTACACCAAATCTTCAAACGGCCCAATATCTCGAAAGAGCCATTAGAGACCTAACTTCCATAATTACGGAAGCGGTCGATATTTCTGTACCATTAAAAAACATCGACATTTCCCGCAAACCGCTCCCACAGCGCATTGTGAACTGGATCAAAGAGAAAAGACGAATCTATCGTCAATTATTGCGATGCAGGAATCCGGCTCTCAAGACCGAATACAATCGCCTTAACGCCTTAATCAGGCGAGAAGCCAACAAACATGCCGAAGACTCCTGGACCAAAACCACCTCCCAGTTAGATTATAGAAATGGTAAACTCTTCTGGCAACAGTTCCATAGACTGACCAGAAGAAAACTTAACCCTAAATCGCACCTAACCCACCTTCAGGGCAACCTAATCTCCTCCGACCAAGGAAAGGTCGATTTCTTTGGTCACCACCTCCCGATCCCCAGACGAACCCCAATTCGACAACCGGTTCAAGGCACTCTTTGAGGGCCGCCTTGAAGAATTCTGCAACATTAACCTTCCTGAAATCCATCTCGATAACGAGAATCCCTTTTATACCCCCATCACGTCCGACCAGGTCCAGACTTATTTCTAAAAAGGAAAAAACTCTGCCCAAATCGCAAAATCCTCCGTCACTTACCCGACCCAGCCCTCCTATTACTCTCCAACATATATAACCAATGCCTAATCCTATCCCATTTCCCGATGAACTGGAAATCGGCCTCCACCGAAACCCCACGCCGACATAACCTCATCCACCTCCGATAGACCAATCTCTCTTCTGAGTTGCCTTGGAAAATGCTTTGAGCAAATTCTAGCCAGGCGACTCAGGAACCACCTAGAATTCAACGATCTCCTCCCTAATAGCCAATTCGGCTTCCGTCCCAACCGAACGTGTCACGATCCCTTGTTAGAGCTGCTTAGAGGGACCACCAGAGCATTCAATCACAAGCAACGCAATCAGGCTGTGTTTTTGGACATTAAGCAAGCATTCGACAGGGTGTGGCCGCCTGTATCCTGCACAAGATCCGAGACCTAAACATTCCCGACGCCTTCTCCAAACGCCTACTCTCGTACCTGATCAATCGGTCAGATCAGGTAAAAGTAGGGAAAACCTTCTCCGATCCTTTTCAACCTACAGCAGGCGTACCGCAAGGTTCTGACTTAGTCCCTATCCTTTACACCTTTGAATCAGACATTCCTGAAGTCCAAAACCCAATGGAACTGTTCTAATTGGTCGAACCGGTAGAGAGTCTCCGTAATTCACTCCAAAACCCAAACAATCCTCTTCCGACATCCTAACTACACCGAAGACAAATTCGCAAAGCTTGCCTTCAGAAATGCTTTCCTCAAACTAAACCAGGAACGACTCACACTGAAGTCACCTACCCAGGAATCCTCTTCACCAGAACCCGCAATTGGCTCCCCGATGTAAAAATAACACTCAATAGAATTAGAAACCGCGCACACCTACTGGGCGCCCTGTGGGGTAAAATCAGAGGTTGCACCCTAAAACATTTCAGCACACCTACAAAACATACATCCGCCTTGTTATGTATTTCCGAGCACCCATATAGACCAATCTAATCCCCAATCAGCTTTCCTCTATCGCCTTCTGTGAACGCTGCGAAGACAAGTTCCCAAAGTTTGCCTCCAGAAATGTTTCCCTCAAACTAAACCAAGAACGACTCACACTCCAAGATGAAGTCACCTACCTAGGAATCCTCTCACCAGAACCCTCAATTGGATCCCCGACGTAAAAAGAACACTCAATAGGATTAGAAACCGTGCAAACCTCCTGGGCGCCCTACGCGGTAGAATCAGAGGTTGCTACCCTAAAACACTTCATCACACCTACAACACATGCATCCGCCTTGTTATTTATTTCCGAACACCCATATACACCAATATAAACCCCAATCACCTTTCTTCTAATTTATCCTTGTGGCTATTAGTTGAACAGTA
Source organism: Vesta saturnalis (assembly GCA_036346205.1). NCBI lineage: Eukaryota > Metazoa > Arthropoda > Insecta > Coleoptera > Lampyridae > Vesta > Vesta saturnalis. The sequence continues at coordinate 73,341 of JARFJB010002173.1, read as the reverse complement.
CTCCAAGGTCTAATCAGTGAATAGTTACATAAAGGATTAAAATTACAATTCAAAACATATTCTGGTCTGATCGTTCGGTAACACTTTGCACACAGAGGTATTTCTGGAGATTTATAGTGAATACAAGGCTTTGACTCAGGTGGTGAACCCTATAATCAAGTTAAGTAAACCACTACAGTGATGTCTATTTGTTCATTTTCGGCTTTAATTAATGTATGGTTTGCCTTAATTGATAAAAAGGTGAGATTAAGTGTGCGTAACGAGTATTCAAACTTGTTAGGTATGGACAGAAAGTATTTTAAATTCGGGTAAATAAATTCAAATTTATAACTTCCTTGTAGTTTGTTTTTTGTGTAAGGTTATAATTAGAGCTAGGATTTATAAGCATGAAAATTAGATAAAATATGCGCATATATATATGCATCAAAATCTTTAAAATATGCACTTGATTCTGTAAAATATGTTCAAAAATATTCAGCATATGCACTAAATTTTACTCTGGAAAGTCCTTTATCCAAATCGAAAATCGAAACCAAACTTAATTTTTGCCATTATTTAAATAATCAATTAATCACGCTGCGCCGATTTTGTAGTTTAATGCTCGCCACGTACTTTCCAATCAATGTTCACTACTGCAGGGTTTTACAAATACATCATTACTTAAATTTAAAATCTGAGTACTAACCGCTTTTACACAGATCCTTTCCAAGGACAAGTCAAATATTGCTGACAACTCAGGGATTAAGAATGGAAGCACATAAACCTGCATTTCGGAAAATTCCTTAATCCGCTTGAAATATTTCTGGGCAAGTTAGTCAAGATAACAATGGGAAGGAATTAGTGATGGGAGACATTTCCATAATCCATAAAATAATATTACTATTTATTAATAATCGAGATATTTTAATTATAAACTAATACTAATTACTAATTAGTAGTTTGAAAATTTTAAACTGAAGGATCATAAAAAAAGCTACTAAAGAAATGAAAACCATTGAAACGAGCTTTTCCCCCGCAAAACTTTGCGGTAAACATATGATTTGACATTGTTTCTTTCAAAACAAACTTAAAATGTTACCGTCGAATGCTAGACTTTTGCGAAATTTAAATCAAATTTGTAAAAAAATTAAAACCTTAAAATCAAATTCTGGCTCCTTTATTTCTTTCTACACAAATTTACGTTTATATCAAAAAAAAAAATCGTCGAAGTCCGTCAAGCGGTTGTCTCGCAATTTACGTGGACTAAATGACCCGATTGTTTTAATATACAGGATTATATAATTTCATTTTCATTTGACTTGTGTGAGTAGGTTAAAAAAAACATCTTAAACTTTTGGTATAAGCATTACGCATATTGCAATTGCTTATTAACATTAAAGTATCCGGTCTATTCACCCATTCATAGAAATAATCTCATTAAATTGCTATTTCGAATTTGGATAACAAATGTAATTAGTCAAACGAACAATAAAAGTCACTTATTGCCAATGGCCCTCAGAACAATAAACTATTGAAAATTTGAAACTGAAGGATTTATCGCATTCTACCTTAATGAGTTACCTTTAGATAAATAAATATGCAAGAATACACATAATTTAATATAATTCCATTGAATCTTCAAAATGGCAAAAAGAAAAAAAATGGCTAAAAACTTTACGAAGGTATAAAATAAATGTAATTTTTCATTTTCATTATAAAAAAAATTTAAATTGAAAAAATATGCAATAAAATGCACTCAATAAGTGAAATATGTAAAATATGCACATCACGTAAATATGAAAAACATGCAAAATAAAGTTAATGTCAATCGAATTTAAATTATGCGATCCGTGTATACACAAAATATTGTTGATGGCTTATTTATATTATAGAATATGCATTTTGCATATAGTCCGAGCTTTAGTTATAACGCACTTAGAATCAGCGATGTTCTATTCTTAATACCCTTTAGAGTTACTCTATACAATTGTAAAAGTTATATATAAAAATTACAAAAACATGAGTAAATAGAGGTATTGGAATTTGGTTTTACCTAAGTGACGGTGTGAGTAACGCCCCTCTTGGGTATATTCATTGGAATCACGTTACGCAAGTAAAATTGGTTATAACCTTCAGTTAGATTACTTGAAAAGGAATGACTTTATACTCACGCGGTTGTTTTTAAGTAAAAAGAGAATGACTTGAAATTTTAAAACACGCTATCTGCAGTGCAAAAACTGTTACTTGTTGATGCGATTATGGTAAGTTGAAAAGAGTAATCTGTAAACGCTTCTAAAAATACATTAAATTATGGATTTAGTTTACAATAATCGTATTTATTTCTGAATCACTATCTAACTTGTATTTCGTTTGAAAAGGTGAAAATTGCGATTCTCAAATGTAGTACGTAAGACTCCGTAATGAGATAAATTATAGCTGGGTATAATTTTCTGTTATTCTAACTGGAATTAATTATATAGACGGGACTTACACGAAATAGGGATCAAGCAAGAACTTTAAACTTAGTGTCCTTAAAATGTAAACTTTTTCTCCAGATTTTGCAATATAACGGTCACTTTCAGAACGTAAGATGGTACATTAAATTAGGTACACAATTATGGGCTATTATACAATGATTTAGTTATACATAAGGTTTTGAACAATTAGCATTAAGTCGGAGTTTTGAACCTCGGGCTCTAAAAATTTTAACTCTCTTCACAGATTTTCAAAGCAACACGGTCACTTTAGAAACGTGGAGTAAATGGCTGGATATTAGACAGATTAATTTTTACTTTCCTACTTTTCCTAACGTTAGTGACTTTTGATCTGTTTTTTTTTATCTCCAGCTTACTCAAGGATGCTCTCTTTTTATAGGAATTCTCTAGAAATTACATTTTCGGAAATAATTTTAATGTGGTTTGCTTTCTATTGTGCGCTACGACTCCGCAGCGTGTCAAATCCTCCGAGGGAGTAAGATAGATGGATTCGTGATTAAGCAATTTTATTCCCTGTGTTTGGTTAGGTTAATTTATGTAGGAACGGATAAACTAGATTTTGCAAGTTTGGGCAGGCATTTTGCTTGGAAGTTGCCCAGACGGTGAATGTTATTATTGGAACTCCAACAAACTATTAAACAATACTATGTAGAGATTCATAAGAAGCCATGTTGGTGTTTTGAACGTATCGACGCAATTGTATTCCTATGTGTTCATAACCCGTCAATTGCGCACTAATCCTAGTATTTCCAATCCCTACTAATAAAATTTGCAAAAATATTCTCCATCCTTCCGGCTCCCCACTCTCTTCTCTTTCGAGAAACCCAACCTCATCCTCTTCTCTGTCGAGAATCCCACCCTGATCCTCTTCTCTTTCGAGAAATCAACCAGCCTGATCCTCTTCTCTTCCTAGAAACCATACCTGATTCTCTTCTCTTTCGAGAAACCCAACCTGACTCTCTTCTCTTTCACGAAATCAACCAGCCTGATTCTTTCTCCGTTTCGAGAAACCAAAACTGGTTCTCTTCTTTTTTGAGAACCCTAGCTTAATTTCCAGTTTTCCAACCTGATCCTCTACTCTTTCGAGGAATCAACTTCATTTATGTCCCAATACACCAGAATGTCTGAATCTAACTTACAAATACACAACTAGTACACGTTCATCCGGCTCCTGGTGTCAAAACCTTGGAGACAACACATAATCAAATTACACGTCGCTTCCAATCAGCTAACCTAGCCAAAAATTCTCAGGTTCTAGAACCGTGGGTTTTTGTTGTATAAAAAAAACAATTATTGTTGCCCTATTTATATTTGATTAAAACTAATTTGTCATTAAAGTGTAATTTTTATGCAATTAAGAAATTATATGTATTTCATCCCTTTACAAAACTTACCGTGTACACTAATTGGCTACAATTAAATTCGTAAAGATATTTCAAGGACAAATTCAGTAAATGTTTTGTTCTCTAACAAACACATTAGTTAACAAAGGATACATAATACTGTACATGTTAACCAACTAATACCTGTTTGTTGTGTATGTTATATATTTAAGATAGTTAGTGACTTTGCGTACCAATGTTACTGTACCTAAAAAGACAGCGTTGACGGAACCTGTTTATTTCTAATCATGCGCTGAAGATTATATTACCATCCCATTGGAAGGCACCATCCTCCGTTCTGGACCTGAATACCATGGCAATATTGGCCAACACCGTAATCACCATCTCTAGTCCTCGGCTTATTTCCTAAAAAAATGAACAAGCTTGTGGAGTATTTATTGCTTATAAAAGGTTAGGCGATTTTAGTTTATAGCATGCAAAGTTAAATTTTCTTACCTCATGGTCATTTAGATTTGCAATCTTTGTAAAGATAGCTTCGTGCAGGTATGATTACACTAAAATAAATTTTACATTGCATCATCAGCTAGTAACAGCTTCGTGATTATTTATTCACGGATTATAGTAGAACTGTAAATGATTAGTTCTTATTCTTAACGTTCACCCTAATCGTCGGGAAACTGTGACTACTGTAACGAAATTATTTACCCGTATATGTGTAGAGTGCGAAACAATTACACGACGACCCAATGCATCGACGTCACTGACAAGCTTACCTTGTCCAAAGTAACCTTTACTTCTGTTACTCTGCACTCGTATATTTATAAATAAACATCTTAAGAGCACTTAAAAAATACAGGCGTCAAGCTTTTAGTAAACCTTGGAAATTTTTAAGAGTCAAACCTTTCACAAACGAATCTAAGCTTTCAACTCTCGTGACTTCCTTTATGAAAGCCACATGTTTGGAGCTTGCCTGTATTTGTTAATAATAAAAAATTTATGGTAAATAAAAGATAAGGCACTTAATGTGCATTATCTTTTATTTACGTTTATGGTGGAACTACCAGTTCATCTGACCGAATGGGTTTACTAGGTAGGTCTGGCGCCCTCATTTGATAATAGGGTTTAACGTTTGTGACGCAGAGCCCTTGAACTTCACCACCTAACGTTAGCCTAGCGTCTAAAGTCAGGCCGGCAAGAGGTGTCTTATGACACATCTTTTAGTAAAGCATGATTTAAGATTATAAAAACGTATGTTGTTATTGGTTTATGTAGTTAGTAAATTTCAATACCACCAAAACATCATCAATGTTTCTAGGTTACTTTCAAATTGAAGCCGCGCTGTCAAATTTAAATAAAATTATTGTTCGAATATCTCGGGATTTAGCATCCTTAAAGTCTTAAAAATCCCCATCCACTCGTATAAATGAAGTTGAATTTCGTTTAAGGTCTGTTCGCACTTATTATGGCATGTAAAGTCCACCGAGTGTCGGTAGTCATATGATAAAAATATATTGTACAACTGTAAACGATTATCAGAACAGCGACCGGGTCAACAAAATTTCGTTTTGGATTTTGAATGAAGTGCGAAAAGTTTGGTTAATTGCGGAGGATCGTTTTTAGCCGACAGATCTCACTGCGCCAAAGGCGTCAATACTATAATTTGGTTATCGAAGCCACTTATAAATACTGGAAGAAGTTATCAATTACATATCACAAAGGGGAAGGGAATTAAAAAATTTAGATAAAGAGATTGCACTGAAAAATTTCAAATTTTGTGCTGCTACTTTTGATCTACAACAGGTATTATCTGCTCCAAAATCAGAAGTTGGACTTGCTTATTATAAACTTAAGCTTTCCACATGTAATTTTACCATTTTTAATTTGGCATCCAAGGAGTGTTTTTGTTATATGTGGTACGAAACCATTAGCAAAAGAGGCGCATGTGAAATTGGTAGTTGCCTTCTACTGTTTATACAACATCATGTGAGAAACGTAGTTAAGGAGTTTTCTTTTTATTCCGACAACTGTTCTGGTCAAAATCGTAATAAATACCTATTTTCTCTTTACAACTACATTTCTCAAAAATACGAAGTAAAAATTCGTCATTCATTTTTAGAACGAGGTCACACCCAAACTGAAGGAGATTCAGTTCATAGTGCGATTGAAAGGGCCGCAAAACCCATTCCAGTCTATATACCAGAACAATGGTATACCGTGGTAAGGACGGCAAAGAAAAAATATCCTTATATTGTAGTGGAGCTGACACAGGAAAACATTTACGATTTAAAAGCTTTCCAAAAAGACACGACATTAAATTGGGATAGGAGTGACGAAAATGAAAGAGTGTATTGGAATCAATTAGAAATTATAGAAACCATCCCCGATTTCCCAAATATTTTATTGTTTAAATGCATGTATGTATAGCGAAAACGAGCAATTTAATAAAATGATTTTAAATCGTAGGGGACGCAAGTCAATTACTGTTAACGTAGCTAACATGACTTTAAAACGCCTTTATTCGGACAAACTTCCTCTGTCTAAAAAGAAATATGATCATTTGCAATTTCTCTGCCAAAAGAAAGTAATATTAAGTCAGTATCATGATTTCTTCAAAGATTTGCCTTATACTAATAGAGAACTAGTTGAAAAATCTGACAGTGACTAGAGAACGTTGTTTTTGTATTTTTAGCCCATGCGTTCTTCAAAACATCATACAAGGATGGCACCAATAAAAAAGCTGCAATGAGATTGCCCAAAGTATCCAAATTACAACTATAAAGCAAAATAAACTCTACAAGTAATTTCGTAAATTAAAATAAACGCCCCCTGTAAATATATATATATATATATATATATATATATATATATATATATACAGTGGCCGGCGTGTAAGATGACGAGCCCGCCTATCCGCGAAAGACGACTTTATGATGTTGTTCAAATTCCCGCGTTCGTTTACCTCAGAGGCGTCACATGGTGCATAATGTATATTTTAATGGTATATTAAAAGCAATTCAAAGAACCATATTTTATGTAAATACGCAATTTATTATAATTAAAAGCTATACTGGAAGTAATACTATAATTAAATTAATAAAATCAATATGTTATTACATTACACATAATTGATACCTATTACTAAAATAATATTGTCTAAAATGTTTCATTTTCACTGTCACTCAAATCACTAAACTGGAATTATTCATCTTCATACGCATTCTTCCAATATACATGTAATTAAACATACAAATGTGATACGCCACTGCTTAGTATTTTTATTATAATCGGCAACCGTCGTAGTTTTTCGCATGCGCCGGCTCCTCGTCTTAATGTTATTACACCTTCTAAGCGTAACCTTAAAGAAAAACCAGTTCTTAATGTTGGTACTGCTTTTCTTCCTTTTATAGCTAATGTTACAAATAGAATTGAAAAAATCCTAATCAAATATGGCATTAGGACTATTTTTAAACCTACAAGAAAAATTAAAGAACATTTAAGATCACCTAAAGATGTGTCAAACCCTTTATCTTCTTCCGGAGTGTATAAGTTATCTTGTTCATGTGGAAAAGTATACATCGGGACCACAAAACGTAGCTTTGATACAAGACGCAAAGAACATATGAGATTTTGTAGATTGGGTCAACCAGAGAGGTCTGCTGTGGCTGACCATGCCCTGAATAATCTAAATCATGACATTCAATTTGACAATATGAAAATATTGTCAAGACAAACCATTATTATGTTCGTTTGCAACGTGAAGCTATTGAAATATATAAACACCGAATAATTTTAATAGACAAGAAGAAAATCTCCGTTTAAATAGGTTTTGGCATCTTATAATTAAAAAAGAGCATAATGATACGCCTTGATTTTAATTTGTTTTCAACTTTTGGTATGTCTAGGTTTTTTGCTGTGTTTTTCCTAGACCTTGAAGCAAATGCTTTACCAATTATATATTAAATTTCCACAGCACTATAATTTAACATAAGTAGTTGAAATTAAATTGAAATTAAAAATTACAAAGAATGTTCTGCATTGTGCTTTTCATTGTTAATAACACTTCCAATTATTGATAAAGATATATCTTTGTTAGATTTAACTGGGTTATTTTATTTGATATAATGTTTGAATTTGTGAATGCTTCTATCATTTTAAAATTGAAGTTTTTCACAACTTTACACTTACATCATAACTCGATTTAATTTTGTTAAATGTGTTTTTTGGCTGGCAAATTTCATTGTTAGCTTTCGTCGTAGAGAGTGTTCTGGTTTGTCATCTTTGAGGCAGTTTAACAATATTTAATTTTAATGACCTAGTTATTCTTTACTACAATTGTATAGTTGGCTTATACGTTTCTCAAACTGTTATATTAATAGCAGGCTTATGTTTATGTTTGAATTTTTCAAATTTGACAAAATTGTTTACATCTTTAACAATTTTTAACAAACATTACTACTGACGAAGATAACTGTAAGTGTTATCGAAACGTTTAGATTGTATAATTTAAAGTACACCATTAAAAAATCCCAAAAAAGATAAGTATTTTATTATGAGTGTTAATGGTGAAAGTTTACATTTTCATATACTAAACTTTGTTTAATATTTTTAAAAGTATAATGATAATTTTTTCTCGTTTTAATTAAATTAGTTATTTGTTAGAGAGCAGAAAAAAATCGCTTTTGAGATTTTACCAAGAGCACAAAAGAATTTTCAAATTTTTCTTATAAAAAGTGCCCAATCGGGAAAAGGAAGCACTTTCCAAAATTAAAGATACCTAACTATTAACTAAAATCCAATCTTAATAACTAATTACTTTATAATTGATTTATGCAAGTCCTTGTTTTATCTACGGACCAGAATATCAATCAGATGGACAATCTCAGGACTACAAATATTATCACAATTCAAAATACACTGTTTCAGTAAAACCAACAGAACTAATAAGTAATAATCTAATGGAGCAGAGCAGATGACTGACGTAAAGCGGATGAGTAAGCCGGTGGCGAGGGGGGGGGGAGTATTCAAGTTATGGCAAGCTTGCAAAAAGCAAGAGGGCGCAGTGCAGTGCAGTGACTCACCAGTCATCATCGATCGACGTTACTAGGCAAGCGCAAAGTGTGGTGGAGGGGACGGGTGGGAAGAGACGTACGTACGTTTGCGCTACAACTATCCTAACTCCGCGCCCGGCCTGTCGTAGGACAATGACCTCATTGAACTTCATTCAAATAAATGTTATGTCGGTACAATAACTTTTAAACGCCTGAGAGTCTGTTTTTCATTAACTGAGTGGTTTTCCGTTCTGGAGCTAAAAAAGGGAAGTTTCATGCTCATTTTTGCGCCACCTGAGTATCTGCGCCCTTGGCGGTCGCCCATCTCGCCAACGCCTTTCAGAACATTTTATATAAGTTTGGAATTACACTTTTATTTTGTTTTGTAAAACTTGTATTGTTTTATTATACTATTATTCATACTGAATAAAGGTCTGTTTAGTTTGATTGTGTTGTAAAACTGTAGTTAAAGAAAAGGGTTCACCCCATCTCCCAACCGATCGAACCGTAGTCAAAAATATAGAAATTTATTTCTATAATACCCTTTTATAAAAGAGGCTATTATACTACTGCAGTTGAAATTAAAACTAAAATTATATAAAACCTACTACGCTGTGTTTTCACTGTAAAGAGGCACTTTTGTTTTTGTTTGTTAAATTTGACTGGATTATTTTAATTGATGTGAAGTTTGTATTTGTGAACGCCATTATCAATTTCTAATTAAAGCTTTTCACAACTTTACGTTTACATCATAATTTGATTAAATTTTGCTAAATTTGTTTTTGGGAATGACATTTTTTACCATTAGCCTTCGACCGTTCGAGGGTGTTCTAATTTGTCATCTCCAAGGTAGTATTTAATGTATTAATGATCTAGTGATTCCTTACTAAAACTGTATTCCATAGTTGGATTTATGCGTTTATTAAATTGTTATATAGTGTGATTCAGTTAGAGGTTACAATTCAATAATTAAATAATTGTCGTTTGTTAAAGATTGGCATTTAAATTGTCATTAAACACGAAAAATGATATGAGTCAAATGACTGCCATGTGCAGCCGTACAGACTTCAGCCCTTTGGGTGAAATTTTCCATCACTTTCTCGTCCAATTGTGGTAGAATTTTCAGCTCCGGAATCGAGTTGGGCTTGTTTACGTAAACCTTCTGCTTCAAGTAACCCCAAAGGAAATAATCCATGGGTGTGAGGTCACACGATCTTGCTGGCCAAGGTTGATCACCAAAACGAGAGATTAAACGGCCGAGAAACTTTGTGTGCAACTCCACGGTTTCTCGAGCTGTTAGACAAGTGACCCCGTCTTGTTAAAACTAGAAATCGATATTACCACCCAATTCTTCCAAATTTTCAAAAAAATAATTACTTATCATCTCCCGATAACGTTCACCATTGACTGTAACTGCGTCACCACGGGCATTTTCAAAAATGTATGAACTAATCATGCCGCCAACTCAAAATCCGCACCATGCAGTTACCATTTTTGGATACATTTGTTCCATGTGAATAACATGAGGATTTTCAAGTCCCCAAATTCGACAGTTTTGCTTATTCACATGGCCATTGAGATGAAAATGAGCTTCATCTGTAAATATGATTTTGTTCACAAAATTGACATAATTCTAGTTGTTCTCCAACATCCAGTTAACAACCTAATTACACTTACTAAGCTAAATTATTTACGAATATACAGGGTGATTCTTTGGGAGTTCTAATTAGACGTTTTAGAGAAACTTGACATAATTAAAATCTGAAAATTTGGGGTATAGGGTTTTCGGATATGCCCAGTTGATCTAAAATATTTAGAGTCTTCTACCACTTCCGGTTATACCGGAAGTCGCTTAAAATTTCCTTATTTTAAATAGAACACCCTGTATATTATTGCGTATTTCGATAAAGCTACTTTTGAGGATTTTCTCATTATACGGTTTTGCTACCTTATACCGAGTGTTTTACGAGATATGACCAATTTTAATAAACAGTATCTTTATAAATAATAAAAAGGAAAACAATCTGGTTGGTAAGAATTTCTTTATTATCATCTATTTTAATAAAACTTTAACATTTTGTGGATAAAATAATTTTTAATGTACGAGGTAATTCAAAACGCGTACTAAAACGTTTCTCAATTTTCTTAAATGGATCACCCTGTATTTTGTAACGTTATTAGAAAGAGCTTTAACTGTTCTTTAAGTTTCATTAACCACTCCCTACACCTAAAGCGAACCTTTATTGGGGTATTTAGTTTTATAGCACAAAATATTACATTAAAACATCAAAGAAATCAAAATGTAAAATTTAAAAAAAATATGTATAAAATCAAATTTAACATTTAAAGTAAATGCTCAAAAACATCTCCTTGTTGCTGCAAACATTTATAAGCTCTTTGAAGTATGGAAGTCATTGTTGCCTGTCTAATCTGCACTGGTGTTAGTTGACGCAAATGCATTCCAAATCCTTTCTATAGTGTCTTGTTTGGTTGTTACAGGATTCTCGTAAACTTTATTTTTTATAAATCCCCAAATGAAAAAGTCTAAGAGGGTCAAATCAGGAGAACGTGGAGGCCACAGAAATGGACCTTTATTTGCTATCCACCTTCCATCAAACATTTCGTCCAGACATCGGCCAACGGCTCTGGTACTGTGCGGTGTCGCGCCGTCTTGTTGGTACCATGCTTGATTTCTCTCTATCGCTGGCAAATTGACCAAATTTGGTTGAACCATATTTCTTAAAATTTACAAATACCGTTGTCCAGTTATCAAAAGGCTAAAGACAAAGATCTAGGATTTAAGTACCTGCCTTTTACCCTATTTTAAATTTTATGTCTACCAACCTTTTACTGCACAAAACACGTTAAAGGACCATATTTTTTGAAACGCTCTTGCCCTTTTTAGATGGGGATTTTCGGTTGCCCAGTAGTGACAATTATGCCTGTTGAACATGCCATTATTTGTAAATTTTGCCTCGTCAACCCAAATGATCCTACTTAAAAAATCTTCATCACCATCTTTCTGCATAATAAGCCATTCACAAAAGTGAATCCTTTTTTCTAAATCTGTATTATTTAGGGAATGTACAGTGGTGTTGGAATAAGGTCTCCACTTATGTTTTTTTTAAATTCTTTGAATTGTTGAAAATGACAATCGCAAATGACGCGTTACATCTCTTATGGAAGCATTCGGATATGCAGTTAAAAATGCCAAAACGTTTACCTCATTATCTTCATTATTGACTATCGGTTTATCTCTAATAGTTTGTGCTCTAAATGATCTAAATGATCTGGCCATTGTCCTTAACTATACTTTAAATCTTGAACTTTCTACAATAGGAGAAATGTTAACTTGTTTATCTAGAATTTTAGACGCAAACTGGGAACTTTCAACCAAAATTTTCACGGCACACTATACAATAATAATTAAAATCATAATACGAGTCATTATTCCATACATTAAAAGCTAAATACCCCAATAAAGGTTCGATTTAGGTATAGGGAGTGGTTAATGAAACTTAAAGAACAGTTAAAGCTCTTTCTAATAACGTTATAAAATACAGGGTGATCCATTTAAGAAAGTTGAGAAATGTTTTAGTACGCGTTTTGAATCACCTCGTACATCAAAATTTATTTTATCCACAAAATGTTAGTTTTGTTAAAATAGATGATACTGAAGAAATTTTTACCAACCAGATTGTTTCCCTTTTTATTATTTATAAAGATACTGTGCGTCAAACCGCACACTGTTTCGTATTAACATTGGTCATATCTCGTAAAACACGCGGTATAAGGTAGCAAAACCGTATATTGAGAGAATCCTCAAAAGTAGCTTTATCGAAATACGTAATAATGTACAGGGTGTTCTATTTAAAATAAGGAAGTTTTAGCCAACTTCCGGCATAACCGGAAGTGGAAGGCTTCCGCCATAACCGGAAGTGGCAGGCTCACACCGTAACCGGAAGTGACGAACTTCCGCTATAACCGGAAGTGGCGGACTTCCGTTATAACCGGAAGTGGCAGAAGACTCTAAATATTCAACTGGGCATATCCGAAAACCCCATACCCCAAATTTTCAGATTTTAATTATGTTTCTCTAAAACGTCTAATTCGAACTCCCAAAGTATGACCCTGTATATAAACTGTACATATCAATCCCATCAGCATTAGATTAAACTCATTGACCAAATTATTACTCGTTCACTTCACACAGTGAAGTAAAATATATTTTCTATTCGGTAGGTAATAAACGAGGTCATAAAGCATTGTTTGTGTAATGATGGCAACTATCGCCCATATAGAAGCTGTTTTAACTACTCATTAGCGTCGTTTGTTGTATAGCTTGTTACAGTCTGCCTACCTTTAGGAATGTTGGAATATTGGATGAATATGCTTTAAGTAGAATTCTTGCTAATTCCGTTAATCTGAACTAAATTTATCACTCGCTATAAAATTTGAATATTGCATTTCTTGCGACAATCGGAAAAATTTGCACATCGATCTAGGGTTTAAGTGTAATAAAAAATATTATTTAGAGTCCTTGAAAGGAAAATCAATTTAAATCAGCAATAAAATGTAAACTACATTCTATATATTACACAGGCTCTCTCTGGATTCCCTTTTGATTATTTTGTAAAACGAGCACCACAGCTATGTTACCACGAATCTAGCTTTGTCCCACAAGATTAAATGCAGACTGTGTGTTTAAATAGTTGTATTGTTTACAAATGAGACATATTATCATTTTCCAACTCCGCCATCATCCAATGTTAAGATAATTCAAACAGAAATTTACTGTATTGTAAGATATGGCTCAAATGCTTTCTTACATGAAATAAAGAAAAAGAGAAATTTGAATGGGTTGTAATACAATATTGAGATATATTTCTTTTCCTTTTCTGACGTTAATGTAAAAATTTTTACCATATTGTTCTTAGCGTTTTCATAAAATTTACATTTTCAAATAATATTTAGAAACGGTTTTGTTCACGTATCATATTTTTTTACGCGCATACGGTGTATTATTTTAAGAACACGATGTGAGTGAACTCAATTTATGCACAGTGATATTCCGATTGTAAAATTCATATTCACTATAACAAATTAAATTTGTTTTGACAAATGTTTATTTCTCAACATGATACCAACATGTAGTTGTGGTAGCAAATCATTAAGCTAAAACTGCAAACTTGTAAATTATAATTCTATATTTAAAATATCTGTTACAGATTAGATTATAAGATTAACCTGTCCGTTCATTAACTGTATTTTCCGTTTATGATTACAAATTTCGAATGCTTCCAAAACATCGAATTTGTCTTTTTTACTACAAATAAATAATCATTCAGGACAACAAAAAATGAAATGACTCGACAAGCAATTTCAGATCGGTCGATATTATTAGAAATTATCCAAAACAAGTAAATTTGGTTCAATATCGACTGGCACCGAGAAACGTAGTACGCCAATTCCTAACATGTGAAATGATGCTTGCCATGCATAAACAAAAAGTCTTCTCTATACCGTACAGTTCCTGGTGGTAAAAAATGCATCTACTATGATAATTCAAAAATATTCATGGAAAAAGCTCCTGTGGTAGATCAGCTTGGTTTCGTGATTATGAGTTGCTCAAACCGAACGAAACCGTTACTAAGGCTGTCTACCAAAAGCAGATGGGGTGAGTCGAGCACCGAAAGAAAAGCGAACCGAATACTACTCCAAACACAACAAAATCATACTCTTGCATGATAATTTTCGTACACATGTTGCACCTCCGGTAAATGTATTTGTAAACAAGCATTTGGAAGGCAGTGCTGCTTTTGATTGAGTAAAAACAACAATTTGAGTGCGGGCTATCGCGACTGTTGACGTGCAATTTATTTTCCGATTCCTTCGAGCCAACCACATTCGCTAAAAACTCAAAAATATTCTGGATATCTCACTCGACCCGTGCGTGTCAAACCGAACCAAAAAACTCTTTTGTCAGCGTTCCCACGCGAAAATGATGTTCAGTACTTTATGTGCCTTCTAAATTAACCTTATGTGATATTGAACATTATTAATTAAATGACAACGCCCGAACTCACACTATCCACCTGTTACCAATCTGTGTCACAACACAAAACGCTCTTAAAATTAGAAATGTTGACAAAATTAATTTTAGCTTATGCAATTGTTGTACAGATTATAACAAAATTTCAATAGGTGGAAATTGTTAACTACATTCCAAATTTACATTAACTTCTAAAAAAATTAGACCGCGCCTGACGTTTAAGTAACTTTGATCAAAATCTATCAGAGGTTGTGTTCTGTTTGTACGCTAAAAAGCTGAGCCGTCGAATCTTATCTTGGTAACTATAAACCTCAAGTGTATGAATTTTAAACTAATAACTGTATTAAGTTTTGGTTTCTGCAGCGCTAACATTATTTCCACATACAAATTCTTTACAGCGGTGAACCATTGAAATTAGATTATCAATCTCTCGCAACAGGTAACTTGCCTAACGGCACTTGCAATACACACAAGGTGTGAGTTTTGTGCATGTTAATTGTAGGTCTTGGTATGTGAAAGCAAGTAGCTTTATAGGCTAACGTAATTCAGCAGGTTTATCTAAATTGTGTAGAATTGCTCACTCACGTTTTTTCCGAGTAGCACCCGAAGTGCTTTTATACACGTACAGCACTCAGTTTCTTCTCTCATTTGATACCTAATTGGTCTAAACTGTACCACTGGTTGAGAAACAATGTGTGTGCGTGTGTCTGAGTGGGTGAGTACGTGCGTGAGTGCATGCGTGCGTGTGTGCGTGTGTCTGAGTGGGTGCGTACGTGCGTGAGTGCATGCGTGCGTGTGTGCGTGTGTGCGTGTGCGCGTGTGCACGTGTGCGTGTGTGTGCGTGTGTGCGTGTGTGTGTGTGTTGTGTGTGTGTGTGTGCACGTGTGTGTGTGTGTGTGTGTGTGTGTGTGTGTGTGTGTGTGT